>CM022539.1:8030258-8549310 GCA_012273795.1 Dendrolimus punctatus
TTTAAGTGCCAGCCATTCGCTTAACTTTTTAACATTTTTAGTTTTAAAATCACAGACAAAAAACACTGCAGTAATATTTACTGATATAATTATGGACAGTATATTTTTGATGTTTAATTAAAATGTGGTTTTTGTTTTATTTTAGGACTGCACTGGGTGAACAGTGACGCCTGTTATAATGTGACCGGCGCACGACAACGCGCGTCTGCCCTCAAGGTAAGCATGCTCTCTTTACACCATTTAATTATAAAAATATAAATAGCAACTTTAAGATAATAAACATTCACTTGCCCCAATAAAACCAGAATACCGTATCAGTGCCATCATATATTGCGTAATCATATTAAATTTGAAACTTTTATTTTCTTAACAATAAAATATAAAATAAAATCACATGCTTACTTAATACTTAAGAAATTAAATTAATGTTAATTTAGCGAGCTCTGATATATAGCAGAAAAAAACAATGAAAACTAACCGCAAAATGCGAGTTTTACAAAAACAAATTATTCCACATAATAAACCCACCAACCCAGCCTCATCTAAATGCTAATCTAAGTCTTTAACTGATACCAAAGCGGAATTCTCACAATAACTGGAAAAAACACATTTCACAAAAAAAAACTCTATACAAACAGACATTTGCTGTATAAATATAATTAAAAATCTTACGACTATTATTTGTTCGAAACAACAATTACATATTATTTTGAAGAAAACGGCATTGCAAAACATCACTATCAAGTGTCCGTCAGTTTCCATTTATCAAACAATACATTCGATTCGTGAGATTGTATCTATTATTTTATAGAATCACAGGAATCGAATCCCCCGCTAATAAATCTCAAAAAAGCTTTAATGTTTTTATTGAAATTAAATCTACGAGTGAAACCAACATCAACTATGGAATTAAGCGGTATAAATCATGACTCCATTGCCTGTTAATCGCAAAAAATGACAATAAAAAATAGTTCGGGCTTGTATACGAAGATGAAACTCTTAAAACAAGCCATATGGCAACGCTTTTAGTTAACCTTTAAAGGCCCGACAAGTGTGTATGAATGTATAGGGCGGTGTCGCGATGCTTCGACCGTAATCCGACCGTGATATTATTGTTATTCACAACGAAATCTGTCGTGGAACGGCTTCCGTCAAAGCAAACTGTTTCCTTTCCAAAAATACTTAGATTATATTCCAAACGCATCCGTCTCGTACCTCGAGTGCGTTTTGTTGCGTATTTGTTTGCTCACTTTTTGTTGTCTACACCCTGTCCTAAACCGTTGGACGGTCGTTTTACTTTTGACAGGTCGAACATTGACCAATTTGTGGTGCCCTAAACTGCATTACCAATTAGATTTTATGTAAAAATCAACTTTATTTGTCAATAAATTTTAAAAACTATCACGTCATTACCGCCGCCTTATTTACAACACCGATACCGAGAGTATCCAATGTTAAAATGTTATTTTAAGTATTCACTTAGTCTAGTGAAACAAAAATTAAAAATCGTAATAAAAAAATATTTAAAATATCATCTGCATTTTTGTTTAAACGGTGGCTACACACACGGCGGTCACAATTATTATGCAATTTTCGGTAACAACAAAAATAGATCGAGTGTTTAAAAATGTGGCATTAAAAATTAAATAATATTTTTTCATTGTTACATCCTTAAAGAAAATTAGGAATCTTACTTATGTTTGCATTGTGGTTTGAACCAAGGTGATAAAAGTCCTCTTAGATACTTTACATATTATATTACAAGAGATAAATGGCCGGTTCCCACATTATACAATCCATACCCTTGCGTTCCCATCGATCGATTAAATTTTCACATTACCTACTTGTATGGAGCTTATGTCAATCTTTAACCGATGGTAAGGCAAATAAACAGTCGGGAATATATAGGAACTTGTTAGAAGTAGATTGACTTATATATGTTCAAGAAAGAAAGTTACATTTTCCAAAAAAAAAGATTTGTTAGAGTACGTAGATACTTATTCCTGCTGCTGAATAAATAAATCCTATACTTAAACTACTCCCTTTGCTAGTTAATTGTAATTAAGAACCGATGTACTTAACGGCAGCTGTTTACATTACCGAGTGCTACTCTATATTAAGAGCTGAAAATTATAGGAACATAAATGGTTTTTTGAAATAAATTAACACGGTTGGCCGGATCTCTTCTACAGCCATACTACTGCAAAATGCTTTGATTTAATTGTTTATGGACTTTGATACGGCACATTTGGTGTTACCATTTCGTAGATATAATATTTGATGGCTACGATAGATTGGTTGGTGTTACTTTAAGTTCCTTGTTTTAGGACGTAATCATAGTTGAATAAAATCTCACGTAATCTAATACTCTGCACCACATGTGAGCATTTTTTTGTGTGTGTTTAAGTGGGTCTCCGGATGGTTTAGATGCACAATTAGAACCGGTAGGTGGCGTTGGTATCGAGCTCTAGGCTCTTCCTAAACCCCTGGGCTAATTCTGATGGGTTTTTTTTGTATGTGATGAAGTGGATTTAAGAATGTCATAGATTTGTCAAAGTTTTAAATATTTTCGATGATGAATGCAATTAAACACTTCAAAATCTACTTACTATACGTACAGTTGACAGTGTTCTAAGAATGTTACCATTCGTTATCACTTGTAAACTAGTGACAAAAGTTATACGCAACCTTATTCTTCACAATTGCCATTAATTGCTGCCATCATAAACATTCTCCTCTCGCTTTGTATGAACACCGAAGCTATTTATCAATTACGCTGGATAAATTGGTATTTATTTCCTTACTGCTTTTGTTGATTTTGTCATATAAATACTCATTCATATTGTCACGACCTAGGTGCCGACAAAGATAAATGCACACCTGCAGCCCAGTAGTAACACATTTATTACCTTTTTGGCACTCTTATTTTGTTTACTTTGTGTTTAAAATTTGTGATTAGAAAACAGCCCATTGTGTATTGTAATCTTTTAAGGCAGTCAGTAGCCAGGTGTGATTTCAGAAAATTCGGTCCACGCGGCCGTTCAGTTATATCGCATCTGTGTAGTATGAAACAATGCCTCAATCGATGGACGAGGCCGTCAAGCGATAACCATAAGCGAAGCAAGACGTGTGTACAGTCGATAACCTATTAAGTGACGGACTTTGTGCGTGTTATTGAATTGTGCCTTACTTTTGGACTGGTTGTGTTCAGTGAGATGAACGCATGACAAAAACTATGAATGTCAAAGAAGCAAGTGAGGTGTGTAAGAATAAGCCTAAATAGCGCTCTGTTGTTCGTGCCTACCCCAAGGGACCTGGCGTGAAGTTATGTATGTATGTATGTATGTGTTCAGTTATATTTGTACCTGTGTTATACGTGTTTGTATAGTTCTAATAAACTCTACAATAATTCCAACAACATTTTAATTCGGGTCCTGCAACTCGTAACAATATTTATGTAAAAGTCTTTAAATAAATAAACTAGTATAGTACAATACTAAAAATCTTGATGCAACTTAAATGTGTTCAACTATTCAACAATATTAAATTTTTGAGTAAGTCACCAAACACAAGCCAGACACCCAAGTTAGTTTCCGGTAAAACTCTATCACCTTAATGTCCTTGAAGATAACTGAAAATCGAGTATAAATATTACATGGAAACTAATAAAATAAGAATAATGCGATATACCACTGTTCTTATCAAATTGTTTGTCCATTCAAAGGCTGACTAGAAGAAATCGCTAATAGTGATAAGACCGCTTTTTGTATTGCATTTTTTTTATTGTTTTGTTTATTGTATGTTAAACAATAAACAAAACAATAAAAAATATTCAAACAATCATTCAAAATTTTTCAATTTTTGACTGATGAGGGACATAGGCAGCACGATTATGAAAACCGTTGTTTTAGGTATGGTTTACATACTCGCGTTGCCCACTCCCGTTACCAGTATTCTACTTGCTGCCATGGAAGTGGGTATAAAGTAAACGAAAGAAATATATAATTCTACACCAGTACAAATATTAGATCATTAGAAATCACACAGTAAAATTATAAAAAAGGTAAATAAATCGTGAGAATTTTAATAGCAAATTAGTTTTGTTTGGTTTCAAATTAATAATAGAATTAAAGTTATTATATTTTTGAATAGCTAAAACACTTTGAATTGTATTAACCTCCTTTTGAGTGTCTTCAAAATGTTATATTTACGGGATTCAGTTCATATACCATATTCATAGGTTCATATTCATAGGTTTAACGAATATAGGCAAAAAAAGGCAGGGCGGTCGCGTTTTTTTTGCTCCCGTCATTACAATTCACTAATTGCCGGTTCCTATGTCTTACCGTACTGTTCATTTGCCTTACCATCGATTAAAATTTGATATAAGCTCCATACAAGTAAAGTCAAAATTCAACTGATGGTAAGGCAAGTGAATGAATAGTAAGATAGGAAACAGCCATGACAAACACGTCGTCAAGGCAACGCGAACGAAGTTCCGCTAGCATTACTAGTAGATACATAATTGTACATTATATGTCGTTCAATAACTCCTTAATATATGTATTAAACCCAAACATCGAATCTTAAAACGTGTGGCCAAGCGCAACGTTTTATCAAACCAGTCTTTGTTTTAGGCTGACATGGCCATTAAAAATCAAAGGAACACCTGGCTTTCTAGAGCTATAACGTGTAGCCCATTAGACATATTACGTGAAACAATTATAACGGTCATTTACATGTAACTAATGTCTCTTAATGCTAAAAACAATGGAACAGAATGAACCGTTCAGAATATAGGACAAAACGATGTCGCGCAAGAAATACTTCTCATTCAGTGTAACGCATTATAACCTTAAGCGGGCATTCATACTCCCGTAATGCATTTCTGTAGTTTTTTCTTTTGTGTTTTACGGAAAACCAGCCAGACAGGAAGCAAACATTTTGGTATTTCCAAACATTACATTTTGGTATTTTTGTCTTGTTTTTAACTTGCCAAGCGTACCGTTAGAAAGATGCATATTAATTTAACAAACAGTTCATGTTTATAAATCCCTGCCGTGAATCACGAAGCTACCCACAACAATCGATCAGCAGTTACCTAATATGCAAATTTGGCCGACATCGTGTTTGTCCTGTTAGCGAGCGAACACTTTCTCGCTGGCGCAGCTCGCTGCCATTATCACACAATCAACATTAAAGGCTATCATTTCGAGCACGTGGGACTAGATTTCATGCAGACGTGTACAGTAAAGAACTAACTAGCAAAACAATTAAAAAAATATAGTACGTCATATCTTTACTATAACTATAGTAATATTTTTCTTTACTTTTATTGTGTCTCTGTCTTATTGAATATGCACTGTTCGCTACAACTCCATTAACTCTTCGAAAGTCATTCTGTAGCATACTTCTTTATAAATCTTCTAAAAAAAAGAACTAGAGATATAAATAGAATAAGAGAATATAAAGAAATTAATTTTTAACCAGACGTGTTGCTGGAGAGTTTCTCGCCGCTTCTTCTCCTTAACAGCAATAATATGTTGTATGACCTTCAAAAAGTGTTCTCCAGTGGAACTTATTTTGAATAAAAATGTTGAATTTTAGATTTTTTGAATTTTAAACCCTTAATTTCATTCAAAACATGTTAATAGGTACTTCTCAAGAATGCATCAAACATTTCAAAACCTAAGGTAATTATGGCATATGAAATACTTTTAATTGATTCGCATCCGCAGTAGGCGCAATAAGTATTCTCAGAAGCACTCGACTCGAGTTGACTGGAAAGCTATTTGTGTGCAACCCTGCGTCGGCGCACCTCTGTTCCGCGACTGTCTCCTCTCGCTCTCGCAAACATGTCAAGGTAGGGTTCAATATTCGAGGATTTAGTACGCGCATAATTACAGTCCAATGGAATAGCCGGCGTCTGTTTTTTGTAAACGTAACAAAATCATTGGGTCAAGTAGTTTCAAAATGCACTGATAAAATGGACGAAACCAAAATACGGTTTCTGAGAGCAGCAGTTGAAGGGAATGAAATTCCCGATATCGAGTGATCAACATTCTCCAGGCCACTTTCTAATCCTTTTCACAGTGTCGATTGTGGTGTGAAGTGAGCATCAATCAAAAACCCATTGAAACACGGTCAAATCCCGCGAAGCACTTCCGCGTGCGCGTGCGCTGCTTGATGCGAGATCATTGCCAGATGCCGCCGATAGATCGCGACGGGGTCAACAGCCATTGCCCTTGTTTTGCGTACTAAATTATTTACTCGAACGTAAAACAGGTCCACCATAACCATGTTTCACTCATAACCGGGGTCAAGGGAATTATATTGTTTACAATTCAATACAGTATTTCGCAATTCGGACTAAATCATGGCACCTGATTTGTAGACTTAGCATGTGTAATAAATTATTGCAGCCCATAAACGTCCCACTGCTGGGCTTGGGACTCCCATTATAGGGCAACGGACAGTATACCCGTCATGATCATCGATTATCTGGATGTGCAAATTTCATCATGTTGTTTTCCTTGACCGTTAGCACGTGGTAATTGTAATAATATGCTCTTTAGGTTAAAAAACTGGCTAAGTGGTCATGCTTTCCGGCCAGGATTCGAACCTTTGTGTTTGCGACGCGTGCGCTAATTATTAAGCTACATACCTTATATTTTTTTACTTACCATAGTCATCGCAAAATCTCTGCTGAATAAATAAAATTGAATAAGCAGTACATAATATAAATATACTTTTATATATAATTATCATCCAGGACGGACGAACAGACACCGACTTGCCCCTTTTTCAAGTGAATGTAGAATACACCCGCCACACTTGTCAAAAATGAATAGGTAGGTTTCACATCAATTGTAGTCATTTTAACAACACGCACATTAGGCCATAAACTACGTAAATGAGAATTATGTTCTCTGCACAGTATTCCATGTCTTTGAAGTAAAACGTCTTAGCCACTGGCCTATCACGAGTTGGCAACTTAAAAATGTGGTAATACCATAATTGACAATTCTCACCAACCTCCAGATTAACTGCAGAAATGGAACATACGTGATAATTTCAGACGAAATTCCTATTGCACTTCTAAAAATTTTGTGCTGTTTCGTAGACAGTTTCAGAGAGACACAAATACCAATAAGGGTCATTTGTATTCATTTTACTCCTAATTTGAAATTACAATCAGACAGCCCTATATTTAATTTTATGGTAGGTAGTATAGACTTATAAATAATACACCACATAGCTATCACACTGAGATCATGAACCCCATATTTATTCAACGTAATAATATCATTACGATATAGTAACATCTTTCTTTTGAGTGTAATTTTTCAACTCTGGTGCAAATAAATATTGTACTATTTGAATGGTTACTGGATTCTTGGAAAAACATATAAATTTATCATCATATTAGAGCATTACTATTTCATATTATCAATAAACAAATACCAATTAATTATAACTAATTATAAAGATTGCGTAAAGCCGTAGTTTCCTTTAGAGCTACCTTAAACAAATTATTTATTGATGCTATAGTGAAAGGAATATTGAAACCTTGGTCATGAATTATAGACTTGTAAATTCTTAAAGTAAATAAAATGTTAACAGCTTAGCATTGATTTCACGAAAATTAAAGGAGTGGGATACCTCTGACATTTGTACTAAAAATGCAGCAAAAGAAATATAATTATTTTTGTTATTATGCAGTCTCTTATCTTATTTGCTTTTTGTATATTTTATTTGGACAATTTGTTCATTTTTGTTGCCTTTGTCGCTTGATAGAAATTTAATAAAACGGTCAAGTGTTTATTGAATCCCGCAGTAAAAGGATTCCGTCGTGACGTCAATGCCCAACATTTGACCGTATTACAATAGATGTGTTAAAAGGTGTTACAGATAAATAACCAACATCTCAAAAACTACAATATATTAGTACTTGTCGCATAGTATAGGGTTTCGTAGAAATGAGGAATTAACCGTTAATTCTTTGGCTACATAAATCTAAAAATTTGTGTAACCGGAAATAGCTACACCATATTTCAAAAACTACTTAACGAATTTAAACCAATCTCTCATTGAAAATAATTTTGAAGCGCTATAACCTATTTTTTTAAAGAATATTCATTTCCTAGTTCGAAAGTTAGATGGACACATTTTCTGCGACAATGAGTACGCATGTCATCCAAAAAACTCGACAAATATCATGGCAGAAAACTAGTATTCTTATTCCATTCCGATATTAGGTATTACAAGTAAAAGTGTACGTTTTCTAACTATAGTGTATAATTTATTTCCGCTTTCTTATCATCATAATATTATGTACCTTTGTATAAATAATGAATTTTACCACATTTATATTTTTAAGAAAGATACTAGAGGCGTGTTACCCAATTCATTCAATCCACCACAAGAAAAGTGAAATCAAATTTACGGCTTTTATTTGACATCTATTACTAACAAGTCAATTACAGTGTTTGGAATACATATTCAAATATAATTTAATGCGGGTAAAAAATGGAACTATGGCAATAGCCTATGATTAACTTGCTTTCACTTTCTCGGCCCATAAAGGGCTTTAACTTCAAGGTCAACCGGTCATCACATTGTCAAAGACTTGAATAACGACGTTTCGAAGTATATCCGAGTTCTTTTATCACACTACGATTTGAAGATTAATTTCAAATATAGACACCATTTCCACCAGGAGTCTTATGCTTTCCAGTCCTCCAAACCATTTGTATTCTGTCTCATCTTTTCATGTTCCTGTAAACCCTTCAAAAGGCGTTAACGTATATGCAAGCATTATCATGACATACTAATGTTTATCCATCGTTTAGTCAAATCTAAAACTCATTGATAAACTATCTATAGCTAAGCAGAGATCCATTTAATCTCACCTGCATTTAATACATATTTTACCAATAAATTTCACGTATTAACATCCTTTTGGCATCATGTCACAAACCAAATCACAGTGCAGTCTTCTAAGAACCGCGTGCTTGACATAAAAAATCTGGTCTAATTCCCAATAGAGTAAAATATTTTAAAACAACAACCTTTCCGAAATTTGTATTTTTTCCTAAGTCATTGCAACAGCCTCAGTCTTATCCGCTCTAATATATCGATAACACATGCCTAACTTGTTGATTGCTTAGCTTAGAAATATACCAGGGTTACGCGGCTCTACTCACAGGATTTTTTTGTTTTGTACCTACTCCATAACACTTTCAGTTGTATGAGGAAAAGTAACCCATATTCATCTCTAGAATTTTATAATTATATTAAGTAGTATACTAACATGAATACCAATGATTTTACGACCTTGGAAATGAATCCAAGAACAAGAAGTAGGCGAAAATAAACTCAGTTTTACATTCGTATAAGTATTTATTGAAAGTCAGCAGCAGCGTTATGAACTGGGGAAATTCGCGGCCGATGTGAGGGATTCGGCAGCTCGGTATGGCACTAGCATCTCTAAACAAAACTAAAGATGTTATTACTACGCCATAGTTAGGGACGCCCGCTAAAACTCCTAGGTATTCCGTACTTCGCCGTTCATGCCAAGGTTAAGTATATATGGACTAGCGTTTCCACTAGCCCCGGCAGGCAATGTGTATTAATCTACTATAACACAACAAATGTTTGTCGGCAGGTGTTTGCGATGTGGTACACGTGGACGACGTTATTGCTGGTGTCGTGTGCACTAGTGGGGGCGGCCGAGGTACAGGAAGCGGCGACGGGGACGCCGGGGCCGGCGGCCCACCCGCGCCGCCCCGCACTCTCGACCGGCAAGCCGCCGAGCTCGCCTGGAGGTCTTGGTTGCAGAGCCCCGAGAGCGTCAACCAGAACGCCCCACCGAGACGGATTACTACCAAATCCTTGTTCATCACGCCCCTGGTTTGTCCCAAAGGACAACGGCTCGATAGAAATGGCTGCGTTCAGGTATATAATAGTACCTTATATCCTAATAACTATATATAACATATATACTAATGTAAACGAAAAGTATATTTCTGTTATTTCAAAGTAAATGGCAACCTTTGTTTGAAAATTGCTATTAGGAAGATACCAAAATACAAGTATAAATTACCGTTTCTAAAATGTTTGCCTCTCGGTCCGTTTGTAAGTTTGTTTTGAATAAATTTCCTAAAGGGCTCAATGGATAACAATGAATTTATGGATTAAAACGGAAATATTGACTGATTTTCGTGTATAATTAATTTCGGTATCTAGCAGATACTTCCAGAAGATATAAATATCAGATCTGTGCGAAAGAAGTACCGAACATAGCTATTACCTATATTGTAATTTCTATAGGGGTTAGGCTTAGAACATAGATTACTACAATTGTTACAATATTATCATATCTGCGATTGAGGTTTAAGTGGTTGTAAACAAGTAATCTCATGAGAAATCTATTGCTCATGTTACTACAATTTTACAACGTAGTAGAAATATTCTAAAATTTTCATATTGAGACATTGTACTAAGAATATCTTAGGATTCTATAATATCTAAATTAAATATGTAGGTGGCAGTAGGTGCTATGAAATGGTTCAACTTCCATTAGGAGGCTGTTGATTATAACAAGATAGTTCTCCCGTTAGATTCTATTAGAGTTTCGTTAGTAAAAAAAATATTATTATCATATCAAAATTAACCCTGCCTATAAGATTTTATTAGCAATCAATTCATCAGATTTTTTTAATTTCAGGTGGTTACTGTAAGCAAAGACGAACACGAACGCATTCTGCTGGACAAACTGAACGCCCTGTTCACATCACCTCCGAGCGGATTTAACGAGTATGACTATAGTGACGACGAACTCGGCCCATTACAACTGTCAATACCAATTGGACTGGATCCACAGGCAGCACCGCTTCAAGGCGATGACCCATCAGGACAGGTAGGTAACATCACTTTTGAATATTTTATAAGATATATATTACATCTTGTAAATACCTAACAAACAAACAATAACTAATCACACTAAGTATACTGCCAATAAACATATTCTTGACATTTTTACTGTCTCGATTGTAACTTTAGACATAACCCTTTAATCACTTTTAATATTTAATATATTGTATGTATATAACACAATAAAAAACATTGCTTACGGTAAGCACTGCTTGGATTGTATAATTTAATCTTAATACCTTTTTTTAAATTTTCAGGTCCATAGTTTGTCACCAAACAACGTGAAGATTGACAAAAAAGATGAAAATAAACTAAACACAGACGCTAGCGTAGAAGCTGAATTAGAACTATTAAAACTGCAGAACTCCAACAATCAGACTGCTTTGCTTAATAACGCAGACGTTCTCAATCATAACGTACTAACAAACCACTATCCAGAAAAACCTAAACGTGACAGTCCTCTAAATGTTACTGATATAGAACTTAAATGTAACAATGTTGAAGGAGAAAAAGAAGTAGTATTTGGACATGTTAACGTTGACCCAGTTTTGTACAACACTGAGACACCAAATCTAGCACTGGCAAACACAGACACGAAAAACTCGGACAATTACAACACCTAATAATGCAATCCTATTAATAGTACTAACACTGGCGTGACTATTACAAACTCTTCTACAACGCCAAATAAGATATTGATCCGAAGCTAATGGCTCGTTAACACTTTCATCTACAAAGATCAGTCTAAACTTAATCCTGAAATGATTACTCGGACATCGGTGAAGCTATCAAACTTATAAGTCGTTATGCCGAAGTTACAACGGACGATAGTTTTTCGAAAGATCAAAAGAAGTATGGAAGCAATGACGATAACATACTGGGAACGCGTACCAAACTGCAGCATCGGAGGAATCGTCCCAAGATTGCCAGAAGCCATAGACCCGGCGCATGCTCACTTGTCATCTGAACTACTGGATAAACCTAAGGGATCTTTGCATGTGCCTAAAAATGGCGCTTATTACCGATATCCGTGGCCAAATCAGCATCTCCAACGCCCCTCCTGATTATCCTTTCCGCCATATACAGGATTATTGGCAAGGACAAAACAAAGTCGGAAGTCTACAACTCGCGAGGAAATCCAAGACGACATCGTCATTCTTACACACACAGTCTCCGTCCGCACGGATCACCTTATGCAAGCTATCCAAGATTACCGGATGCATATCCCGAGCAACTTAGAGGATATATCCATAGAATAACTCAACATCACGCCACCAAATGCGATCTCATACCAACAATCAGGATCTTTACAGTCTCCTTGGCCTGAGACACTGGTTCAGCAGCGAAAGCGCGGCCAAGAGATAGCTTGTTGCACTATTGTTTAGGAAAATCGATGTTACCCGACGACATATAATGAAAGCTATGGTATTCTATATTAAAATTAAAGTAACCAATAATTATAACATCAACTCATCTGAATTATTACAAGAATATTTTATATTATTTTTAATTATTTACATACAATGTAAGAAAACTTATTTGTATTGTATTCTACCCATAGTCCCTCAAGATTATAAGTAGAATACTGAGCCCAGATCGCCGTCTTCTATGGGTAAGGTGCCCAGACGGCTGGCTACGTTTCCTCGCTAGATCGCCATACTGATCTATTGGCCGAGATAAGCACCAGCCTTTGATCCCCTGAAGAGTCAATGAGTCGTTTCGATCAATTTTGGTAGAGGCTCTTGACTTCAGGACCCCACTGTCCAAGCGTATATACAGCACTCATCTTGAATACTTAAAATCGTTCTTCTAGTAAATTGTGTCCATAGCTTTCAATATATTAGCCTATTTATGTCAAAGCCAAATATTACAGTCATAGTTAAGTTAATTTTTTGTTAGCTGTTTTAAGTTCTGTAAATATCAATATGTTAAGTGTTTTATTTTCTGCTGAAATTTGTTCACATAGTATTATCGTTGTTTTATATGTATGTTAATGTAAATTGTTCTATATCACCGATTTAATATTTATTCGATGTATATTTTTATATTAATTTCTTGTTGTATTTATGTCATTAAAGATGTTCGATGTGTAGAATCTTAGTATTGAAATATGGTATTTTTTCTAAGATATAATTAATTACAAAATGGCACTGGTTTGCCTTTATTAATAGAAAGCAATTAATGAATTATATATAAAATAGGTAATCTGAATTTAATTCGATGTTTTAGTTAACAATGTGTGTAACTATGTTATAATAGGTAATCATTTGTATATTTATCCAACACCGTGGCCAAAAGAAACGTCGGACATTTAAAACCCACCTTAGAAAATAATATAAGAAACTTCCAAATTCTCTGTTAAATCACAAATTAAAGTATTTGACTATTGACAGAGGACTGATTTTTCAATCATCAGATAAAAGTTATCCGCTGAATTAAATTGTAACCTGAGTGTAAAAGTGAAACAACTCAACTGTTTTATTCTCGCGACTGTAATTTTCAATTTATTATTGTTGCATTTTGAAGTGATAACTTATGGGAGCGTAAACCGCTTCGTCATACGTGACGCGTTACGGCGCCAGTCAGTCTGGCTTCCCTTTCTCTCACGCATACGGCAGCGGTAGGCAGGCTATTTTATTAATAAATAACCTTTCCTTACATTATCATTAAAATATAGTAATAACCTAAGCTATTCTCAGTTAAACAATTTCAATATTAAATAGTTCACTTCTGTCGGGCGTCCCGAGACGCACACATTTTTTTTTAATGAATAACTTTTATCTGATAATTGAATAGGCTCTTAATATCTTACTTAAATCTCCTGAATGCCAATATTATATATAAAAATCAATACTATATCCTAGTGCGATCTTAAGACCGTTTGCAAACTTGCCTATTTAAACTATATAAGTCGTAGGATACTCTATAATCTATCGCATTGTATTATTTGTGCACACAGTTATTTATTGATGATAGACTTGGAATATGTGTAATTTTCGTTATAAAGTATTGTATTGGAGGCCGAGGACCGAATATTACCGAACTATTACACATTAATGATCCCACCAAAGCTTAGATTAAGTATTTAGTTTTGTATCAGTTGTATCACATAACTTCTTTTCAGTCTATTTAGAATTTAGATTGTGGAAGCATTTTTCAAATCGTATAATACATAGTTACTCTAATATTTAAGTATTTTTACAATGAGAGCTAGTAATCTTTAAAGCTTTTGTCACCTTTCTTAAGTACTTATTTGAATAGCCATTTGCATATTGTAATCTCGTAAAGGTGATAAAATACGCGTTTATAATAGAAAAAATGTATTAACATGAATATATTAATTTAAACCAGTGTATTCATATCTATAATTAAATTGGTTATGACACCAAAAGTATTTTAAAACACGAATAAGCTATCAATTATATTACTTAAACTACAAAACAGCTATATTTAATTCAATTATTAAAAAAATATTTCATATTATATTTTAAAATTAAACTTCTAAGCTGATATGTATTATAAACGCTTATTCTTATTAAATGTATGTTATATACAAATATCAAGAGAACTAATGTACAAAATTTAATATGTAAGATAACATATAATATTGAAAATAAAATTGTATCACCTTCCCTAAAATGATGAAAATACTCTTGTATACTAAAAATAATACGAATTACAAACAAATATTATAATTATTATTCAATGCCAGTATTTTATTGTAAATAGTGAATGTGTTACATTAAAAAAGGAGTCAAATGAATATGTTCGCAGTTTTATTCCCCCCACAAATGAAACCATTGATTATTCAGAAGATTTTTATTGAAAAAAAATATTCAATTTTATCAATAACATTGTTTGAATTAATAAATTCCTACAAGTATTACGGTGTCGAGACAAATATTAACTTGTTCATGAAAAAGGTACTTCACACTTGCACATACTTCCAACTTTAAACCAAGGCAACCAAGTATAAGACTAGTACATAAAACAATTTTATAATTATATGTTAAAGAAAATATATGCTTATATGCAAATAATTTGTACAAACTATCACAATAATACAACAGCAATACTGTAACAAATATGCAAATTTTGTGTTACAGTTGCAACTTATGTAAAGTGCATATATAGCAAATATCTTATAAAACAAACCGATATGCTTTAAAGCTGAGAATACACAAAAACATATTGGAAATCAATAGGTAAACTAATAGCATCTTTGAGCAGAAGCACACGCAAGTACAAGCGACTACTACTATTTTTTCTTAACTTAACATTTGTTTCTTGAGATACATCATAATTGCCACATCTCCATTGACATTTTTTTTACTTAAATTAATGAAGAAACTTAACATTGGCATCATTGATCTTTCTTTTACATTGACTACGACTTAATGAACAAGTAAGTACTAGCGGACACAAATACCAATCCAAATTTTAAGATATCCATACAGCAATTCATCTGAATTCATAAATTTGGATGCTGTGTTCTGGAACATGACTTAAAGTCAAGGATTGATACCTGAAAATTAATATCAACAATAATAATCACTTACATTCTAGTAATAATTATAGTCTATGAATCAGATTTTTTTTAATGATATAAACTTTAAGTTAAATATACTTCAAATACATAGCTAAGTTATAGTTATTCTAAAGGCCGGTTCTTATATCTTTCTATCATTCACTTACCTAGTAAGGCATATCATTGGGTGAATTTTTACATACTTGTATGGAGCTAATGTCAAATTCTAATTGGTAGTGAGGCAAATGATTGGTTGGTAAGATATAGGTACAAGCCATAAATCATAATATTATTTTGTTGGTCAATTTTAAGAAATACAGAAGAAGACAAATATATTTTACAAGCTGTGCCCGCAACATCATCCACATGGAATTTGATTTCAAATCCCCCGATTTTGAAAAATACATCATTAGCGCTCTGCTCCTATTGTTTTAGTGTGATGATATATAGCCTATAGCCTTCCTCAATAAATGAGCTATATAGCACTGAAAGAATTTTTCAAATCAATAGTTCCTGAGATTAGCATATTCAATCAAACAAACTCTTCAGCTTTATATATTAGTATAAGGTTAATGATTATTCCATTTCTTATCTGTACAGACTTAAGAATAAATTTAAAACAAAGATATCACTCACCATTCAGAACTCCGATGATAGTAATAGCTTCTATAGTTGCTGCAGACTTGTGGAAGCATATATAGTAGAAACCAGCAATGATGCACCATTTATATCCTTTATAGTATGATCTGGTACTAAGAAATGTTCTTTCCATCTCATAAATACATAATCAGCCTTTGCAAGTGATTCATAATCAAATGAATCTGAATTAAATGTCTTCAAATACGGCACAAACAAGTCGAATTTGCTCTAAAAAAGTTATAAAATTAATGAATCAATAAAAGCCGAGGTTAAACTTCAGGAGCCTTAAGAACAGACAACCGTGCATGACAAGAGCTATGAATGTCAAAGAAGCAAGTGAGGTGTGAAGAATAAGCCTGAATGGCGCACTGTTGTTCGTGCCTACCCCGCAAGGGATCTGGCGTGAAGTTATGTATGTATGTTAAACTTTAGCTTAGTGATCACTGAATTTTAATTTGGGGGCAGGCACTGATGTAGGAGTACTTCTCCTTTCTGCAATCCCTGTCTAGGAGACATGTAATTTTGAGATATTATTATTTTTGTAAAAATAACCGTACTTCTTTGCACTAATATTGTACTTATATCTTACATCCAAATAAGAAAAACCCAGAAAAAAATAGTTTAGAGTCTGTTGTGTATGGTTTGTTAGTTGTCATAATATTAAATGTCAATGTAGGTATTTTGTAACTGCAAGGGGTCTACGTCAGCGAAAAAAAAATTGGGGGTCCATGAAATGAAAATGGGGGTCCCGATAGTGGATCTCAACACATATACTGATAGTACCTATTTACTTACATCATACTATCTTATAATATCAAAACATATACATTATTTATAAAAGTACCTATGAAGTAAAAAAAATATTACATATGTTTATAAAATTGTGTAAGTTGTAGGATGTTGGTATTCGCTTTGTGGTCGCAATACATTTTGAACTTATAAAAACCTGAGAGTCGCAGTCTCAGAGCTTCGCTACCTTGCTCTTAACTTGTTCAATTCGTCACTCTATAAATACGAATGTGGGACAAATATGTTTATTAGTTTCCTGAATCTTGAAAAGGAAAGTGCTAAGAAAATATTTAAAAAAATATAAACAGATAGTATATCACACAAATTTTAGTGAGACAGTGTTATTTTGTTTGAGAGTGCTGGAGAAAAGTAAGTACATTATTTTTGTATTAAATTTAGTTTTGTACTCGTTTAAAGATATAGACATGACTTAGTTATTAGTAGTTTAATATTCAATCATTCAAAATTATACGAGTACTCCTCAATAGTTTCTTTTGAAAGTTTTAGCAATCGGTACTAAATTACAGTGCAATCTTTGTAATTCGAGCTAATTGTTGCAAGATGTTCGAATATGGAATGTTTTCGGAAAAATCAAAAAATATTTTTAATATACAGCTGCTGGATTTTCTGTCTTTTAAATAATTTAATTTTTCCCACAGATGACTGATGCCATGTCCGAATCTAAAAAGAAATGTAGACAGTACAGTGTTGATTATTTGAATTTGGCTTCATTCATCATTTGCCGACCAACAATCGACTATGTGCCTTTTATGCAACAAAGTTTTGGGTAATGACGCTATGAAACCATCTAAACTGCAAGATCATCTGAGAAGATGCCACCCTGATAAAACAGAAAGATTAAATACTTTCAAACACTCAAAGATAAATTTCAGAAGAGACCTACACTGGACAGAATGTTCGCTTCGACGTCACAAAGAAATGATGATGGTTTGCGGGCGTCTTACAATAAATATCTCGTTACTTATAGCAAAATCCGGAAAACCGCATACTATCGGAGAGAAGTTATTTTGCCAGCCGTTGAAGAGGTTTTAAAAACTGTTTTACACGAACCTGCATCTGATATCATTAAAAGAATTCCCTTAAGCAACAATACTGTGAAAGACGTATTGATGAAATGAGTTCTGATATTGAAAGCTTCTTATGTAATTATTTGCAAACGACCCATTTCTCTATACAACTGGACGAGTCAACTTTACCTGATAATGCAGCATTATTATTGGCATATGTTCGTTTTATTATGAATCAAGAAATCTACGAAGAACTGCTCTTTCGCAAGAACTTTGATAACCGACACTAAGGGTGAATCAATATTTCATGTCTTGAAGGATTACTTCATTGAAAAAGCAATTCCCTTTATCAAATATAATATCAGTAGCTACAGATGGAGCACCTGCCATGTTGGACGTTATCGTGGATTTATAAGCTATTTAAAACAAAATGTGTCAGGGGGGTTAGCAATACATTGCATCATCCATCGACAACATTTAGTTGCTAAAAATTTTGAGTGTTAGATGCATGAATCACTTCATTTAGTCATGATGCAGTAAACCGAATCCGAAGCAACGCGTTGAATACACGGTTATTTGCGCAGTTGTGTGAAGAAAATGACAAACACTTTCATCAATTATTATTATCCTTTCACACTGAAGTACGCTGGCTGTCGAAAGGCTTATGTTTGACAAGATTTTTGCACTTTTGAGACTATTTTAGAATTTCTGGATACTAAAGATAAAATTTTAAAAGAAAATTTAATGAAGAGGAAAACAGACATCGCCTATTTAACAGATTTGTTTACAAAATTTAATATGGTTAATTTGCAATTACAAGGCGACAGTTTAAATTTGATTAAAACAAAGTCCATCTTATCAGCGTTTCTTGCCAGAGTTAAACTAATGAAGCAAATAGACGAATTTTTCAGTTCCCATTTGTCATAGAAAGTGCCAGAAGACGACATTTACTTGCGTTCAACATTTAAATGTCTATTAATTTTGAATCTAGGTTGAGATTTTTATGGTAAACGTGGATATTAATCCATTGGTACATAGAAGAAACGAATGCATAATACAAGAAACGACTGAACTAAGTACAAACGAAGACTTAAGGTTCAGTTTAAAAACGGATATCAGCAATTCTGGCTGCAAACAACATACCCATTACTTATCCATATTATGGAATATAGTGAGGAAATTTTTAATTTCCTTTCCATCGTCATACCCAGTGGAAAGGGGGTTCAGCACTGTTACCAATCTCATAACGAAAAAAAGAAACAGACTGGACATCATTAGCCGAGGAGATTTAAGATTAACCCTTACAAAATTGACGCCAAATGTTGATAATTTATTATTAAAGCATCAGGTTCATCCTTCTCACTAAAAATATTGACTTATTGCTTATGTTATTTTATTTATAGTTTATTTAATGTTACATATATTTTACATAACAAATACAAAATTTATTTTGAGTAGTTTTAATTTAAATTCAATTAGTAAATGTATAAATTAACATGTGTTTTTACTTTAAGTTTTAACACTAACTTCACTACAGTTAGAAATTTACAGGAAATCAATATCAGGTAAGTAGGGGGTCTACCCAACATGGGAAAACATGGCAAGGGGTCTACGACACAAAAAAGTTTGGGGAACTCTGGTCTAAAGTCTAACTTAATATAAATTAACTCAAAAAATCAATAGAGATCATAAGTGTAAATCAATATACATACAAATATATATATTGGTATTTTTTTTAATTGAAATAAATAAATTAAGATCACTGACTACTAATTCAAACTCACAATACATAAGCAAAAAATATATTGATTTTCTTAAGTTAACATCACTTGTTTACATATTAAAACTATGTTTTAACAGTTTTAAGCACTGTAATTCATTTGATATTGGTTATTCTGATGTTTCGGCCGCTTTTCAGTGGCAGTGGTCATGGATGACAATTGTCATCTTTGTCGTCCATGACCAATGGCCACTGAGAAGTGGTCCAAGCATCCGAGTAACCAAAATCAAATAAATTAAAAACGTAACTATTAAAACACAGTTTTATTATTGATTTTCTTATTTAAAAATCAACATTAATGACATATTGATTTAATAAAACGTAGTTCTATTATGTGTACAAGTCGCAAAAACTTAAGAAAATATTACATATTGATTTGTTATTATTTATTATCCTTATTATACATACTTTGTTTGATAAGTTTTACAGTACAAAAAATGACATAACCTTGTTTATGTAACATATTTTTATTTTTCCCATTATTCACTCAAAACTTGTATGTGAACCCTAAAAACTTGTTTCCTAACCCAAAAAACAGGAAAACAGGTCTAGTGGCATATAGCCAATATTTGAACTTGCAGCTAAACTGAATCAATGTAAATCAGCTTTAAAATTTGAGTATCACTACACTACTACTGCTACATCATTTACTGCACCACTATCTATCAATTCCTGCCACTGGTTGCCTGGGAGAGATTGTTTCTTAGTGAAAAAGCCACCCATTATACTATCTTTTATCTATTTTTACTTGTTTGTATATATGCTTTAGTGTACAATAAAGAATTATCTATTTATGTATCTATAAGACATATAAGATATAATTATAAGACATACCCAATGTTTTCTATCAACATCTTCATCAGCATCCCATTTTCTGGTAAGAAAAGGATACTTTGCTGATATAATTTCTCCATCAAAAAAGGTTGTGAGTGTAGGAAATTCTTCTGTTAATCCTTTTATTTTTAAATAACCACAAAGGTATGAATTCTCCTCGTCTACATGCTGTAAAAAAAAAATATTATACATTTTTAAACAAAAATAAGTACTACTTTCAAGATTGCAATAATAATAATTGAAACAAAAGATTACTTCAATGACATAGGGAAATAGGTTAAATATTTAGTATAATGAGTCATTATAACCTAAGATTAAAGACGGTGTATTAAGGGTTAATTAGAGAATTCAGCAATTTGTATTACAACAATATTGCGTACTTTATTTTGGTTACTAACCTGCAAAACCACTTCGACCTCATAGGAATTGCCTTTGCTTTTCTGATGTCCTTGAAATTTGGATCCGTTGTAAAGCAATGATTTTGTTACGCCAGGCTGCTTAGAATTTGCTGGAGGCGGTGGAATTATATCAACTTTAACTGGCATTATTTTTCCATTAAAAACAGTGATCCAGCTTTTGTAAATATGACAGCTGCTTATTGGGATATTGGGTGACAGCTTATGACAGTTGGTATTTACGTTACAGTAAATTCTATATAGTACAAAAAATTTGAGCTTCATATATTCGTTTTCAAAAATTTCATACATCTGCACTGGACATGAATTGAAATTACGAAATAAATTTGAATTTTTCCGATTAGATTGGAAAGTTTTTCATAATACTGGTTTCATTTGAACCACAGAGTACAATTAAATGTACTTGAACTCTGTGGTTTCAAAGTTTCATTTTCATTCACTCACTCATTGGCCGATCAACTTTGTAGTTTTGTTTTGTGTGGTTTTGTGAATTTTATTTATTAATTCCGTTAATATTGGTTGTTTTTATCAAAATGTCTGTATATATATTACCTCTTAACAGAAGTTCTAAAATACATTTTATGAGACTGTACGTATTGTGACCTCAAAGCAATAAAAGTGATATTTTCTCACATAATTATGGTTAACTGACGTTAGACTGTGCATCCTCAATTATGGCAGACCCAGGTTATTACCACAGTGATTATATTCGTCACCCAGTGCTCCACGAGCTTGGCGTCAAGTATGGAATCAAAACTGAATGTATTCCAGAAATAGCTTTACCATCTAAACTGGAGGAACTTAAAGATGTCATACGTAGGGAAATACGTAAAGAACTTAAAATTAAAGAGGGAGCTGAGAAATTACGCGAAGTAGCAACTGATAAAAAATCGCTGTCTGATGTTGCTAATATTGTGAAAGAAGCCAATATTAAACTCATAGAATTGAAATCTGACTTACAAGAATTAGAATCCCAACTGATTCTGTCTCGTGGCCAATCTACTCCTACTTCGCCGGAAGACTTGTCTTACGATGAAGAGATTATACTGGCTTCTGAAGCAGCACAGCAACAGAGGCAGCTTGGAGAAGGCACTACAGATAGAAAACTTGCATCACTTGAAAAGCAACTCAACATTGAGTTGAAAGTAAAACAAGGAGCTGAAAACATGATACAGAGCATTAGCAGTAGCAATCAATCTAGAGATAAAAAACTGTTGGCAGAAGCTCGTCAAATGCTTGCAGACTCAAAGGATAAAATTGAATATTTAAAATTACGCATTTCTAAATTGAGCAAACAACAAAAAGGTGATACTGGTTCCAATGGAGATGGTAGAAGTACAGATTTAAGTGGAGTAGATGCACTTTTGGATGAAAGAATTGCTGAATTGAGAAACCGTCTAAGAATTGAAGCAGCAGTTGTAGAAGGATCTAAGAATGCTATCAGACTCTTACAAAGTGACAAGAAGGTGACTGATAAAAAAGCATTGCAAGAAGCTCAAACCAGTCTCCTGGAGTCTTCTCAGAAGTTAGACTTGTTACGTAGATCGTTAGATATGCGCAGGCAAGAACTTCCATCAGAAAGTGCTGCTTTTATAGAATTGGGACATGAGTTACGTAGTACAGGATCTAGTCCTGGCTATGTAAGTCTTTCTGGAAGCAGTGGCTCCAGAACTCAATTCCTATCACCTGCCCCTATGATTAGCCCCTGTGTGCAAGTTACAGGCACTCTTGAAGTGAGATTAATGGGATGCCAAGATTTGCTTGAAGATGTACCTGGACGTACTAGACGGGATGCCTCTGCAAGTCCTTCAGATTTAAAAGCTTTTGTAAAAGGTGTTACAATTCGCAACTCAATGAAATATACTTATAGTATAAAGGAAGATACAAGCAATGAAATCATGGCTGTGATGAAGCTTGATAATCATACTGTAGCCCAAACTAGTTGGAGGCCATGTTCTCAGCAGGCCTGGGATCAGAGGTAAAACATCTTATAGGTTATTCTGTTCACTAACCAGGATTTTACACTATGTTTTCAATTTAAACCTATTACAATTTTTTTTTTAATATTGTAATAGGTTATCAAACTAAATCCAAGCCAAAAATATTACATAACCAATAAAATAAGTGTTAATTGCATTTATCACATGTGTCTTGCTTCCTTGAATTTTAATCTCCATTATTTCTTACAACTACTCATTATCTTATCAATCTTTATACACATATTTGTGCTATGACTAAAGTTACTGGCAAACTAGTTTCTTTAAGAAAATTGTTATCAGACATGCAACTAAACAGTTTGAAATTCTATAATTATTTGTATGATGACTATTATCTAGGTTTATTGATATGAAAGCTTTACTTAACATAAATTGATTGCATTTATTTAATAAGAACTATAAGTCATAGTGCTTAGTGACTAAGATACCTGTATATCATCCCAACAATATCAGTTTGAATCCTAGCTGGAGAGCATGTGCTGCTTGGACAATTTTTCTAATCATTAACTAATCCATATTGCTGTAATTAAAAGTTGCTTATAATTAAGAAAAATGTTATGAGGAAACCTGCACCTGATGGTTACCAATGAAACACACCAATTTGCCTTGGTCAGACATGAGAGGTATTCTTAGCAATGGAATGTGTGTAGACTGTTATAATACCTATTAAGAATTTTCATCTCTAGCCCTAGTTTGATAAACATGACTCAGCCCAAATGACCTTATCATAAAGAATTATAAACTCTATAGTATGTCTTTCACACTATAAATGTCTTGCATATATTGGCATTTATCCAAAATGCATTATTAATATCAATAGTAAATATAGTAGCATACCTCATGTATTATATTGTCAAACCTAAGCTTTTTGACTTTAAGAATTAATTATGTTTCTGTTATTGTAGTTATCATTAAAATAGTGATTTGTAGACCATTTGACAATTTTAGATCTGTGAAAGAATAATCTGTGCAATATATTATAATTTTTCTATTTCCAGATTCACTATTAAGCTGGACAAATCAAGAGAACTTGAAATTGGTGTTCACTGGAAGGACTGGAGAGGATTGTGTGCTGTGAAATTTTTAAGATTGGAGGAGTTCATTGATGATATACGTCACGGCATGGCCTTAGAGTTGGAACCTCAAGGCCTTCTCTTTGCTGAGATTAAATTTTTAAATCCTATTATATCCAGGAAACCCAAACTTCAACGTCAGAGAAAAATATTTAAACAACAAGGAAAAAATATACCAAGAACGTCTCATGGAGAAATGCACATACCAGCAGTTGTATTAGGTAGACTACTGAAACGCTCTTCACCATCCATTCAAAACATCCAAACAGCTCACATGAACCCTCCACAACAACTTAGTTTCGAGTCTGTTTCTATTGACAATCGGGATATAGACAACCCTAATGCCACTCTTGGTGGAATGGCTGGTGTAAGGCCCCTTGGATTGCCTTCAACACCGACTACTCCTCAAATCCCAAGTACTCCACCACCAAAACCAACTTTGTCTATCCAATCTCTCCCTAATGTTTCCACTCTCAGAATGGAAAAAGAGTTACAAGAAGCATTTGCTTTCCTGGAAGACTCCTACACGAGAGATAACTATGTTGTAAAAGAACCCCCAACACCATCATGTGATACACCCTTAGTTGAATACCCACCCTCTCCTTCACCTAAAATGGTTATTGAATTCCCAAGCAATGAAGACCAAATTGTTGAAATAACCAGTAACATGAGAATATCATCTTCAAGATCATCCTCTGTTATTGAAACTTTAGGCAAAGAGCAAGTGTGCAGGAGGCAGTCTGGTGAAATGTCTATGGACAGTTTCAGAATGTTGAGTGTCCTTGGGAGAGGACATTTTGGTAAAGTCATTCTTTCTCAATATAAACCAACTAATGAATATTTTGCTATAAAAGCTTTAAAGAAAGGTGATATTATAGCCAGAGATGAAGTTGATTCCTTATTATCTGAGAAAAGAATATTTGAGGTAGCTAATGCAATAAGGCACCCATTTTTGGTGAACTTGTTTGCCTGTTTCCAAACAGAACAACATGTTTGCTTTGTTATGGAATATGCAGCTGGTGGTGACCTTATGATGCACATACATGCTGATGTGTTCACAGAGCCCAGGGCAGTATTTTATGCAGCTTGTGTAGTATTAGGCTTACAGTATTTACATGAAAATAATATTATTTATAGAGATTTAAAACTGGACAACTTACTGTTAGATACAGAAGGTTATGTTAAGATAGCTGACTTTGGTTTATGCAAAGAGGGAATGGGTTGGGGTGACCGCACAGGGACATTTTGTGGTACCCCTGAATTCCTGGCACCAGAGGTTTTGACTGAGAGTTCATACACGCGAGCTGTGGACTGGTGGGGCCTCGGTGTTTTGATATTTGAGATGTTAGTCGGTGAGTCTCCGTTCCCCGGGGAGGATGAAGGTGAAGTGTTTGATTCTATTGTTAATGATGAAGTTCGATATCCCAGAACATTGTCTCTAGAAGCGATTGCATTAATGCGCCGTTTGTTACGTAAAAATCCAGAAAGGCGGTTAGGCTCATCAGAAAGAGATGCTGAGGATGTGAAGAAGCAGGCATTCTTCCGCAATGTTGATTGGGAGCAATTATTACTTCGTAAAGTGAAACCACCCTTTGTGCCAACAATAAATAACCTTGAAGATGTGAGTAATTTCGACAGTGAATTCACGTCGGAAGCTGCAGTGCTCACGCCGCCTAAGGAACCGCGCCCACTTTCTGCCACAGATCATAAGCTGTTTCAAGATTTCACATATATGGCAGACTGGTGCTAGAGCCTATTATAACTAAACCATGCTAATTATTCAAATAAGTTTTAAAATTTACTCAACAATAAACCCCATTGCCTTACAAAGTGTGTGAAAAGCTCTTGTATTTTGATAATAATAATATTATCTCTACAGCATAGAATAATCTAACATTATGTAGGTTTTCTTGTTAACTTGTATTTAATGCAGTTAAATGCAATATTTTATAATAAACTGTAATTAATAAGTTTTAAATAGTGCTAATGTTTATTTTTATAAAAAAACATCATGTTATAAATTTATATATTGTGTAGTTATTGCATAGATTAACTTAGTAACTAATAATAATATAAGTGCAAGCATGTCAAATCATATTGTTTTCAGTCAATTGTTTACTTATTCAATGAAATAAAGGTATCAACATGATGAATCTTTATTTTGTGTTATTTATTATAAAAATAAAATAACTACAGTGGAATCATAATGTCTATTTATATTAAGTAAATGAGCACAACATTTGGAATTATACCGATTCTGAAATAATTACAATTCATATTTACAAACTTTATTTGAAACATGAAATTATTATACTGGTTCATTTTAAATTCTTGTACCATAATTACAATTACCCCTGCAAAAACAATGAAAAGCAGTAATTTTCCCCAAAGGGACTTCATAGAAAACATTCCATCAGTATAATTTGAGATACTTCTCTTGAGTACATCTTCATTATATTTATTTATACTATTTTAACAGGACTATACATACATTCTAGACTTTTCCTAACTATACAAATTGAGTATTTGTCTAATTCTCATAATAATTCTTGAACAATGTCTGAATTAGAATACTATATAAAAGTTGATAGTTTTCCATTTAAATGTCTAGATTATGGTTATTAATTGATTTTGGAATAAGCTGCTGTAAAAAAAATTCTGATGCATAAAGTTGTATAAATAAAGAAGTACCAGACTGTTTAACACTCTACAAATATGTACACATTTCACACACAGAGAGTTAACAGTCTCAGATTAAAGCTCACATACGTGAGCCCCTTTGTTGAAGCACCTTAGCACGGTCCGTGGGTTCAATATCATTGCTGTTCAAAGAGCTTCCACACTCACGGCTGACCACACAAAGGAACTCTGCATGTTCATCATTGCCATAGTTGTATTGAGAGCCTATATTGATAAGCTGCTCGAATTTCCAACCATCCGACATTGTCGATACCATTTGTGTCAATTCTTCTTCATGGAACTGAAGAACTCTGTATACATGTTTTTTGGAATCTTTCAATGGTCTCCTTTCTCGAAGACATATTCTTTCTTTGACTAATCTAATAAGTTCTGTGATATTGTAAAACTCTGCTTCCTCCAAAACACCTTCTTCAGCGATGTCATTGTTGATTACCAATTTACCGTGACGAAGATAATTGAGAACTGGCGAAAAATACGTTGGGTCTCTGTCTATTAAATAAGCGCCCGTTTCGTCCTGCAATACAATACTAAAGTTTTTAATAGAACAAATAAGGAGAACCTCATTATCATACACGAAGACAATGAAAATTATACAAACCCTGTCCGAAATCAAGTCGCTATCCTCTTGAACTAATCGATACAAAAATGAGTTAGGGTCCCTAGATAATGTCGTTTTAGTAGTCAAGAAATATGTGCCACCAACATTAAGTTTGACCCACTGTTTACTGCTTCGTCTTTCATTGTTAAATTTCTTTATATTTTCTCCAAAAATATCGCCGTCACCAACTCGCTCCGCCATGGCGTACCATAGACAATTGACAACTGACAACAACTTTTAAAAAAACATCAACAAATTTGTCTGGTTACCTACTCTTCAATATTTTCGTGTTTCCAAAGCGCAATACCAGAAAAACTTAGACCATTTGGTCTAAGCAGAAAAACTAAAATAATTTATTAAGGTATGTTTACATTCAGCAACTTCTGCTGCTCGTGAAGCTGTTCTCACAATGATCACGGTCCAAACTCCTGTGCCTATATCTCGAGCAGTAAGAGTTGACACGCTGCTTCTTTAATCGCTACTCTGTAGATCTATAGCAGACATAAAAAAGTTAAAGTTTGTCTAATAGGACTTTAATATTAACTGACAACAATTATAAAATTACATACTATTGAATACAATGTAAGAAAACTTACTTATTTGTATTGTATTCTACCCATAGTCCCTCAAGACTATAAGTAGAATACTAAGCCCAGATCACCGTCTTCTATGGGTAAGGTGCCCAGAAGCCGGCTACGTTTCCTCGCTGGATCGCCGTTTGTCTAATTAATATTTGACTGTTTGGAATAATCACATCATACAAAAAAGAATAATCACCGTCTTGCCGTCTTTGAAGACGGCAAACATTAATTAATTAAAATAGGACGCTGTAAGGAGCTCTTTTATCTTCAAACGCTCTGCGTTAAATGAGCAGGGGACCAAAATGAAATATGTATTACGCTCGCGTTGCTGGTCCTTTGATTCCCGCACGAAAACCAACAGCGAGATGAGTGCAGACAATGACAGTTGCAGGACGAGTTTGACGTTCTTACTTCTTATATTCTCACTGCCCATTTACTTCGTCGTTATCCTGCTCTCTGCCACGGAACTGAGTAAACTGGGTTAGGCAAAGAGTATAAGGGTTATAGCGATAGGTCTAATGCGTTATCCGAGATGCGACATTGTTTATGACGTTAAATATTGACATTATACATTAACGTGGCTATGCATTAACGGCGTTATTTTTGAACGAACTATTAAAATGCTTTCGCAGTTCAGGTGTGGCAGCAGAATGGAGACAAGGTTGTGTGGACTATGTTCCTTTGCCAGCTCTTTTGGCGAAAACAACGTTCATATGTAAGGATTTAAAAATATCGATGCTTTCAATATCGATAGAACATGTTCAGCCACTCTTTTTTTTAAATTCACGTGTTTACAAAATTAGTAAATGGTCCTCTTTTCATGTTATGTGAACATTATTGTTACCGTTACTGGCCAACCTCATCAGAAGGTGAATCGTCTCTTTGTCTGCATTTTTCAAGCCAAGAAGCTCTAAAGACTTGCAGAGATTTTTTTATCACTTTATGTATTCTTTTATTATTATTTTAATTAAACTACCTACGTCGTTCAACAATAAACTCTTTTATTTTATTATAATAAAACAACTCTTAATGAGTCACAAAAATATTTATTTGATAATATGTTCTGTTTAATGTCATTTTATGGATCGCTATTCTTCAACTGATTTTATTCATAACAAACAGATTATAGAAGTTATTGTTTAGTGATATCAGTATTTTCTACAATATGACTAATCTATACTATAATAAATCTGTCAATGGTTCGAGTTTGTATAATGCGTTTAAAAATGTAAAAAAGATCAGGAGTAATTTGAATAATGAAACTTGCAAAACACGATTTTTCATATTTACGTCTGTCTGTTAGAGCATCATGTGAAATGCTTTAAACGAAATTCCAAGCGGAACTAACTTATATCATGGGGCCTAACTTACTTTTTATACCGATAAATTACATCGATTCCGTGGGATAAATGTAAATAGCGAAAAAGATGGCGCTGCGATCGCATGTTTTTTGGGAAACTAATGAACGTATATGAATGCACTACTTGCCATAAGGCCGGCTTATACCCCGAATCAGGATATCTTTTTGACCCCGATAAAAGACTTCGTTTACTTGCAATAGACGGATTATAAAAATAGATAACGCTGCAATTACAATATAGACAGCCATCGCTCTAATTCAATAACAAATACGTTGTCACGCTGCCCACATATCGTTAATTACGTATAAGGTACTACAAATCACTGAGAATTTTCTTTTTGTTTTGCTGTGCAGTTCAGTAGTCTACACTGTATTGAATTATTTTCTTTGTAATTGTAGTGAACTCAACTAGATATTTAATTATTGAAGGTTTATACACCTAATTAAATTTTTTTATGTACGTAACATAGACCTACTGCCTTGGGTTTCCACGTGGTGTATCCACGGAGAAAACTGTAGATAATAGTATATACAGCTATACTCTGATTTTTAATAACCTGGACCAATATTGATATATTGAACTATTATCGATATTCAACTATTGTTAATATCAAACACTATTTTTTTTTTAAATGTACGTAATGTCACTAATGTCAAAATAATCAAACTTTTCTAAAATTATAAATTTTAAAAGATTTAATTTTCAATTTTTCATGTGTAACAAGATTAAGAACAAACTAAATTACGTGAATTATTTAATGATGAACATGTTTTGAGCGTAATTAAAACATAATGAGCAGTAATCTTGAAAGCGACAGAGCAATAACGACGAGTAAGATGTACCCCATAGATTTAGCGCCCCAAAAAATTACTATAGTCAAAAGTGTTTCTAATAATGAGATGAAAATGGCGCATTTAATATCTGGGCAACCTAAAACGTCAGCCACTCCCCAAATTATAAACCACGGTAGTCCTGGTTCAGGTTTACTGCGCCAAGGACTTGCACAGATCATATCGTCAAGCGTCGCCTCACAAGTAAGTCACTTTCTCATACAATAAGTTGCTATTTACTTTATTCTTTTGATTTTCAAGCAAGGGTATAGCTATAGAGCGTATTTATTTATTATGAACAGATCTGAGCTTTGTAAATATAGGTTAGAAGGGTAAGAGACTTAGCTTAGTTAAAAAAAAAACACATTTTTTATAATCACCCAAAACTCACTTTATGTTTCAATCCACAAATAAGTGGGTCAAGCAGTACTAGTGTTCCCAGGCAGAAGTAAATTGCAAAATGGAAATTAGCAATCTTATTCATATTGACTTACAAGTAAGTTTGAAGACTTTTTTAATAGCCATAAAGCTGCTTTCAAATTTATTCTAATTGAATATTACAGATGTGTAACTCAGGAATGATTGATTTAAAAGATGTATAATCTTTCAAAATTCGAAATCACTCTTTAAATCCTTGATTTTAAAAATACATCTTTATCTCACTACGTTAAGATTGATTTTAGTCATGTGGAATGATGAAAACTAACAAATCAGATACTTGGATGTAGTTTGAGACAGTAGATACAGGATATTGTGAATTGAAATGAGATAACATGCGCACTCTAAGAAATACAATGATGATACACAGTAAATTAGACTCTCTATGGTTAGTTTAAAGCTTAATACCGGTCAACTAAATGAATTATCTCATTCGAAACCAAAGATTTAAAAGAGTGATTTAATTCTTTCAAGGGAAAAGATTTATAAATCACTGATCTCATTGGTGATTTAGTTTGCGCATCGCTATTGAATATAAATAAAACTTTGAGGTTTGGTTATATTTGTGTAGTCTTCAAAGGTTAATCATAATTTGAGTTTTTTTTTCTATTTGGATAACAATATTATTTTTAATACATCCAAAAATATTCATAATCTTAAGTAATCTTAAGTATCTTAACTAAGCAAAACTACTGTCCTAAGATAAAACAAATCAGCATATTTATTAGTTTTTTTTTAAACCATTATTTTGTATCATCTCTATAATTTTAAATGTTCCTGGGTCGTAATTTTTGAATTTGTTAAAAATTATGTATGTTTACTTATGTAGATATATATGTGTATAATACAAATCACAATATATTGTTCAATATTTCAGCCTCAGATGATTGTGAGTGGATCACCAATACTACAAGGTACTCAAATTGTAAGTCAGGGTTCACAAATAATTGGCCAAGGATCACAGATAATATCTCAGCCCCAACTAATAACTCATAGTGGCCAGTTATTGAGCCCTGGGACACAAATCATAAGTCAGGGTACACAACTATCCGCACCTGTTTCAAGTTCTACAAATACAGGTAGTGTCCAAGTGAGCATTGCTTCTACTCCAAGTGGTACACAAGTACTTAATGTTGGTGGACAGTTAGTCAGTGGTGCCGGGAGCTTAGTGGTGAATTCCTCAGTCAGAACTTTGCCTCCAACAGTCAGGGTACTACCACCTTTGCCACAGCATAATACTAGACCAGGTAAATTTTATAATTATTTGTCTAAATGCCCCTTTTCATCAAAATTTCACTTCACCATTACATAAAAGTAACTTCACAGTTCAAAGTGCTTAACTTGAGCTATGATGGCTTAAAGTCGCCTTTGCAGATTCACTTAGTGAAATTAATGCATGTTGAGATATACTGGTAGTTGTAAGACAGCTAACATTCACTATATTTTGGATACTTGTTTTGTCCATCATATGATTCTGCAAAAACAACCTCTTTAGGCCCTCTGTACATGCTAACTATGCTCTTATGAATCTAGTTAAGTAGTCAAGCTTGCATAGACTGACCTGTTTCCTCTGGAAACGAACATATGCCTTAGCCCAGAATAAAAAATATGCAAAGTCCATCCTCACTATCTGAATAAATATTCCTTCTCCAGCAATAATATTAAACATTAAATTTGTTAAGATAATACCTTTAGATTGCCTGGAATAGATCACTCTTAAGGCTGGTGTGCATAGAAATTTAAAAATTGGTTAAAATAAAATAATTGCTGTTTAGCCATATCGTTTTAGTGATTATTTTATTTTAACTAACTACTAAATGTCTATGCGCAGGGACTTAAGTGATAAAGTCACCTATTATTTTGCTAAAAAAAGCATTTCAGTATTGTTTATTTTGCTGAGCAAATAGTGAGTGTCGGGGTGAAGGAAAGGAATGCTCCGGTGGTTCGGGCATGTGGAAAGAATGTATGATGAAAGAATGACTAAACAGATATACAATGCAAAAGTGGATGGATGCAGAAGTCGCGGAAGGTCACGACACACCTTCCATGATCAAATTGATCGTGTACTAGCAGAAGGTGATGGCAGGAGCCTTAAGAACAGACGAGCGTGCATGACAAGAACTATGAATGTCAAAGAAGCAAGTGAGGTGTGTAAGAATAAGCCTAAATGGCGCTCTGTTGTCCGTGCCTACCCCGCAAGGGACCTGGCGTGAAGTTATGTATGTATGCTGAGCAAATAGACTATTGTCTATTTATCCTTATACTAAATTTTATAGTAATTGCATTATTCCTAAAGTTGTGAAGTATAACAGATTATACATAACCTTTATATCTTCTTTTTATAATTAGTTCAACTTTCAAGTGTCAATGTGAGCACTGCTAGTGGAGTTCTGGTTAGTAAGAGCACTGGCAGTGTGACAAGCCATGTTCCCCGAGGTCTCGCTGCCGGGGCATCTCTTGCTGTACGCCCTGTCACACCAGTGGCATCTTCACAACCCGTTTCTTCAGGTAAGAAGATTTATAAACTGTAATGGAAATGTAATGTGTCTAAGATGAGGTTTAGAAGCTTGTTAAAAAATTAATTATAGGTAAAAAGGGTAATTAAAATGAAAGGGTGGACTTCCCAGATATATTTATTTAAAAAAGGAACTTCCTTTAAAAAAAACCGACTTCAAAAATTCGTGCTTAGTAATTTTCAAAATATAGTATTTTTTTACTTTGCACCGATTTCAAGATGTTTTAGATAATATATATTAATATATAAAGCTATTATGCTTTATAAATAAGTTATTTTATACATTTTAGTTTTTGAAGTCGTTTTTTTTAAACGAAGTTTTTATTTTTTTATTTGTTAGTTTTTAGTGTCTAGCTATGTATGGGTGGACCTACGAATGGTGCCGCGCGTCTTAAAAAATATAGGTCCCAAGAAACGGGAACAAAATAATGATCGTAAAATGAAAAGTACTGGGCCAAACTATGTCAAATTTTTAGGGGACCAATTGGAACCTATTCCGCGTCGAACAAAAAAAGAATCACGTAAATCGGATCATAAATCACGGAGTAATCGGTGAACATACATTAAAAAAAAAAGAAGATCCCGACGAATTGAGAACCTCCTCCTTTTTTCAAAGTCGGTTAAAAAAAAATTTGATAAATAACAAACGTTTTCTTAAAGGTTTCCTTTAATATGCCTTTGATGTTTTAGTATCCTATGAGAACTCACACGTTTTTACTAAAATAATACCCGGTTTTCTATAACATAACATGCATATACCAAATTTTAATAACCTTGCTAATAAATAATGCCTAATAAGTAACAAACCTTGCTAAATAATAATGCTTCATCAGAAACTCCCGGGGCACAAAGTACTGCAGCATTAGAAATGAATGTTAAGCTGTTGTATTAATTAAATCAGATTTTACGTAAATCCCAAACAGCAAATTGTTTGATTTAAAATCTGCATTAATTTTTATACTGGGAATCTCGCGGGAAATTTTATGGGAATGATTCAAAATGCCCAGATTAAAATCGAATCAAAATATTCTTTTGTAGGTTGTGCATGGTCAATCGGAGGTCGCGGCCCTCGCGGTGCGCTTGTGTATGGCGCGCGTCCGTCCCCACCACGCACACCAGTCCCCTCTGCTTCTAACTCACTCACTCCCCACCAGTCCCCCTCTCAATCACTCACTCCCCATACTTCCCCCTCCCCGTCACTCCCTCCCCACGCTACCCCCCTTCAGTCGCTCACTCCCCACGCACCTCTCGCGTCGCATCAATCTCACCAGCAGGCTTCAGCGGTTACTTCACACACTTCTGTGTCTGTTAATGCATCTCACTCAACCATACTTACATTGCCAACGACTTCAGTGCTAAATTGTGAGTAGTTTTGTTTTCCTATTTGTTTGGCTATAAATGACAAAGGACAGTAACAAAGTAAAATATAAATTTTGTTTGTCATCAATATTTTATACGAATACCACACTTTTATTACTTTTGAATTCATTATATTTACTTGGTCTGAGTGTCTTTATGACACATAGTAGGCCTATTACAACATGTCTCTCTTTTTTGTACTACTTTAGTGTTGTCAATAAAGATGTATTTTTATTTTCTTTAGTATCTTGTAGTGATCCATATAATATCAGACCATTTCTCCATCTTTTCATGTTACACTCGTATATGCCCAACCAAGATTCCTCCTTCCTCAATATAGGTTTATAATTATTATTTGTAAATATTAAAAATACAACTTTTCAATAACCTTCCAGCAAACAGTGTTATCTCGGGTGCACTTCGAGGCACCAGTCCTCGAAATTCAATACCAACTGTACAAGCTACGGTGCCGCGTGCCTTGCCTCTGTTGCAACGTAATTATCAGCCAGCTAAGGTAAGTAACTCAATAATACTATTCTTATACAAATTACTATACTTCTAAAATATAAATAATAATTATTTTGTATTAATTTCATACATACATCAGCGGCTCTTAAAATGCGTATCGACTTCGTAAACATAATATGGATGGATAACATTTCAATGACAAGCTATTTACGATTTTTTTTGTTTCATTGTTTATTTCTGGTTCTAAATTAAGTTAAAATTCATATCACCAGGACAATCACTAAACGCAAACTCACTAGAGGAGCTAGACTATAGTGTTTTTCTTCTGTGTAATTATCATTAAATAGAAATAATACTTTTCGCCGTTCACGATAATTTGACGCGCAGTGTTACCAACAATCAAAAATATTAACACCTAAAGCTAAAGTCAAAAGTACCTCAAGTCGAGAGTACAATTACGCGTCGCCTTATTTTGTACTCCCCTGACGAGCGGTCGTGCCTAGCGCCCGCATGTCGCTCTGGAGATAGAGCCATGTGCTTTCGCGGAGTGGTGCTTCACCAGCGTACAACAGCGCTCATCCACAACCGAAGTACCACCCTATTTCCTTTTTTATAACATGATATTAAGTGATGTTCATTTTTATAATTTGATATCCTAGCGCATCATGTTAACGTGAACGGGGAATAATTTAATTGTTTTAAATACTGGGATAGGCCGGCGACTTCATCCACGCTCGACTTGAAATTCTCGCGACAAAAAGTACCGCAGCGTTAGAAAAGAATTTAAGCTATCTTTTTAGTGAAAACTATCGGAATTAGCTAACTTTTATGCACCTGAAACATCAAACTGCTCCCGGGGAAATTCTCGCAGGATTACCGGGTTAAAAATATTATGTATGACAGGTGTTAGGCGTGAGTAGCGTGGGTGTGCGCGGCGTGGTGGGCAACAGTGCGCCCGCGCAGCTGTACTACGAGGTGCCGCGCGCCAGCCACGCCCCCGCGCCCGCCCCCGCCCCGCACCTCCACCGCCCCCTCGCTCCTTATGCGCACGCGCATTTGCAAAACGCGCAGCCGCAGCAGGCGACACCGCAAGGTATCATCAATTCGACATTTTTACAAAACGCTTAATTCGCCTAGATTTTATACTAGCATACAATTTTACACAAGTTATAATTCCGATACAGAACAGAAATCATCACATGTAAATAATCTATATTGAACTTTATTCCCATGCATTGCTATGCATTAGCTCTGTTCCGCTTACATGAGTCATACACTGTCCGCGCTACTAAAATTGGTCTACTGCACACCTGTGCATATCAGGAGGAAATATTAGTTGTGTAAAACTGTCGCAAGTTATAACGTCACATCTTTAACGAAACAGACGGTGTATGTTGTTTATACATGAGTCAAAGTTAATGATAAGGTATATGCATGGTCATTCTTTGATATAAATATTGTTTATTTGTCAAAGCCCTCCCGAAATTTATATTCAAAATGTTGATATTTTTAAGATTTTGTTCAATAATTTGTTGGAGTTACTGCTGTCGATTTATCTATAGGACACGGCTATTTAAGTCAACGACTATTAGCATTTCTAAATTTGTGAAACTTGATCCCGGCTCTGTTTTAGTTCTTAAAATGTAAATCACTTGCTAGGCTGTCTAATGCTTGGAATTTATTTTTTATTGTTAACATGTAACATTGATCTAGACTCTTCATTCCTGTTATAAGTTTTTACTTCATTTATATAATATCTCAATGTCACTATCACCCTAGTGAATTTCTTTTCACACTTGATTAATTTGTTAATTAGATTTCTCTTCGATTTTAAAATGGTAATTATGTATTGATTGAACAGTGAACGTGGTGAATGCTGTACCAAGTTTAGCAGAGTCGAGAGCAGCACCGTCTGCAACGCAGCCCGTTCAGGTAGTGCCGCGACCTTCAATATTGAGGAAGAGGGATATCGAGGGGTGAGTTAAATACATTGTGAACTAAACTTTTGATTTTGATCCATATCCACCGTTCATACATACTGAAAGTACAATATTACTAGGTTCAGATAAACTCATGTAAAAGTCGTAATACCCGCTATCGAAAACATTTTATTTTATTGCAGGAGTTCAGCCTGTCTGGCAGACGACCCGCTTGATGGAAAGCGGTTACCAGCACCTATGGACATTTGCAAAATCTAAGGTGCTGCGCACAAATGCGCTGCTACTCTCTTAAGGGAGACTGGAACCTGGTCACTAAAGCCGGAACACAACACAAGGTTGTTATGGTGACATACTCTAAACCAGGGATGGTCGCCATCCAGTCGAGCAAATACCCTACCACCTGGCTGTGGGTTGTTTTGTCGCCTCTTATGACAGGCCACCCGGCCGCAGGAAATTGTATTCTTTCTCCATTGGATAGAAGTATATTTTGGAAACTATACCATTACTATCTTAATATTTCTTACTAGCTGACCCGGCGAACTTCGTACCGCCATATTTTCGTTGTTTCATGACACAAAAACAAAATCACCATAATCGGTCCAGATGATTAGGTGGATTCTAGAAACCGAAGTCAGCGCCACGTACCGGTACTAATTGCGAATCTAAACCATCCGGGAACCCACTCAAACACACAAAAACAAAAACACCAAAGTCGCTCCAGGTTATTAGGAGGATTGTAGAACCCGATCTCAGCGCCACCTACCGGTTCCAATTGTGGATCTAAACCATCCCGGGACCCACTCAAACACACACACAAAATTTCATCAAAATCGGCTGGCCACCGAACACCAGTTAGTTAGCGACAAGCAGTTAACACGCTTTTTCATGCATTTTGTAGGGACTCGTGGCAAACGTGTGACCGACCATCGGACAGGCATTGAATAAGAGGCACCCTCTAAACGATTATTAATTAACCTTTTAAGACAGAACCACCTCAAATTTGTTACCGGACTGTCACTAACTGCTAATTGAGAAGCACCACAAATTTGTGATAAAATACAGAGATAATTGAAACTAACGTTGAACTAATGCTTTCTCCCTCTAACTATGTACATAGAATTTGTATTAGAGTAAAAGAGACGATATAATTCGTTTGACGGTTTTGACGTGGCAATTATTTAGAGACAAAAATAATATTAAATTTGGTCCCTTTTAAGTCTTAAAAAATAGCATACAATATAACGTTTTTGCCAATTGAATTTTTTTCGTTTGGTTAAGTACTTTGCCATTTGCCCACAGGTCGCCGACTAAGGTAGTGTCTAGCATGGGTGTGGGCATGGGTGCGTACATGCGCGAAGGCACAGGCTGGGAGGACGTGGGCGGCGGCGGGGGCTCCGGGGGCTCCACCACCATCTCGGCGTCCTCGTCGCCGGCGCACGACGACGAGCCGGAGCCGCCGCGCGTCGAACCCGACGTGTCACCGAGGAAGAAGCCCAGGAAACAAGTGTAAGTATATATATATATATATATATATATATATATATATATGTCGGAGGGAAGCTATAATTGGATGGATTATTGTTTGGATGTATAACGCAGATATTATTTGTTTACATTTTAATTACTTCTAAAATTGTTTTTAATGTCTTAAATGTTTCTATAACTTAAAGATCGTTCTAACCTAATCAAAGTTATGAATATTGTAATTTAATAAACGACCAATCCGAGCAGAGCATAAGGCTCGGAACGGGGTCAGACCCCCTCTATACTTTAGTAGTATCTACTTCGGTAAACTGAGGAGTTTTTGTGGCACATTTGGTTGGTGACAATAGGTCGAGTTGGACCTTTGAGAATTTTAAAGAAAGTATTGAAGTTGGAAGTTTGAGCGGTGCCCTGAACCCGCTGCTCGGTCTAAACTATGTTAAAATGTCTTTTAAATCTAAATTAAAAGTGTATAAACCGTGGCTATCGTGTTTTATGCTCGCATTTTACCCTGATGACGCCCACTAAACCTGCAATAACTAAAGGAGATGTCGTGAGAACGAGGCCTTCTCCGACACATATATATATAGTATTATTTTATTTCTGTTATCTGAATCTTAAAACGCAATAAAGCATAATTTTTCATTCATTTATTCATATTTACTTTATTTTTAGCTTAAGTGGTGGAGTGAAGCTATGCGATTACAATCCGGAAGAACAGCCACCGTCACCGCCTCCAGTCACAATCAATCCCCCCAAACGTGAGTATCAAATGACTTATCTAAAAAAATTAGTTACTTTTTAAGAGTAGGAATATGCTCTGGGTGAAAAAGATCTATAAGTTTTTTTAAATATTAGGTAACCTGATTTGACATGTTATGTGACAAAATCTAATTTGCTATATTTATTGTATAATAAACTTCTACATATCTGTAAATACTTGCAGTTTGTAAAATACATTTAAAAATGTGAAAAAATCAGGAGGGTTATTTCTGAGCAGGAGATTCCGAAAATACAATTTTTAGGTTTTTTGTATGTCTGTCTAACTCTCTAGTCTAGCCTCATGTGAATATTCCGAACGAATTTAAATGACATTTGATATAGATTATTAACGGGATAGAATGTATCCTAAGTTTTACTGGGGCTAAAATCCAGCAAGCACTATGTCGAGATTCATTCATATATGTTCAGTAGTTTCCCACGAAGATGCGATCTCAGTGCCATCTTATTCGCTATTATTGTCTATCCCACGGAAACCACTTTCTTTATCGGCATAAAACTTATTTTAAATTACGCCCGGGATATAAACTAGCTTTATGTCGAGTTTTATTTAAATCCGTTCAGTAGTTTTCGCATGATGCTCTAAAGACACACAGACAGACAAAAAATTTAAAAATGTCATTTTCGTAATCTCCTGGTACGAATTATCCGGTTTACTTCCATTTTTAAATACATTGTACAAACTCGAACCATTTACAGATTTCTTGTAGTATAGATGTTGGGCGCGTTCATATAGTATCTCACAGCGCCCAAAATGTTCCATATGGCGACCACGGTCGTTATGGTCGTGGCGAAAACGTCAATAATGACGTCATGATTTTCGCTCACGCAGCGCTCACAATGGCCGATGTCAAGAGGTGGGTCGAATAACCGTTCCACTTGAGTTTACGATTGTGACGCCGGCAAGCAAATGGAACGGGAAAAATCACGGTCGTGAACTTGGTCGTTGTGAGTCTCTATATTATTTAGGTTTATGGCTGGACAGCTAGGCCTTTAAGCTAGATCTTACAATATAGTTTCTTAATTTTCTTAAGCCTATGTGTAGCACGGCTGAACTGTAGGTTATCAGCTGGTGCCATTCAACAGAGTTCTTGTGACAACTCGAAAGGCCACATTTGACTATATGGTTCACATTTCTCACAAAACACATAATTACTCAAAAACTATCAATATCCTACAACTATTGTTAATTTTAGAGTAATTTTACACGTTTTTAGAAAATAAAACTGCACAACACAACATCTCCTTTCAGTTCCCGCCAAAAACTCCTTGCGAGTCTCTAATGGAACATAGCCATAGCTAACCCTCTTGACTCTTGTGTAGTAGGTATTTGTGTCAATAAGACCCAGTGATACATTCCTTGTAGCGATGCGCAAACTAAATCACCAATGAGATCAGTGATTTATAAATCTTTTTCCTTGAAAGAATTAAATCACTCTTTTAAATATTTGGTTTCTAATGAGATAATTCATTCAGTTGACCGGTTTTAAGCTTTAAACTAACGCTAGAGAGTCTAATTTTCTGTGTATCATCATTGTATTTCTTAGAGTGCACATGTTATCTTATTTCAATTCACAATATCCTGTATCTACTGTCTCAAACTACATCCAAGTATCTGATTTGTTAGTTTTCATCATTCCATGTGACTAAAATCAATCTTAGATGAAAAGAGTGATTTCGAATTTTGACAGATTATACATCTTTTAAATCAATCAGTCCTGAGTTACACATCTGTAATTCGTTGGTGTGTGTAGGCCCGCTGCTGAGCTCGGGCTACGTGTGCGGGTGGCGCGGCACGGCGCTGCACTTCGCGCGGCCGGCGGACGTGCGCCGCCGCGAGCCGCGCGCCGCCGACATCGTCGCGATCGCGGCGCGCCGCCACGTGCTCACCAGCGCCGACGGCTGGAAGGTGCACCACCTCACCGCGCAGATGGACGACCTGGTAAACAACCGCTGCCTTTCTTTTAACCAGGGGTAATCTGATAGAGCTCTAAGCCGCCTTAGGGGGATAATTCGCGACTTAGTGTGGGATGGATTCGCCAGATCGGAGGTGGCACTAGCATGCCCGGTCAGAACCGGAGCCACGCTATTACCACTCCCCAGTTAGGGATACCCACTAAAACACCTGGGTGTTCCGTCCTGCGCCTTATGCCAGGGCTACGCGAATAGGCTACCCGGCTCCGCAATCCCTGGCAGGCGTGGGCCTCGCAAGGCCACTTCCACTGTCGGCCGCTTCCTTTTAATCCTCCGGCATCTTCAAGCACTATGTGCGTTGGGCGGTTTGTAACTCGCCCCACAGGAGCAGTGTTGCCAACTCAGTGGATTTTCCACTAGATCTGGTGGTTTAGACTTACCTTTTAGCGGACAAATTTCTGTTTTAGTGGCTAGTAGTTTTTTCTAGTGGCTTAGGTTGCTTCATTTAGTGGTTAGGTACGACATTCACTCACTAGTAAGATTTACAAATTTACAGGAAAGAACTTGAACATTTATGTTACAAGTATATTTTTTTATGTGTAGGCAACATAACCAAATCAAGGTGGTTGTTATCGGTGATTTACCGAGAATAGTTTGTCAATTTCTTGAATCATTTTGATTATGGACTTTATTCGAATGATGACTGGGTTAAGTTTGATTTGAATTGGAAAGGTTTGTTTGTGTTTGTTTCCTTTGCATGCACAAAAATATAAATACAACGGGTAGCATACTTCGTGTCGGTACGACGAATGTTTTACACATTTTACTTTATTAATTTTGTAAAAAGAATATGCCTAAACCACAGTACACCCAAAAGCACATATTGCTGCTGGTAATATGCTGAAAAATCCTTACAGGATCACCCGCTAGCCCAATCTGAAGATTGCCTATAAATGTCATCGAAATCGATCATATATACAGAATATTCTGGTAGTGTCTGACTGGCTTTATATATTAGTGGTTTTCTGGTGGTTTGAGGGATCGCCAAATTTAGTGGTTTTCTGGTGGGTTGCAACACCGCAAATTGTGGGTTCGTTGAAATAAAGTTGGCAACACTGCACAGGAGGAGAGGTGAGTGCGCGCGGAACACTCGCGCTCTCATCTCGACGGCATGTGCAGGTGAGTGAGAACCCCTATGCCCCAAGGGAACCAACCCGCGCCGCCCGCTTACGGCGGCCGAAGGTCCCTGTTGGCCGTCCAGCGCGGGCGCGTTCTCCTTTGCGTGACGTGCGCTCACGTTTCCGCTCCGTCTAGCAACCGCTTACATTAACTTATTGCCGCAGTACAGCCGGCAGACCGATAGTCCACCGGGGGACCAATTCTGCTATTTCAGTATGACCTTTCGCAGATCTCGAGACTTCATCGCCATTTTATTTACCATGGTCTGGGTGTCTGGGATCGGCCCCAGAGTGGTCCGTTGTATATTACCCATAACACAAGCGTAACTTGCTTAATTTGGGGATATACAATGTGTGTGTTCGTCTGCCGATAATTATTATTATTTTATCGTTTTTGGATTTTAGTATAGTTTAAAAACTTATTTAAATAATTACAGTCTGAAAAAACTTGTTCTTTCCAGATGTCCCTAGAATCGGATGTGGGTGAACAACTAGAGAGGTTGTCGAGGGCCCTCGATACTGCTTCGGATCGAGCGCTATCAGCACTAAAACCTCATTCCCATCCTATATCAGAACTGTTGAAGGTAGTGATCACATTTGTATTAAGTTAAATAAATTGAATTATGTAAATATTTCAAATTTTGATGACATAAGATGAATTTTTATAGATATTCTAACAATCCCGGCAGACGTTGTCCAGCCTTGAAAAAGTTTAGAACCTTATTTCAGCACTACACCTACTAGGTGTAATTGTGAATCTAAAGTCTAAACCATCCGGGAACTCACTCATACATACATACACAAAAAAATTATGGAGATTGGTCCACGGATTCAGTCACTTACACATTAACATTGGAATTTTATAATTGAGTTCAATAATCAAGATAAAACTCTCCTATCTTTTAAGTTGGACCAAATGACACAAGATACAAAATTTCATCGAGATAATGGTTTAAAAGTTTCGGAGTTTATTCCAGACGTACATTGTGACATGAGATTTTTATACATATAATATAAAGTTGAAAGTGTTGTAATTGAGCTGCTAACTGATGTGCTTCCACAGCACCATAACATGTTTTTAAAATAGTGTATTGAAATGCCTTTGAGTTCAGCAGCGTGTTGGGAATCCTTTTAAAAATATGCCTCAGACATTAAATTAAAGGTACTAATGTAACCTCTATAGGGTAAATAACTCAGCATATATCACCATACATATACTGAATGCTCCGGTGGTTGAAGAATGTAATGAAGAATGACTAAACAGATATACAATGCAAAAGTGGATGGATGCAGAAGTCGCGGAAGGCCACGACACACCTTCCATGATCAAATTGATCGTGTACTAGCAGAAGGTGATGTCAGGAGCCTTAAGAACAGACGTGCGTGCATGACAAGAACTATGAATGTCAAAGAAGCAAGTGAGGTGTGTAAGAATAAGCCTAAATGGCGCACTGTTGTTCGTGCCTACCCCGCAAGGGACCTGGCGTGAAGTTATGTATGTATGTATGTATGTATATATATATATCACTACATCTACTCTGTATTTCTTAACTTGTTGTTGTTGTAACTGAACTTAACAGTTACAGAATACATTTTCATACACTAGCATTATTGTGGTTAATTTTTAAATTTTGTTTATTCGCACCACCTGACAATTTCAATTATAACCCTAAATGAAACAACCATTAAAATGTTGTTTTATAAAATCTATCAGTTGCGAAAACCAAGGAAATTGCTGATTGTTTATTTCTGTATCATGATATTAATAATGATTTCCAGGGCAACATACAAAGGAGCAAAATAGTCTGCGAAGGAATACAAGAAGCTCGCGAAGATATACTACGTGTTTTCACACATAGGAATTTCGTTTCTGACATTCTCACAAGACAAGCCGATAAAAGATGTTTTAGAAAGCATCGATCTCAATCATAGCAATTAAATAAGTATAGAATGTCATATTTTCCCATTGAAAAAAGAAGAGGTAATATAGATTGGAACAGATTATTAATTTTTTTTACAATCTAGTCGTGAAGACTATAAAATCTTGATATGGATCTAGGAAGTCTTGGATGAAGGACCTTTTATAAATAAATATTTATCGATTACAATTAACGTTTCATTGCGCATGCAATGTTCAGTTTTTATTCTGTAATATATTCGCATTTTGTCAATTTGTTGTATATTTCGAGCATTCGGCATAAATAAAAATGTCCATGCGCGTACACACCGGCGCGAGCGTACTCTTGTCATATCCGGACTGGTGCGTCCGTCCCTTTGTAAATGGTACGCCGACACTGGATTTTCTTTCGAAATGTGGAAATTGCGACCTACCCATAATATTATCTAGGTATGCAGTGTCTGTACATTGAATCTTTTTAAACAAAAATAACTACACTAGATAAAGGATGGAGAATAAGATGCAGTTTTTTATAGCTTTTTTTCTGTTCGGAATTCACGTAAAAACTACTGGGACAATTTCGATGCAGTTTTACCTGATGGACAGCAAATTCTAAGATTTAAAATTAATACGTTTTATACTGGGTTTTTTTTGGGAATGATTCAAAAGGGCCAAGTTGAAACAAAATCCAATGTGGTTTTTTTCACTGGTCAATAACAAATTATATGTTTTTTTATTTCGGGAATTTTCCCGGGACCGGGAAAGTTGAAGTTGTTAGGCTGCATAAAAATTACCTTATTCCGACACAGTTTTCACTAAAATGATGGGATATATTTTTTAAATGCTGCGGTACTTTGTGTCCCGGGAGACCCGCGGGAATTTCAAGTCAAGCGTGTAAGAAGTCGCGGGCATCTCCTAGTCATCATCATCATCATCATCCGAGCGTTAAATCCCGGTTGCGTTCGGAGCGTTCACTCCGACGCCCAAGGTCCGCTTTCCTACTCTTTCTACTCCACTTCGCGCGGTCTTCAGCATCCCCCGTTTTGATACCATTGGCACGCATGTCATCCTTCACGACGTCAAACCAGCATTTCTTGGACCTTCCTCTTCGACCGGGACCTAGGGGAGGCGGCATGGCTAGACATTTGTTCCCCACGTAATTAGCCGGTCTGCGTAAAACGTGGCCGTACCAACGTAAGCGACATTCTTGCAATTTGTCTGCTATGTCACGGACATGAAGACTGCCGCGGATGCAGGAGTTCCTGACCCGGTCTTTCCGCGTCACTCCACACATCCATCGCAGCATATTAACCACCGTGACACGCAGCTCTTGCTTGTGTCGCTCAAGTACTGGCCACGCTTCACTCCCATACAAAAGGACAGGTCTAATAATGGAATAAATCCATTATTAGACCTGTCCTTTTAATTTGACCGGCATTTTGGGGCCACAAATGACACCTGTCACCTCACGCCACTTGGCCCAAGCTGCTGTGATACGGGCCTTGACGTCGAGGTCGATATCCCCGGACGCACTAACGACAGATCCCAAGTACTGAAACTGATCCGTGCGCTCGACCGTATCTTCGCCTATGCGCCTATATCTCCTAGTATCCATACAGAAATGCGGGATATTATGGTCACATGACATCCTTAGGAAATTACTTTGACTAGTCAGTTTATAATCCGTCGATAAATTATTAAGGTAAATAAATAGAGTTCGTCACTTCACTTCCACATTTTTTAAGATATATTTGATAGAGACAAATGTATTCTATGAATCTTAGAAAAAAATTGCAACAATCTGTTCCAACTAAAGCATCTTAGGTGTGGTGTCGGATAATAAGAGTTATTTCATCTTTAATAATGAGAAAAAAGAGATGTATATTGTGCGATAATAAGGTTTATTTAAGGTGATAAAATTATGTTTTGAGTAAGTTGCTGTATGAGTCAAAGTAGATATTTTTGGAAAAATAAATAATGTACCTATGGTGACTACTTATTTGTTGTTTTATTTACAAACAGTTTTTCACTAATACAGATCAGCATATTTTTTAATTGTAACTGCTTACAATCTGGATCCCCAAATTGAGTTTTGGGAGTAGCAGACGAAAATTTCGCAAAAACTTATAAATATTTATTTATTTTAATTTTAGTGTAAGTATATGAATAACGTTGGCATAACCTCTACTATTATATTACCAGTATATATAAAGTACTCTGTGTATTATATTAATGTACTCTGTGGTATAACAACTTAGTTCTTTCCATTTAGCGCGTCCCATCAGTAGCTCACAACGCCCAAAATGCTCAGTTAGCCGGTTCACAAGGCGACCGCGATCGTTATAGTCCTGGCGAAAACGTCACCAATGAAGTCATCATTTTCGATCACACAGCGCTCACAACGACCCATGTCAAAAGGTGGGCTCAAAATACAGAAAGATATCCATAAGAAAAAGCTATGAATGCGTTGAATACTGTTGCATATTATGCTCATAACTTAAACCAGATTAACCTATAAAAATTAAAATTATTATATAAAAACTAGATTAAATTAATTATATGAACTTTTAAGTAATTATGCTAATGAAAAATAATCATTGACAGTCGCAAGACTGATGCAGTATGAGGAAACGGTCATTGAAAACTTTTCGAGTAAAATTAATGCTAATAAACCGACTCGAGTCACTATTGCAATAGTTGTGACTTATTGTTGTTATTATTTTCACGACTTGAAACGGGCGGAAATAAATATAGCTCCTGCAATAATAATCATCACCGTCAAAAATATCGGACGTGATTTTTCAGTCACATAAATATAATTTCACTAGCTTATCGATAAATTTATGAGTATCGATATTTTCATCACTCTGTGACATCGCGCTCCATAATCCGTTCCACTAGAGCAGTGTTTTTCAACCTTTTTCATGACACGACCCCTTTAGTATGAAGAAATATTTCGCGACCCCCTACCCGTTCCTTTTTTTCATTTATTTATTTTGTGACAAATATTCAATAACATATTTATCATTTTCACAATTGGGGTTCGACTAAATACATAATTGAGTACGTAAAACACATTTTTTTTACATCGAATGCGTCGCCAATAGACAACACAATTTACGCGCATACATACGACCACGTCCGATGCCGGCCGCCCCGCATAAACTAGAAAGTGTTGCTATCAAGTAGATCTTCGTGTATCTAAAGCAGAAAAACCTAATGCTATTGCCGAAAGTTTTATCAGCGGCTTTGGCAAACAAGAGGTCGAAAAACTTAGTATACCTCTGTCTGGCAGTACCATTCAACGCAGGATAAGCATATGGCGACTGATGTTCGTGATCAAGTCATAGAAAAAAATAAAAGAAAGTACTTCTGTGTCCTTGCAACTTGATGAATCTACGGATATTGCAGACTACTGCAGTAGCTTTCCCAACCTTTTGCAACTCCGCTATAGAAGCTTCGCGACCTCCCTAAGGGAGTTCCCGACCCCCCAGGAGGTCGCGACCCACACGTTGAAAAACACTGCACTAGAGTATAGGATTATAACGTCCGCCACCAAATGAGGCGGAAAAATCGCGGTCGTGAAAATGGTCCTTATGAGCCTCTTGTGAAACTTAGCCGTAGTATCCTCTCGTTAGGGCCTAATTACACTATCATATATATAATCATATAAAATTATGATCTCATATCTGTCAAATTCTATGATCATGTGTATAGATATAAGACGGTGATCGTCATTTTTACATATTCCACTTAAGATCATATAAACGTGATACTATCAAGATGGATAATAATTGAGCTGTGTTTTCGTTGCTAACATTAGATAAAAACAATCAATTAAACAACAAAAAATAAAAGACATATTTGGGTTAGATCAAAGGTAGCAAGGCGAACAGAGAAAGGGGTTTATAACACCTTCCTCTAGGGACTTAGATTAGAAAATAAAATGTCTTATAAGACATTCCTGTCGAAATTCTTGCATTATGACCACAAACTACTATGGATATGATTATGACGCCATTTTTGAAGTTAGGCGGATGGTATGATCGCATGCGTACGCTTACTGTCAAACAGAATCCCTTAACCATGATTGAAAGAAAATGATATGAATCCTATGCAGTTATTATACTGTCAGGTTCTTCATATAAAATGACTCGTACTTCTATTATCATATTCGCATGATAGTCTAATATGGCCCTTAGAGTTCATGTATTCTGTGGGTATCCTACTAGTCTGTGATAGTAAATATTTTGAAGTATATCCATAGTACTCTGTGATAGTGATATAACCTCAAATTTAGCGAAGAAAGTGAAGAAACCAATCAGTGCAATAATTTGATTAATATACCGAGCGATCTTATCAAAAAATGGCAAGCAGTAGATTGGAACGCATTGGAACTATTTTTACAAGGTATGGTAAAAAATTAACAATGCAGCAAAACAATTATTTCAAACTTTTCTTATTTAAATAATATTTCTTGAGAATTATACGCAGCATATATTGAGTCATTTTCTTGTGCTTTAGATAAAATAATTATGTATTCCAATTTTAAATTTCAGTGTTTGTGTAATTTTTGTTAGTGCTGTGTCAAGAACTTATGCTAAAGTAAGTAGATTGAGTATCTATTTTGATATTTATATTATTTGATTTCTAAATGAAATAAAAGCTGTTTTTTATCAAATAATAGTAAAAACTGTTTGATATTTTATTTTACTGTTTATGTTTTTAATATCAAGTTCTAAAGTGAAGACTTAAGTTTTAGGACTTATTTTTGCAAGTCTAAGAGTGTCACTAGTGATGCTTATGGCGGGAAACTGAAACTGAAAACACTGTTAAAATCTTAATAGAGATTTTGAAGAAGTAAGTCTTTTACAATGTCTAATTCTATAAATACTGGAAGAAAAAAGTTCATTACTGAAGATGTTAATGATTATCTGACTGAATTTGCTCACCAAAAAGAAGAGGCAAAAGGTAAAAAAAATTTAAAACGCCCAAAATCAGAAAACTTTGATGCACTATTTCCAAGTACCAAGAAGCCAGCTAATATTGTGGAAAATAACTATTCCAGCTCAGATGATGGTAAAACATATTCACACAAAGTGTTGAGCAATATGAACAATCAACAAAAAAAAAGGTATGTTCTAGAATTATTTTAGAACTTAATGTCATCCTATCCTTTTAGTACTTCCCTTAATTAGTAAAAAATTCATCATTCCTAGGGCTCAATTCACACCAGGAAAGCAGCAGCGGGCAATAGCGCAGAAGACACTTTCAGTGTGAAATAATTTTAATCTATACAATTAAAAGACCTCTGTCGCTAGAAAAGATGTATGGCCACATTTGTCTTATGAGTTGTACTGCCCACAGTGATGTGAGGTCGCTTGCTCTCGTATAAGTATGGATAACTAGGGATAACTAAGAGAAGTTACTTACTATGGTACATCATCAGTGACGGCACTTCATCACCTCTACAGTTCTGATGTGAATTGACCCCAATTTATCAGCTTTGCTCTACATAATTTTTAAACAATACTAGGATTTTGCCTTAGACTTAGGAGACACTTCACAAATTTATATTAGTTAATTTCTTCAGGAAACAAGGGGATGAAAATTTATTGAAAAGTTTAACTGAAATCTTAGTACAACTGGAAACAGATTATAACAATATAAAGGACAGTGAGCAAAAATTGGAAAAACTTACTGGTGCTGTGATGAAATGTGTACAACAAACTTCTACAGCATTCAAAGAGAAAATTAAGGCTGTTAAATTAATACATACTGCTTATAAACAACAGTAAGATATCATATGTATAAATAGTAATTGGTCATTTAAGATTAGGTATTTACGTCAATAGAACATGCTTATTCTATGTAGAAAATAAATCGTATGATGGTGTGTTCAGACTAATGAACCCTATAAAACATGTTGATTATAGGAATCACATCATTACTTTGTAAAACTACTCTATGAACCATATTGAACCAATTTACATGAAAAACATTTTGGAAATGAAATTTCCAATCTATACTTTAAATTTTAGAGAAGGTACACTTCAATTTTAAATATGAGCATCTACATACTAATAGTATTTAAGGTTTCAATAAAAGGCACCAATAAACTATGAATTTTATAATTATATAATTTTTAATTTTAATATCTCATATCCGTTAAACCTAGGTACGCAGATTCTTTTGAGCCCTTAGTTAAAACTTAAAGTTAGGTGGGTACCACAAATTTGTTTATGATTTCACTATACCATTATGTACTAGAATACACTCATTATGTAATACATAATGGAATATACCTTATGTAATATAATATGTTATATGTAATATTATAAAATATCATTGTATAATGGAATATACCATTCTGAAAAATTTAATTTATAGTAGGTATTAAGAAAATAAATCCATTCCGTGCCTTTGGGACACCTTGGAACAAAGTTCCTTGATATTCCGACCCCTTGGCTCCAGTGGGTCCAATCTAGTGATCTAGTGGGTCTGTTGGACAGACAGATTGGGTTACTTTCGCACTTATAACATTAACAGGTATTAGTATACAACCAACATCAAAGGACAGTGATACTACTGTACTTTGATGTTAGTTGGCACAGGATCCACAGATGGCATAAAGCGGTATACACTATACAGCGGTCAGCATTTTTTCTTTCGCTTAATTTTTTTCCATCTAGCTCTTATCCACCTAGTAACGTACAGTAAGGTACTTAGTTCCTAAAATTAGAAATAAAGACAGATGGATTGACTGCTAACATAATTTTATAGCTTCATTTTTGTCAAAAATCCCAGTGTTGGGCTCAGGCCTTCCATTTATAAGGAACGGATTATATAACCGCCTCACTTGTCGATGTCAGGCAGGTTTGACACATTATTTAGTTTGATGTGCAGCTTTCATCATGATATTTTTCCTTCACCATTTGCATATGGTAAGTGTAACAATATGCACATTAGATCAGTAAACTGCCTAGCTGGTGCATGCTTTCCGGCCACGATACGAACCCGCGCCCTTTGAGTTTGGGTCGTGGTGCTCTAGCCATTAAGCTACTATGGCTTAAACAAAAGTACATATATATACACTCTCTATTTAAAGTTAAAATGAAACAAAAGAAGTACAATTTTGATGTCCAAGGAACTTGAACATTGATTACGAGTGTAACAAACATCACATACATAAAAGTAATTCTCTTATTTTTTAGATGTGATGAAATGGAGGCGCAACAACGAGCCGAAAATGAGAAGTTGGCTAAAGAGTTGGAAGTTGATATTGAGAAGTTGCAAGAAAAACTGACTTCCGAGGCCAGGCGCAATGCAATAGAATCCATGCGCAAATCTGTCTACGATGCCATGCAAAATAACTTTTAGATAAATGCTTTAGTTTTCTTTGTTGATTTCTTTAATTTGCTCTATTAAAATTCTTGATTTATAATTGCTGAATAAATGCATTCTACAAAACACATTTTTTCTAATTTTGGTTATAATTATTTGTTATGTATACATACATACACATTTGTCTCATTTCTGTAGTAGTCTAGTGGTATAAAATACCCAGTCGACTTGATTCACTGGAAATTCTTATTACTGTTACGACCGACAAAGAACAATTCACACCTGCTGTTAATTGCTCTTCGGCATTTGGACTTCTTTTGTTTACTTTGTTTTTAAAATTTGTCGTTAGCTAGGTGTGATTCTTTGAAATAATTGATATGCGAACGAGTATTGTATCGAGGCATATTGTAATAGTGCAGTATAAAATAATTCCCCAACTGAGAGATGAGTCATTCAAGCGATAATCGCAAGTTAGGTAAGACGTGAGTACATTCGATAAGTTATATAGTGACGGGCTTTGCGCGTGTTGAATCGTGCATTACGTTTGTACTGATCGCGTCCAGTTTATATTTGTACCTGTGTTATACGTGTTTGTATAGGTCTAATAAATTCTATAGTCATTCCAACGGCCTTTTAATTCGAGTCCCGTAACTCGTAACATTACACATTAGAATTGAGTTCGATTCTCAGTACGATAAAAACGACTTTCTATTATTTAGTCTGATCTAAATGATAGGGCTGATAGGTATTTGCACGTGAATTCCTGGCTTAATGTCGTGAAGGATAGCATGCGTACCCAAATATGAGATGCTAAGTGAAGAAGAAAAAGTAGGAAAGCGAACGCAACTGGGATTTAATGGCTGGAATGACGACGCCACTTCTAGTTATTAATGGAATTGGTACCGGAGCTAACCCTCTTTTTTCGTATTTAAGGGCTAGTATAGTAATCTAACCCTATTTTATACTAAGATTTGACCGCGATTTCGTCCACGCTTGACAGGTGACGTAGATTACAGTTATTTTGCCAGTATTTAAAGTCAAAGCTGCAGAAAAACGTATAGCCTCAATGTACAAATACGGCATGTTTAGAATTTTATAATATTAAAGATTGTTTTTGATCGTGTAATACCATTTGTATATAAAATAGATTTACCCACCAAACTTAATCAATATAAAGTTAGAAAGCAGCCGTCAATAAAAGTGGCTTTGATATACGCAAATAAATTAACTAACATCGCGACATTATAGGGGTCTCGTAATTTGATTACGTAAAGTTCACTCTGTAATTAGTTTTAGTTCGGGATAGCCACTCGGATGCATTCGCTTACCAGCAGCACATGAGGTATTTTTTCTAATGCTGCAAAATGAGTATTGGGAGCGTAAATTATAATCCTGGTTCCTGATGATTACATTGCTGTTTATTACTGTAATCGCTAATTTATTTTATTATTTTTAATAATAACCGTGGTAAAAATGCTATAAGTAAGTATGTATCTAAGTATTACATGCGTTGCAGGGTAGAAGGCTTGTTAACTCGCGGAGCTATGAAGCCAGATGACAGGCCGCTGTGGTTCGACGTTTACAAGGCCTTCCCTCCAATTGTAGAGCCTAAATTTGTAAGACCAAAACCAGAAATCAAACCCATCAGGCAAATACTTTACCAAGAAGATATTGTTAGAGCGTGAGTTTCATCGTACCGTAAGTTGAGACTATTTACTTTAGCGACATCTTGAGACAGATATAGGTCAAGACCATTGAATTTTAAGCTATTTTGTTTAATAATTATCAAAATGTCGCTTAAAAATAGCTTCTCACCCTCTATAAATGTATAACTGCATAATATAGCTCTATAGTGTTGTAAAAGATATATTATATTAAAAGGCCCTATGGGTCTTTAGTTTTGTATACATATTAAGCTATTCAGAAAAGCAGAAAGGCTGTATGTAGGAAATGTCCCATTTTATGCAGTGATAATATAAGGTCATTTAAAAAAAATCGTATTTTTTTCGGCCGTCGAGAGAAAAATAAATAAAAATCAAATACTTAGTTAAAATCAAATACAAATATCAAATATTTATATTTTAATAATAATAATAATTTACTATTCCTCGATCATAATAACGCAAAGGCTTACCGAAGATCCAAAATATTAACATCTAAATTTAGACACCTAAAATCGCGATAATTGCTAGAAAATTCCAACAAAAAATAAGAATAATTTACATTTAATAATAATCTCCATTTATAACCTATTTTGTAGTAAGATATTAAGAGATTAATTTTTAGAATTTTGTAACCTTGCGCTTCAAGTTATCGTGAACGGGGAATACATAGCGTCACCTATCAAACCCAACTTAATTCAATCACAAGTATAATGTATTAAGTTGGACCATAGAATGAATACCCGTGCCATCGCCACCTTTAATCGTGTGACCTCATAATTAGTCGCATACCGGGCTTTACTTATTTCTAGACTCCCCGCTATATAAACTACTAGTCAAATATTCCCCATATTTGCGTCAAATGCAAATAATTTTTAAATTTTCAGAAAGTTTCATTCAGCCGGCCATGGCGTAGGGACTGTTAATATGCTCAATCCAACTTCGGAAACGCAAACCAAAAGGTTACTTCAACAATATGAAAAGTTGAAATCTGAAGGCGTTGCTGAAGATGAACTAATCGAAAAGTCCGTTGCAGCAGTCGACGTTGAAAGACAACTAGAAGCACCCAAAACGCCTAAAACAACAGCCAATAATTCGGAATCAGTAACCGCTCAAGTTTTAGCTGAAGCGGACATTAAGAATATTTTTAAGGAATAGATTAAGAGCTTTACCTGATTAAATTTAATGTAGTTGAAATAAATAGTTTACATTGATTTATGTATCTTTATTAATATTATAATGGGCATCTCTTGAGGAAAACTTGCATCCAAGACTAAAAAGTTGAGAGGAAACAATTAATTTAGTATGTACAATTTATATTTAAATAAAATAAGATCACATCCGTGCAGCTACACACTAAAACTGGCCACTAAATTAAATCCTTGTGGTGAATTTCCAATAAAAATAAAAAATAAAAGTCGAGATGAATAAGTTTTTTCCATGTTGTTGAAACAATAGGTACAAGGCTTACTTAAAGCCTCATTATTTAATTATATTCAGGCTAAAGGGATAAAATAAAAACATTTTTCCTTGTTATTCTATAAAATATTTTTAATGTTGCGTTTAGTATACGTATTACATAGAAACATCCCTCATCTTATTCCGCTCAACTGGGGTCGTCATTATGTCTTCCTTCCATACTCCTCTAATCTGGCATACATCCTCTGTCACATCACAAATCTCCATGGCATGCTTTAGATACATAATAATTTATCCAACTCTTAGCCTATATCCATTCTTATATCCTCCAATCTTCCAATTAATTATTCTTTTATAGTAGTATAGGTTCGCGTGTGACCATGAGCTCGCCCAATGCTGAGTGAAGATATGGTGTAAGCTGATTCACGTTACAAGGTACATTTTCCATCCCATTCACACGGGACACCCAGGTTGTAAGTGTCGCGAAAGACATACTCCAGTAATGAGTTCCACTCTTTTGAGGTAAGCATGAAGAAGGTAAACTCAAAGCCATTCGTTCTTATAGATGGAATATCCACCATATACTGGTGAATCTGGTTGTCCGATGGTGGAAGGGAGACGGCTGGATCAAATCGAAAAGCTCGGCTACACACTCTTCAAAGTGTATCCGATTTACATCCCTACACATAATAATATATAACATCCAACAATTAAAGGTCAATTCCTAGACTTTAACGATCGTTCATTTGCCCTACCATCAGTTAAAATTTGACTAAGTTCCCATACAAATAATCTCAAAATTCAACCGATGGTAGGGTAAGAGAATAATAGTAAGATATATAAGTGTGTAGTCGCTATATAAAGAAGTTTGAGCACTTGCGTCATTCATCTATTGAAGTTCCATGGAAATTGCTAATCAATGACTTTCGGAAGTTGTACGTTATCTGATTTATAAAGAAAACAGGATCTCACTTCCAGCACCAACATGTATACATAAGTATACCTACCTACCTATGTATTAGTAATCATTTTATCTTATCTTTCAATGATATGCGCCCTAGCACTGAACACACCTATATACGTTTTAGTTTGTCACGGATTTTGCTGTACTACGAAGTGTTTGTGATATTGTGTTCTCAAAAACACAAAAATGTCCCAAAAAAGATCAATCTGGTTTTACTTTGCCGTAATCCTAGGTAAGACACTGCATTATAATCAACAGATTTAATTTTGAAAACCTTCGATACATTAATACAGAAGTAGTACGGTTTCATTGTTCTTGTAAGGTTTTTATCAGTTAACTACGCTACCAGTTTGGACATACAAATTGTACCTAATCTAGTTATTATATACATCATACTTTATGGAGATATATTCTTACAATTAGTGGATCTTATCCAGACCGATTGTCATTTAATGTATATTTTAAGCTCAACCTTCAATATTTTCAGATTTTTCTATTCCATGGGTCAAGTGTGATTTTTATACCTCTGTCTAACAATATCTCACACGCTTATTTACTCTGAAAAAACGTGGTTTGCATGTACGGTGGCTACCCGTACGTTTATTCATATAATAAGTAATATTTTTCGGGAATATTGTTGTGACAGACATATATATTGTTTTATTATTTATATAGAGAGATGATTGTATAAAGCTTCCATTTTTACCAATATGGCTGCTCGCGTTTTATTCCTGATTAAGAATCAATGTATATATAATACACAACGAATAATCCTGGGGCCGCTTATTTCAAATGTAAGAGTTAAGATAGTATATTATATATTAATGTTTTTAGTAATTTTGACTCCGAATGTTACTATGTGTAATTATAGATGTTTCAATTAGTACATAATACATTTTTTACGTTTACGTTCCAGTTATACTAAGTACACTCACGCAAGAAACAGAGGCACGACGAAAGATTCTTAGAGGTCGCCGTGTTATGACAAGAACTTATTATCGTAAGTAACGTGTAATATTAAAATAAGTAATCGTAGAAAACATTTCCGTAAGAAAATGTTGCACTTCCCCGAACTCTCAAAAACACTTACACCAACCAAATTTTGATGAACTTTTATTCATGAAATGCAAATCTGTGTTTAAAAGAAGACTGAATTTTATATTACAACTACCTACTTAGTAGTGCCTGCGTTTCATACGCGGTTGCACTTCCTTTACCTACGGAGCTCTCTAGCGTATAAAGCAACTTTTTAAGATGTGAAGAATGTGCCTTTAACCTTTATCAAATTAGCAAAATTTGAATTACGACAGCGTGCGTGGGCTCCACGTGTTCTCCGTGTAGAACTTGTGCACCAAAGAGTAGAAGTACATTGTATATATAAAGATAGTGTACCGTGCAATTAATATCGTAGCGTCCTCTACAAAGTGTGCGGTCCTTAGTTCTTATAATATTAAAGGCATCGGCGATGTATTTAATCAAGGCCTAATCTTCGATCTGGTCTCTTTCGCAGATGGAAACGCAGTGCCTGCATGGGCTATAAGTTTGATGGCTGGAATAGGAATGCTGATTATCGGTGGAGTTCTTTACGTTGTGATGCGAAAGATCGTTCTCTCTTCTGAAACGGGCTCGTTGAATACTTATCAACCGGCTATACAGCAAGAAGTTTGAGATGAAACATATTTGAATTTTTTTAAGTGAACAATATATTAAGCTAGTTTTAACTAATACTAATTGTATATTATCACCGATGAACATTAACTCAATTTCTCTTTTGAGATATATTTGTTTAAAAAATCTAAATAATTTTGAACCGTGCCTGCTATAAATAGCATCTATTGGATTAATTTTTCTATATGTTGGCGGAGTTAGATTCGTTAGTTTCGCAGATGGTGTCACGAATCTGCCAATTTTTAAGTCGTAGAAACCTATACCCCATCTTGCGCCTACTAGTGTGTTTAGGCACGACTCCAAATAGCAGTTTTAAGTGAATAAAGTATTTTTGCTAATGATATGAGTTATCATATCGCGGTGTTATCCTTACTTACTAGATTTTGGCATAGAAAAATAGTAGTGCTAATAAATAATTAAAAACACGAGTGGGTGAAGAGTTGTATAATATTTTTACATCGAACGAAGGCGTAATTGAGCTTGGTTTTAGAAATAGAACGATGAATGAGTTATAAACATTAGACATACATACCAAAATATTTACAAAATGATAATCCTAACGAAATTTTGTTACTGCCCATTTCCTCAATGTTTACCAATTGTAATGGTAATGTTTATAAATTGTAAAATAGGTTCCCTAAATCTACATGCCAAAATCTGCTACTTTTGCCATCTTTAAAGTATCTGGCTAATATACCGAAAAATAAGTATTAATAATAAATCTGCTCCAACAAGATTTCACATCGTTAGCAGACTATTAGCGCGTGCGTACACGACGTTGCAAAACTCAGAAAACTAACTATGACATGATCTAAGACCGCAACACTCAGTCATGCGGGCGTCAGAGGTATAGTGGCTCTTACTCTGAAGGTGGACATATACACAGAATAATGGCCCATACTTGCATGTTCCGATTGTTCATTACTTGCAATCGGTTAAAATGCGTTATACATACAAGTAATGTCAAAATTGAACCGATGCATGGTAAGGCAAGTGAATGGTGAGACAGGAACCGGCAGTAATAAGGGACCCACCTCCGGAAAGTTTGGCCGAACTGTTTTAAGTTACACCAGCGGAGATTAGCACCGAAAGTTCCGTAGGCTAACAGTGCGGTAGCGGCGTATCGACCGTGGGTGGTGCAGTCTATACGAGCGCTTAGGTGTGTGCAGTGTGCATTTTTGATCGAAAATAATTGCAGCGTATAATTCTATTGAAGTGAAACTTCTATATAGACGGGGTCTTAGGATTTTTCTGTCACGAATAAACGTTACGTCCGCGTGGAGGAGCGGATTTTTTATGGGCAGGTTTTTAAATTGGACAAGTACATTAACAACCTGCCCGCAAAACTTAAAATTTTGTTGCGACTCGTTTTTCCACTTGTCCGTTGAAGTTTCGATTATTGCAACAATTTTATGAATGTTGAAATATACTAGTTTGAATAAATATATACTTTATTATATGGCGAATAAGGAGTAATTAATAATAAGGGTAATGAATAAGGATTATTACCAAATAAAAGAAGTTTGATACAATAATTAATTTATTTCATTTGTATCATTGCAGTTTGAGAGATTAATAGATTAGTAATCATATTTTAAGCTCTTATTCCCAACGATGTCAAGTCGCAAGATTAGACCTAATTTTCTATAAAATTGAATTAATTTTAAATGATTATTTATTGCTTGGTAACAAAGACAAAAGCCAAATGTTTGAAATTCATCACTTACATTACCACCAAAACATAAATTGATATTTTTTTCGACTCAACTTCATTCATGAATAAGTTCTTAAAGAATTATATGTTTAGACAGACACGGAAAATTAAATTAAAACTAGAACTCCCGCCGATGGTATTTGTCTGGGTCGAAGTATGAGGTGACGACCACCCTGTTGCTGAACTTGCGCCCGGTGAGGGTCTGCTGCGCCTTTTGACAGTCTGCAATGCTATTGAACTCCACAAACACCTATTAACACACAAAACACGTATTAGTAAAGCACAGTCAGCCTCTGTAATTCGAACTTTGCATTGCGTCTAAGTACGGTGTTGATTGATTGCAGGTATTATAATTGAAGACATGAGTGGATGAAGGTGAAAAGTCGCATAATTCCAATTCTGAGTAAATCGAGATCTTTTACTTTAAACTGAACTGAACTTAACACCTTTTTTAACTCTTTATTTTTTTAATTATGCCTTATATCTATGGTCTAAGGTCTGTAGTCATTTGGTATCGACTTTATAACCTTCATCTTCGCAAAAAAAAAGCAAAAAACCGAATATGCGACATATCACCTTCATCCACTCACGTCTTCAATTATAACTAAGGATAACTGCTAATAAAGCACAAATTACAAATGTCTAGGTATATTTTTCTTAAAAACTACTATGAGCTTAATAGTTAAGACGCCCGCCGTCATATTTTAATGATGTGGTGAAACACGACCGAGAGAATTACTTCAGTTGTACTGACAATGTTTCGACCGTCATAATATGACGGTTGACATGACCATTAGCACATGTAATTAATAATATTATTATTATTACATACATTATTATTACATGTGCTAATGGTCAAGGAAAACTTCGTAATAAAAAGAACATATACATATTATCTAGGTCTGAAATCACCCAAACCGCTTAAGATAAGTGTATCAAGTGTGGCGAGTATAACATTTACCCAAAAATTAGTATGTCTGAAATCAGTAGAGGGATTGAAAAGAACTTGTTATGCAAAGTACTTTGAACAATGAAAAGCATCATAAAAAGCTCCAGTCTTCCCATAAAAATCAGAAATCGATAAGTTGGCGTGAGGCCAAACGTCGTTGACATTTACTATAATATTGCAAATTGAAGATAACTTGGATATTAACCTTTCCACAACCAGGTACTTCAACTCCCTCAATAGGTCTTGGTATCTCTATGCTGCGCACGCAACCGTACTTATTACACTCCTCCCTGAAAATAAGCAAATAAAAGGTTTGTAACCATATTGTTGTACGGTGCCGAGACGTGGACACTGACAACGGGACTGGTTCACAAATTCAAAGTCGCTCAACGGCCTATGTTAGGTGTTTCTCTTATGGACAAAATCAGAAATGAGGACATCCGTAAGAGAACAAAGGTAACCGACATAGCTTGAAAAATTAGTAAGTTGAAGTGGCAGTGGGCCGGTCAGGTCTGTCGCAGGACCGACGGCCGATGGAGCAAACGAGTCTTGGAGTGGAGACCACGTCTCGGCAAACGTAGCGTAGGACGCCCGCCAGCCCGGTGGACTGACGACCTGCGCAAGATCGCCGCCAGGGACTGGATGAGGAAGACGGGAGACCGGGATATGCGGCGCTTACTTGGGGAGGCCTATGTCCAGCAGTGGACGGAATTTGGCTGATGATGATGAACCATTTTGTGAATATGTGACAAGCTGCTGGAAACGTGTCAATAATCAACATAAAAATAGTAAAAATTATTTCGATCGAAGTGTTGTAGCCTGTCTGAACATAGGCTTTTCGAACTTTCACGCATGTATACTCGAGATTGTATTCGAGAGAGTGAGAGCGGCACGAACAATATGGACGACTGTCTTAGTCACAAGACAGAGTGCTTCGTGGTTCGTTCCGAGTATTGCCGAATAAGCACGAGGCAATCAAAATAGATCAATCGGTCAATTTATTCAAGATATTTAAAAAAAATCATAAAAATTATTTATTTTATTACCCTTTACCCTTAAAACATTTTCATTATACAAAATAAAAAAAGGTCATGCGCAGACGATATGAATTCTGTTGCGGACAGAGAGCACGCGCCTGTCGAAGCACACCTTCCCCGCGACAGAACATTAAGTAAGTTAAGGAGCGGCCTTTGGGCTTACAATATATTCTATCTGAAGATATAAAAGACTCTACTGCGCTCTCACCATTACTATGTCGTGCTGTCTCTATATATCATATTTATAAACTAGTAATTACCTTTGTAAATATAATTGAAGACATGAGTGGATGAAGGTGATAAGTCGCATAATTCCAATTCGGAGTAAATCGAGATAAAAGTTTTACTTTTCTTTGAAACTGAACTGAGCTTAACACCTTAAGCAACGTTTTATTTCTTAAATATGCCTTATATCTGTGGTCTAAGGTCTGTAGTCATTTGGTATCGACTTATAACATTCATATACGCAAAAAAAGCAAAAAACCGAATATGCGACATATCACCTTCACCCACTCACGTCTTCAATTATAATTAACTTAAAATGCAGTCCATTATCGAACACCGAATTTTTATTCGACCAAGCAACTGCCACCAATAGATTTTATTTTAGCTAAAATAACTGTTAGAAAGATATAGAGTAAATATCATACTTGATATCTTCGAGTATGTCCTCATACTCCTCTTCGTCGCGCAGCTCGTCCGGGGTGACCATGTTGAGCAGGCAGAGCACCTCGGTGGCGGGGCCGGCGCCCGCCAGCGTCAGCCCCGCCACCTGCAGCTGCACCGGCGCAGCGCCCGACATCGCTGCAAATACGCCACTTCACTCCAATCAATACATACTACTTTTATTCTTTTACTAAATGACCAACTAGTTGAGTTGGGCATTTTGTGGTCCGTACCACGCAATAAAGATGCATAGATTTCATTCATTGGAATTAAAAGCTTAATCCAAAAGAATGTGGCTTTTAAGTAGTCAACCAAACCGAGTTTATCCCGCGGGTCTAATTAATGTGTTCCTCTTGTTTAAAGAGCAAGCGTTAATACCTACACCTGTAAGTATATTTATTTAATAGAAATAAATAAATTGAAGGATAATGCATAAATCCGAGGAGCGGACAAATATAAATTTACACCTACATATCCATAAAAACACATTTTTACTACCTGTCGGCATTAGAACTAATTTTGAATCGTCTACTTTTGATCATTTATTTATTGGCGTCGTTTATTAATTATTCTAGAGAAGGATCCATTGTTTTATTGTACTCGTTTATGGCCATTGCGGTCTACTCATTAGCCAGGTATTTCAGACTACGATACAGGCGCATTGCATTTGTGCAGTATAAAACAATGACCTAATGGAGAGGGGTGCCTGTCGAGTGAGAAACACGAATGAAGCGATACAATCGGGAATCTAATAAGTGACGAACTTTGCGTGTTTTATTGAATTACATCGTTCTGCATCACGTTGGGACTTGTTGTGTTCGGTTATATTTGTACCTGTGTTATACGTGTTTACGTGTTCTAATAAACTCTATAGTAATTCTAACGGCATTTTAGTTCGGGTCCCCCGAAACTCGTAACAATAATAATGAATTTTCTACCAATGGTATGGCAGAATAATGAATAGCAAAATGTAAGTAGAATAATTAAAATTATTTTAAACATATTTGTATATCGGAAACCACTATTACTAATAAAACTAATACTTTCAAGAGTTTTTTAAACACATTCTTTAAAATGAAACACACAGAATTTGATTTAATTCAAAAAACAGTAATAACAATAATGGATTTCTCAGGCACATTATTAAACTATTCCACTTTCAGACTTAAAAGAATAATATATCCAGTACAACAAACAAATAAAAATTTACCCAGTGTAGAATTCTTTGCTCCAATACTGGCTCGTTGTACAATTAGTTTCTTGTCACCCAACTGCATACCGTTTAGACCAGCAATAGCCTATTATAACAAAATCGAATACTTAATTAAAATTTCTATGGAATACACCGGTAATGATAATTTATTGTAAAAAAAAATGTTTTTGTAAAAGAAATTTGAAGCAATACTTTTTTAAGAAATGTATTTTTAAGAATGTAAAAGCTTTACTAATATATAATTCAAATAAATAAACCATTATGAGTACCTACCTGATCAGTCATAGAAATGTCAACATATTCCGCAAAAGCGTAGCCCTTACTCAGTCCCGTGGATGAATCTTTCACCAAATTGAAAGCTCGTAATTGCCCAAATGACATCAGTAGTTCTTTCACCTGTTGCACATATCTAGTTAAGTACTAAGTTTAGCAGCTAATAATTAGTCAGTTGAATAGATACATACTATATTGTTTAGTCCACACCAAACTTTATGGTCACTTTTAATGCATCAATTTAAAGATACCTTTCACAGTACAATATTGAATTAAAAAATTTGCAGTTAGAAATGTTAATACTACAATTATAAGGTTTCATTTTATCTGTAGACAACAATGATCTTGTTTATGGTAGCCTACAGACAAGAATTTAATTTGAAATGGAAATCTGTTTTCTTAAAAGTGATTATTATGTCAATGAACTAATTTTAATTTTACTTTACAAGTTGTTACTAATTGTAAATAAAATATCAATTACAGCACAGCCTTTTGTAATCTATGTAAAAGAACCATTACGTTTGAGGTGAACTATATACTATATTATGGTTTTTATATATATAGGTCTATTAAGTACTCATGTTTAATTTTATCATAATAAATGAACACTGTTCCGGGACTAGTAGAGTTTTGTTGCTCATTTAATTGCAGCAAATAGAAAATGAATATTGTCTGACCTGTTTAGGGCCGCATATTACAAACAGATGTGATTGGAAGAGACTTGCCTTGAAGTGCCGGCGTCTCGTTCAAGTACAAGACGTATAGGTGAGAATGAGAGACAACAGTGACACGCGGGCCGCGAATGTGCCAAATCTAAGCTAGGGAGGGGCAAAAAGCAAACTATATCAGTGAGTTGTTTGGTAAGTTATCGAGCGTGAACGGAGCACGCTCGTCCTTGCTAGGGTACCTGTGAAATACCTGAAATGGACCAAAATATATCGCGGCTCACTGCTGGCGCCACCGTAGCCCTGTCAACTGTTGAATCTCGCCTGAAATTGTCGCGGCTACCTAACACCTATTGACAATTACTCATTCTATCAAAAATCTAAGTCCTTAAAGTATGCTAATATCTAATGGCATGATATTTTTGAAATGTTAACATCAAGTTCGTTTCGGGTTTAAAATATATAATAGTGGAATTACTAGCAAAAAGAGAAGACTTAAAAACTCAAAATGCTATTTACATACAATAATGAAGGAGTACTGACCTGTAAAATATAATTTGGAACCACATTGAAATTACAAATCATACTTTTATTTTATAGTGAATTTATCATAGCTTATTTTAAGGAATTTATTGTAAATACAACAACTGAGTGGCTTGCTTGCCTTGCTGTACTAATTCTCTACGCAACTCATTTCACTATGCTAGTGAGTTAAGCTCTACTTAAAATTTTATTAGTTAATGTTGCTGCAAAAGTGCATTACTGCATTAAAACTAGCAGGCACAGGATGTAGGCATCATATGCTTTGCACTTTACTTAGCACAAGTTGGATTTGCTGCACTATGATACAATTTGAGTTAATGTTCTACTATCAAGTGAGCTGAACTTGAGTAACCGAGTCAACATAAGATGAAATTTGTTGAGTTAGTCAAGTCTAATACGGAGTAGATTTATTTAGTTAATTATGAAATGATCTAGTTTTGAATTAATTTATTTAGTAGAAACAAATGAAAATTCCTTAAAATATGAAATATTCTTATAGTGAACAGCCTTAAAATGCTATAGGAAGTATTAATCTCACTTTTAAGTTTCAATGTGATATTTAATGCACATAGAATGAAAATTGGGTATTTAAGAATTCCAGTAGATGATTTTTTTAATTATTGCAATTGTAAGAATTTTGTACTGTGAAACAATAATATATATTCATAAAAAATGTTTGAGAAACCTATTTTATCTCTATTAATGTTTCACAGGCATTTATTAAATAATAAGTAAAATAATGAAGTCAACTTACTTGGTCTTCATTCAGATAATTAGGCAAACCTCCAATAAATATTTTATGTGGTGAATCTGGAACAACTGTGCTAATAACACCAGCTGAAACAAGTTTTATTAAATGTCAGATTGTAGGGCATCTGCACAGAACATGAGTATACAACAGATTTATGGGTGTGAAATGACAGAAATGAACTTTATTGATCAATTTTAAACCTAGATGAACTTCACTGTAGAACATCTGTACATTTACAGTACTCCAGGTGGTATTACGAATAAATTGTTATTTATACCATCTAAGACAGTTGGTATTCAACTTTGGGAGTGTGCTGTGCCTAGCACATAGAAATCCTTTAATGGTTGGAACCATTCATCAACCATCAGTTGTTTTGGAAAACAACTTAGTAAATCTACCATGGTTTACAATAAATATAATGCATATGAGTACTCAACTCTTCCTGTAGTAAGTATGTATTGTGTAAATTTATGTATCCTATTAATTACATGTAGTTGATTTGTACACCATCGTCATACACTCTTGATTCCTTCACACAATACACAGCCCAGGTAGTATGGAAGAGATCACTCTAAAGTGATACGGCCACCCATTGTTCCGGCCTTGACACAAAATGATTGGAGTGAACAATAAAGTAATTTTTATCTTCTATCTAAGATAGCAGATTGCCAACAACTGCACAAGGTATAAGCAATGTCTTAAATATTAACCCAAATGGTTTAGCCCAAAAGTTACTGCACAATGTCCCTACACAGTAACTTTAAAAAAACCAACATTTTAAAATAGAAAGTTGTATTCTTACCTGGCACATTGATAGCTGGATTTTCAGTGCCAGGCATAGGCTGATAGTCATGAGGTCTTCGTATTTTTAAACTCTGTCCTTTGAAATTTATGCCATCAAATGCCATAGCCTGTGTTGTTTCATCTATAGATCTGAACTCAAGGAATGCAAAATTTTTGTCCAAGTTTATTTGACAAGCGAGAACTGGATTACCAGCAGCTTGCGCCAAGCCCGACAGATGCATTTGCTGATTAAAGAATTCCATGGTTTCTTCTTCAGTGACACCAAATGGAATATTGCCCACATATAACCTTCTGGCTTGTCTTGTAATTGTTGAACCAACAACAGGGACCGCGGCTTGTGGCGTATCAGCAACAATATTCGCAGGAATTTGACCGGCTGCTTGCATCGCCTTGTACTGCAATGGCGTGATATGTTCAAAACCCGGCGGCGGGACATCCCAGTAAAGCGAAGGCTTACGGCGACGGGATCCTTTCTTGGGCGACCTCGACCTACTTCTCCTTTTCTCTCTTCGCTCTCGCGAACGAGATCTTGAGCGCCGCCGCTCCCTTGAGCGAGACCTGCGTCGCCGATCTAAACGTGTAGAAAAGATTCCGAATTATAGAAACTAGTAATTAAGAACTAAAACCAATATTAGATGACAAATAATTGTTATTTATAATTACCTTTGTCTTCACCCATTTCTATTAAAAGAGGAAATAAACCTTAAAAAACGTGCGGCAAAATAATGATGCCAAAATAAATTTACGCGACGGCGGCGCAAAATGGCGTCTCTAAAAGAGTGTTGCTACTTGGTACTTGCTATTCTTTTTTTTTTTTGTTGCTAGTGTCTGCCCATTCACAATGTACTCTTTGCTCTGCCCTGTGCCCTTTTGCCATTTTAACCAAGCACATTGCATTTGTTTGTATACTTTTATTTTTCATACCGAATTTTTGCACTTTTTTTTCATAATAAATCCTAATATATACTATCTTATATTATATATCTTATTATCTATATTAAAATGTTATTATAGTGCTTTTTAGGAGATAGCGTTAAAAATATTACAGATTTGGCAAGGAGAGCACTGGTCTTTATATATTTTTAGGAGGCCGATACACATTCTTGCATTGTAGGCCTGCAGTGGGCGGGGGCGACGGCACAGTTGGACAATTTTGTGTAAAATAATAAATATTCCTTTTTTGTTTTATTTCTCTATCTCTGTGCCAAATTTCATGCAGGTTTTATCCGTTGTGGCGTGATACTCAATCACGTCACTCACAAACAAATATAGCAACAACAAAATTGTGTCAAAATAGGTAGTTTGAACTGTCACGTCTAAAGCATCGTAAAGTAGTATAATAAGAGAAACTATTTAGCGCAAAATAAATGATGATATCAAAGAAACAAAATAAAATTCAAATGTTTTTTGCATTAAGCACTTTAAAAGTAATTTATTCGAGCCAGGTGCTAAAAAAAATTACTCTGAACTACAGCAAACAAATTACTCCGAAACTCAAATGGAAGAACAATAACAGTGATGCTGACGCTACTGGTCTCGCACAACGACCAGCCAGGTGCCATGTTAATGCGCACGGGTAGTATTCATTTATTTGTGCGTTCTACGTTTACATGTACACCTTTCTTTAGCTTCTTTATTTTTATTCCTTTCTATTTGAAAATGTAAAACTTTTCTTTTAGTTCAGTATAGAGATTCAGTTCCTAATAGTTAGTTAATTATGAAATACAATGTTGTAGCTGCTGGCATGAAAGGCCTTTTTTTTATGCGCAGGGAATATACATTAAGTTTCCAGACCATAAACTTAAAAAAATTACATGTTGCTTGGCTTAAAGGCCTAATTGCCAAGCCATAAATATAAAAAATACATGTTGTTGACAGTTGATAGATTGTTGATTTAAGTTTCGTGAATCCGGAATCGTGATGCGAAAGTGAAAGTTTATTTTATTTCGGAGTTTTCATAATTGCAGTTTATTTTCCCTATGGCTTGGTCTTTTTTAAAACAAACTTTGTATATTAGACTTGTGCAGCTCATTATTCTTTAATAATAATGGTATGTTAATTTATAACTTATTGTAGAATGTTTAATAAGAATATTATTTTTAAACTTTTGCTAATCTCATTTTCTCTTTTTAAAATTTTAGGAATTTACTCAACCAAAAAATGTGAGCTTAAGGCAAAGAACAGAAAAAAGTTTTAATGTTCAGTCAGAAGTTTTGAATGGCGAAGATGTTCAAAAGAAAAATATTAAATCGAATACTAATGCGAAAGTTATTGCATTAGTGTTTATGTCGTTGTTATTGGATTTATTGGCGTTTACAATGATTTTGCCCCTGCTGCCCTCCCTATTGGATTACTATAACAAAGAGGAAGGTGGAGGAACCAACCTGTATGCTACCTCTTTAAGGACTGTACAGGCATTTCAAAAATTGACTGGAGCACCAGACCGGTTTATTTCAGTTTTGTTTGGTGGTGTTCTAGGTTCTATGTACAGCTTTCTACAGTTCTTAACAAGTCCAATTGTGGGAAGTCTTTCAGATGCATATGGTCGGAAACCTATGCTTCTAATATGTTTGGTAAGTCCTCACATTACAAATCTTACTTTTTAAAAGTTTATACATAATTTTTTGATAAAACTTGTAACTCATAATTTTATAAAATTAGAATAGATATAAATTATAATCTCATTCATATATAAATAAATAAAATAGTCAAATTAACTTTTAAATGTTTTTAAATAGGTTTTCACAAGTTTGATATATATGTCGGATTCACTCCCGCCGGGGGCGAATTACACTCGAAGTATAATGCAATAATAATCTGAAATGAGATAATCAAAGTTTATTACACTAGAATTATTACAATTACAATGTTAAATACAGCACAGTAATACACAGAAATATTAAGACAACTCCAAGAGTCGTCTCTTCGCTTGTCAGGTGTCGAGCATCAATTTGCCCTTAAATAATACTGCCAATATCAAACAATAACTATCGGCCACAATATACTATGGGCCCTTTGTCCAAGAGAGCTTCCGCTCTGCTAAACCGATGGACGTAGAATCACGGTTGTAGACTGTCGGATTAAGACTCCTTCTTCTGCCCGAACACCGCGTATTTAAGGTCCTCGTAGCATGCCGCACTGACACCATCCGGTAATGCTTTGGCACCACTTCAATAACACTAACTTCTGCCATCCGTATAACTTCCAACTTCCAGTTAATCTATTTCAGATATCTGCTAGCTTGATAATAAATGTTTCTACGTTGACATCCAGTTACACGACTTCCGATTACCACATTTGAATACTACCGTCATATGGTAACTTTATAATAACAAATACTATTCTGACAGGGCCGTCCTGATAATCACACATCCTCGTGTGTCTGCCAATCTGTGAACAAAAAGCAAAACACAGTACTTGCTCACAAAACATATATATATATATATACATACCCACTTTTGCTTAAAGATTTTATTGTTTTTTTGTCTGTATTATCCACCATGAGTCATATGAAAAATCTGAATCAGCATAGCAATTCAAAGAGGTAATAATGATGATATATATATAAAATTTGCAGTTATATGATCAATTTATCAGACAAAATAGAAATTGAAGTAGTATATGAATAATGTTTGAGTCATAGTACATTAACCTGACAGCAGCAAAGCATATTAATGTAACAAAACTTTATTAAAGGTCCGGTCTACATTGATGAATATGTGTTAGGAGCATGTATAAGGAAATTGTTTAAAATTTTAGTTTTGATTAGGTTTCACTAAAAGTTGTAGTAGCTTATGGCCACTAAAATCTCATTACCTTATAAGGGCTGAAGTCTGGCAAAGAGCATGCACCTGTTTAAAAGTTTATCTGTTCTAATGTGCATATTTTTATAAATGCCACATACTCATGTACTCATACACAAAATAAATTACTTTGACTTTGACATGATGAAAGAAAACATCATGAAAAACTTGCAAATTAAGATAATTTTTGAGTGAAATCAATAAATCGACCTTGATGTGTATCTGTATTCTGTCTGTTCTACTAAAATATAGCCTATCTTCATATCTCGAACATCTTAAGTCGAAGACTCAGTAAGATGCTGTGTGTTTAATTAATTGACCTCACTGACTGACATATCAATGCACAGACAAAACTACTGGAGCAAGGACCGCAATAATTTGTATGTGGGGCCGTTCTATACTGTAAGTGCACACTTACAAAGGATTTTTGAAATTTCAACTCCTAAATAGGTGATGATAGTATGAAAATTAATTATTTTCAAAGTGAGAAGCATGAAGTTATATACCTGAAAATATAGCTGCTGGTTAGGATGTACAAGTGTATCAGAGTTTTTAAGGAAATTCAATGCCTAATGGGTTTAAAAGGGAGATGCAAGTTTGCTTGAATATGGTTATTTTTAATTTACATGGGCAAAGCAGTGAGCAGCAACTAATAATATATTAACAATGAAATGGCATTAAAATTATGACTTGTTTGAAAACTAACAATGTTATTGTTCTCAATTGTAAGAGACAATCTTATCAAACTAGATCATGATATCACAAACATTTTGAATTTGAAATCAATATGATAAGTTACAGCCCTTCTAAGAGTATGTGTAATCTTAAGCTGACCTTATCATATATATGTGTAGTGTGATAAAGATGCTGTATGCAATGAATATGTTATAGTTATCATTTTTTTAATTCACTATAGCTATAAACTAGTATAGTGAAGAAATCTTAACTTATATTGTATTATACCTATACCTTCTTATTCTTTTTCATTCACATAAAAACAATATGCTAATTTCCGTAAAAGTATATTTTGTGACCAACTTCAAATAAACCACTAGGATGCATAAAAAAAATTTATATTTACTTAAAATCAAGAAATTATAGAAACTTTGATAACTGCCCTCAATCCACAGAATGATATTGTTGGTTAGGTTATTTCGCTGGTTCAAAACTGGAGCTTCCGAAATAAAGCCACCAAAAATGATATTACGGGAATCTTTCGACTTCGTATGCGTCGGCGGGAAGGAGCTTCTTTCTTGTTGGCTGCTTAGCGCGAACTACTGCTTATCAGGAACTACGATACGCCTTACAGAGCGCCCTATATTTATGCATGCTGTCTCCCCTTCCAGCCCTCTCCGCTTCGTTCTAACACCCCCCTCAATTTATTTCTTTCCATTTTACATAAACTAACCAATAGATTCGTACATACAATCATAATGATAGTACAATGGGTGGTCTTATCGCTGGGAGCGATTTCTTCCAACGAGGCAATTTAACAAATGATATTCCGTGTGCAATAAATATTTCGTGAAAGAGCCGCAGCCAGAGCCCTAAAGCTGCAGTTTGCCAACCACTGATGTATAACAATGTTTGGAATAATTTTCTGAATCATCACCCTCTTTAGAAGAGAACAAATATAACGTCTATAATATAGCCCTTTGCCATGCTTGAATTATTCTGCAGGAAGTGTATTTTTCCGGGATAAGAAGTAGTGTGTTATATTACTTAGTTCAGATCATAAACTATCTGTTACAACCATGGCGACCGTTGCTATATCACTGAGTGAAAATAGGACAAATCAACAAACAACGTTCTCTTTTCTTGACTGTCTTTAAATCCCATTTTCCTTCGGATCCGCTATCCGCTGGAAGGTCGCTAAGAAGATTTCAGTGTCATTAAGGTGGCGATATCACCCGCTTTGACAATCTGGGATTTTAGATAACTGATCATGCAACGCAATGACGCTCGAGCAAACGATATGAACACGATGAAGTCTTAAAACATACATGCTGTATGTAAGCAGCTGTATGTTTTAAAATGTATTTGATTACGTTGTTAATTCAATTGCATTATTTAATAATAGATTTCATCAAGGCTAAATTGGAAACTACCGTTTCACAATATCCAGGAAAACGTGTTTTAAACTATGAAAATTGTTTGGGCACCTAAAAATATGACTTCAAGGCAGAGTTCAACGTAATATTTTTTATTGCTGACGTACAAGAAGATTTTCGTCTTACGCCAAAAGGAAGGTTTGCGCTGAAAATCAGAGTTGTGTCGGATATAATTTCGGCACAGCAATATGCTGAGTGCAAACCTTATTTGCTGAAAATGCGGCGTACAAATTTTCAAAATATGTTCTGTATATAACAATATGTAAAGAATGTAATTACGTCGCTATTTTTGCAAATCACAGGAGGAAAAATTTCAGCAGTATGTAGAGTCCCTAAGTGCAACCAAAGTATCAAATTACTCTTTGTGGAAGGTAACTAAACACTATAACCAGCCACAAGTCCCTAAACCACCCATTAAAACAACAGACGATAAATGGGCTCGTACATGTAAAGAGAAAGCAGATACATTTGCTAAACACCTTGAAAAAGTCTTCACTCCAAATCCTGCTGATCCAAATTCTGATGAGAATTCGATAGACTTCACATTAAACCAAGACTTTCAGTTGGCATTTCCAATGAAGCTTACAACTCCAGCTGAAGTGAAAAGAGTTATAACCAATCTCAAGGAAAAATCTGCTCCAGGATATGACCTCATTACTCCGAGATTGCTAAAGGAACTTCCTAGAAAAGCAATTGTTCTCATCACCATGCTGATCAACGCGGTTATAAGAATATCTTACTACCCAGACCACTGGAAAGTGTCCCAAATTGTATCTCCCTCACGCAGACTCGATCAAGTATTTGGGCCTTCACCTAGATCGACGGCTCATCTGGAAGAAATATATCCAAGCAAAGAGATGAAATGAACCACAGATATAGGAACCTGTCCTGGCTCCTAGGAAGATCATCCAAGCTATCAATGGAAAATAAGCTACTCGTTTATAAAGTAGCTATAAAGCCAATTTGGACTTATGGCATACAACTTTGGGGGAGTGCGAGCCACTCCAATATAGAAATCCTCCAACGGTTCCAGAGTACCATATTAAAGTCAATAATAAAAGCACCCTGGTTTACAACCAATGCCGAAGCACACAAGTACTCTGCAGTTCCCACAATAAGGGAGGAGATTGCCAACACCTGCCTCCGATATAAGGAACGCCTAATGGTTCACCCAAATGAGCTTGCCCAGAAGCTATTGCATAGCATCCCACAAAGGCGCCTAAAACGAGTGCACATTCTTGACCTGGATGCAAAATATAGCTCCAATTAAATTAAAGAAAGCAAATCATTGGATGTTGCTTTCTAACACATCATCATGACAACCAAATCATCTGCTTATGGAACAATCTTCCGATCGCAGATAAAAGGACCAATAACAAAAAAAAAATTGCAAATAAAGTCTTTCTTTCTTTCTTTCAGATAGGCTAACGGCCTATTTGATAGATAGTTGCTGATTCTAAAAGCTCTAAATACTAATATAGTAGATATCTACCTCGTAATCTAAAGTCTACCATACTTTTTTATTTCGTTCGATTAGCCACATCAATGACATTCAGCAATTTAATTATAAAAGACAAATTATTATACTCCGTAAAATACAAGAAAACTGGTAAATAATTTATTCACAGTAGTTATGCAAATATGTCATCAAAATACACTCCATGCAAACTGTCTACCGGCTGATAAAATATAAAAGTACGAGTATTTAACCAAAATGTAAGCAAATAAAATTTGAGTTTCGGAAAATATGAAATTGATTGCAATTAAGAATAAAAAATTATCTACCAAAATATAAATTTAAAGATAAATTAGATGCTCCATATTCTTCCAGTTTACTAAATTAAGACGTTAAAATATATTTCAGTAAACTGGAAGAATAGATGTTATAAATAAATAAGATGTTTCTTATAAAACTTAAGTTATCTGATACGAGGACTTACTCGGAAACGGGTAAATTATGTGGGGAACATTTATAGCCTTACTTATAATCGTTTGTTAAATTTTAAGAAACTCCTCAGCATCTAACGAAAATCTTACCCATAAACTCCTCTTAAGAATAAGAGGTGGTGGTAAAGTAACTCATAAATAACTGTCAAAAATAACCAACATCGAGAGGTAGTTTAAGTGACTGCTTAGAGGCAAGATGGCAAGTTTTATTTGAAACAGCCATTGATTAGGGGCTTAGATGGCTAATCCTTTCTTAACGAGATTATTATAAGTAAGGCCCAATATGTCCAGCGATGTTGCTACCACTAGGTCCGAGTGCAAGCTTGCTCTATCTCGAGCGACGATTATCTTGCCATCCGTGAAAGTTGATATTCTTGCTAATGGTTAAGAGGGTGCGAAGTGGATGGGAAAAATTATAAAACTTCGTTTTAACCGGTAATTTATTTGATTTTTTATTATTCTGTCGTTTCGGCCGCTTTCCAGTAGCCGTTATTACGAAAGTGTTCTTAAAGTTTTATTTAGCCTACTGCTAACTTGTTTATTTTAATTATATTATACATACATATAACTTCACGCCAGGTCCCTTGCGGGGTAGGCACGAACAACAGAGCGCCATAATAGGTTTATTCTTACACACCTTACTTGCATCTTTGACATTCATAGTTCTTGTCATGCACGCTCGTCTGTTCTTAAGGCTCCTGACATCACCTTCTGTTAATACACGATCAATTTGATCATGGAAGGTGTGTCGTGGCCTTCCGCGACTTCTGCATCCATCCACTTTTGCATTGTATATCTGTTTAGTCATTCTTTCATCATATATTCTTTCCACATGCCCGAACCACCGGAGCATTCCTTTCCTTACCTTTATGTTATATTAGTTATTATTTACTCTATGGGAGCCTATGCTAAATTACATATTGCGAAGCGGAGGTAAATTAGGCTCTTGAATACTGATAATGTCTACTGATAAGTCGAAACGAAACGAAAGGCGAAACGTCGGAATAATAAAAATAAAATAAACTACCGTACCTAAAACCGCTGAAACGTAGTTTTATTATGTAGTCGCAAAAACTTAAGGAAATATTGTAGACGAGACGAAGCCACAACGGGAATCCCGGGCTCTGAAGAAAGCGATTCAGACGCGACCGGGAATTAAGGGCTAAATAGAAAACGAATATTTCAAGATTATTTTGTATGATTATCTATTGAAATGTACGTTAGTATGTAAATATATAATTTTATGAAAACCACTTTACATTAAATTGCTGCTTTGTCATCTCGGCTACATAGTAGTCCAAAAATGTTATCGGAATTCTAATATAATGCATTCTACACTTCTTTTTTTTCTCCTTGAGCTTCGGATTATCAGTTATCTATGGCATGGTCAGGCCAATGCTATTATGCAGAACCGTAAGGTTAATTAATTAATTTATAAACACAAACACGTGTTACACAATAGATTTACATTAATATTTACACCGTCATTTTCCATGTTATGATGAATGAAGGGACGCCTTTGGTTCATGAATATTTGTATATATGTACATATTATATTTGGCTTCATTGCCTTTTTTTAATAATGACTTGAAGTCCGCGCCAAACGTAGTGATCTTTAGAGATTAGTTGCAGGAGGCTATGTATTAACTAATTTTGTATGAAAAACCGTCTATTCTACAGTCGTCTATTGCTAATATATCTCTCAAGCCTGATGAGATGAGATGTCATTTATTTATTTTAATGATAAAAAAAAACGTTTAAAATGCTCTAGAATAATATGATATTATTAAATATTTGTAAATTCTAAACCCGAGCGTTTACTTAGACATACGCATAGTAAAATTTCGGTTCTTTTTTGAAACATGAGATTTTGCCCTTTGGAGTAAAAGGAAAATTATTATTTTATCGATAAAAGGATCATATTAGCTACACTTGAATGCGTATAGCGATTTCTACTATTCCAGCAACCGGCCAAGATTCGTGCCGGAAATTATACTTATTTACTGTTTCCGATGACTAGACTTAAGTATTTATTAAAGCGGTCTAGAGTCATTTGAAAGTAGGTTTCTGAAACTTAAGGGGTCTGTTAATGGACTTTTAATTAAAACTCTTTGGGACTCTTGCAATTCTTAAAAAAAAACTTTACATTTGTGAATTTTAATTTAATTATTTATTATGTTTTTTATTATCTTAATACTATTATGACATTTCATTTTCCTGTAATAATGTTTAAAATTTTGTTACAGGCAGGTATAGCATTATCCCATGCATTATGGAGTTGTGCAAGGACTTTCGAACTGTTCGTGTTGGCCCGGTTCATAGGCGGCTTGAGCAAGGCTAATGTTAGTTTAAGTATGGCTGTGATCACCGACGCTTCCGATGAGAAGACTAGGGCTAGAGGAATGGTAATATTATTATACACTAGCATTTGCCCGCGACTTTTTTGCCACGTTGGAAATATAACAAATGTTACAGTTACTTTGCTAAATTAAGAATCAAAGGTTATTTTCAAAATACATTATCGCGGAGATTCCCGTTAACTACAGAATAATAATGTTACTAAAAAAAATATATATTACATAACTACAATTGTTGACTGAAGATTTTATCGATCAGTGAAATTTTTTTCTTCCCGACCACTATAAACCAAGAAAAAAAAAATCCTGCAGGCTTCTCGCTATATAAAGTATCCGAGATTTTAAGCACGGGAATTTACTATAAATCATTGAAAAACGCTTCGAAATCGGCCCCGTAGTTTTTACGTGAATCCCGAATAAACCAACACAAAAAAGTAAGAAATAAAAGAATACACTTTTACAATTTTATACTATGGTGACGGAGACGCATAGCAGAATTTCTTCCCCTTAAGAAATTAGTGAGTAGTTTTCACCTTAGCAATAACACAATACAATGTTCCTTTTACAAAGTAACACGAAAGAGCGGGATAGAAATATAGACCCAGACAAATGTTAAAATAAGATAGATATGCTCAGGAAGAAACTGGAATTAAGGTATATAAATAATAACAAGTACTCTCACTCACTCAGTAAATAACAAGGACGGGAATATTTGTTGGGCAAGAATACACATACAATTGATTGACGTAATAGCGTTCATTCTAGAACGTCGATCGGATATACAGGCACGACAATGTGGTGCGCACGGAGTGAGTCTCTAAAAGAGTCGCAAGGAGTCTCGAAGTTCGGCCTAGTTAAGCGGAAGGGGAGCCTCGGAGGGAAGTAGCGTTCTACGTGCTGGGGCTGCAGTGGGCCGTCGGCGGTTCGACGTCCAGATGAAAAGGACTCTGGTACGATTACAGAAGTGAAAACCGGTGAGTGCGCTTAAACTGCGGCAGGGTCTGTGGAGGTGGCACCGTGCGGATTACAGTGTGGAGTTGTAGACGGGCGTTGTGAGCAGTTTGCGAGCGTCGTTTTGGAAAGTGCCGGAGGTGTCACGCGGAAGGAAGGACGGGTGCACCGAGCCTACACATGGCGTCGTCGGGAGCGACGCAGAAGGCGATGCGGCAGGATTACTCATTGGAGAGCCTCGGGCATCGTCCGAGTGTTCCATCGGTGAGGGAGCGCAAGGTGGAGTCGCGCAAGCTAAGAAAGTCGTCGTAAGTAAGTTGTCGTCGTGGAAGCATTTTAGGAGTCATGCGTGTGAGTTAAGCAACGTATGCGGCATAAAGATAAGAATGCCTATGAGCTGGTTTGTGTTATCTTTAGATTCGTGACTGTCGTTGTGTAGTTTTATATTTATACCAGGCTTGGATAACGTATAGGAATGACTGTTTAGTGTGAGTTATATTTACATGGGCTTAAATAAAGAAATATTATTTTAGATCGGTGTTTCCTTTCTCTTTCTTTCTCCAATATCGATACCCATAGCACGCAACAATATTGTATAGATAGATTTATAAAAGCGCTGTGTTTCTACTTCTGATACGTTCACTGCGTTATGATTGCATATTAACCCTTAAATTTCATTCGGTACTTAGAGAAAAATAACAAAATTAATGTTGCCATCGGGCCTAGTTGATAATAACGGAATTTGGGCCAGACAGGGAACGTGTTAATAACACAAACATTGTAGATATGTTTCTGTTTGCGATTCTCGTTAAAGCTAACTATTATTATTACTATGACGAATTTTCCCGATAGCAAATTTTCCTGTTTTAAATTGGCAGTATTTTCTATCCCAGGGTCCAGGTATCATATTGTTAACTTCCCAGAATCCCATTGGATTGGACAGAATGGACATTTACGATAATTATAACTATAAGGGTATAATCTATCTATCTACACTATAATAAATCTGTAATTCCAGTTTGTACATTGGGTTAAAAAATTTGAAAAAAAAACACGGGGCATAATTCGGACCAGGAAATTACAAAACGCAATTTTTTAGAATTTTTGCCTTCCTGTTTGTTTGTTAGAGCATCAAGTAAAAACTACTGAACGGATTTAAATGACATTCGAACTTTTTACTTATACTTTTATCCCGATAAATGGCAGTGATCCGAAGGATAGACGAAAATAGCGGAAAAATAAAGCATCTTTTTTAGAAACTACTAAACCTTATACCGGCTTATAACCCGAGTTAACACTTAGAATACATTTTATCCCGATGAATGACGTCGTTATCTTAGAAAAGACGGATTAGCAAAATAGATGGCGCTACAATCGAGTTTTTCAATTCACTAACAAACCTACATTGTCATAAACAACATGTTATTCGTTGTATTATTTTAAATCAAGTTGGCTTTGACTTGCCTTTATGTTTACTGGGCAGTTGTCTGAACACGGCCGCGGCCGCGGGGCAGACTAGTTAGACAGGTATTCCAGATTTCATGTAAATATGTTAATTTTCAAGGCTGTTGGGAAAGAGCAGTCTTTTTCATATTTATTTATTGGCAACGGTTGAATACATTTCTATTATGTATTTACAAATACCAAAATATTTTTATGGGTATAATATATTCTTGAGATAACCAGGTGTGGCATACAGACATGCAAGTAGTAAAAAATAGGGGTTTTGCTCCTCCACTTCCTGCAATGTCGGACCATTTTCTAAGCTATGGTTTGCCTTAATCTGTTTTAGGCATTTCATTTTAAAGGAGAAAGGTCCTATCCTACCTAACTAGGTATTGAAATTATAAAAGTTGAAAACATTACAGGTTAAGTGTTTATCTTTGAGGTTTATTTTCAGGCTCTAGTGGGACTGGCGTTTTCAATAGGTTTCATAGTGGGTCCACTGGCGGGTGCTTGGTTCGCCAAAAGCGACCTATCGGCCGGGCCGTGGGGCGAGCGGCCTGCGCTTTACGCCCTGGGCTTAGGCCTTGCCAATATTGCCCTTGTATTCTTCTGCATTCCCGAAACACTATCAAAGGTAACGGTAATTCAACACACCACCCTTATCTAATGTGTATTGGCAATATATTATTGTGTAAAACTTGCCAATACGGAATACGAAATTAAAACTGTAAATTATTTATTTTATTCTTATGAAATTAATAATTATTGAAAACTATTTTCTAATACACGAGGATTTTGTGATAATTTATCATATGAAGAGTCAATTTGTTGTGTATTGTTTTAGATAATGAGCAATAATTAAACTACGCTCCCACATAGAAAATGGTACTCATATCTAAAAATATGTTATGAAAACAAAACATTTTAACATTACTCATTGATGGCCACGAAAATTGAGTCATAGTTATTATAGTAATGGCGATGTGACACTTTTAGTATATTTATATTTAATACTATATAATGGATAATACAACTTTTGAAAAGTTATCGAAACGTCAAAGTTAAGCCGAAAAAGTCGAATTGAATCTCTTAAAAGCTGTCTGTAGTTTTTTTAAACTATTAAAATGAATAATATAATAGAAATAGAAAATATTTTTTTAAATTATAAAAAATATTTTCTATGTTTATAAAAACTAATGATTTCTAAAGCACCTTTATTTCTCGTTTTCAGGATAAAAGAGCACCTCTATCCTTCACTATTACTAAAACGATAGACTACATATCTCCATGGCATTTACTTAAGTTCACTGCAGTCAAAAATCTTAGTCAATACCAGAGTAAATTTTTGTCTAAATTGGGACTAATCTACTTCCTTTACTTATTTATATATTCGGGTTTAGAATTTACAATAACTTTTCTTACGCATCATACTTTTCACTATACTGCTATGCAGCAAGGCAAGATGTTTTTAGTCATAGGTGAGTTTTTATATAAAAAATCCGCGCCGCGAAAGAAGTCCAACAGACGCGGCGCTGCAATCGACGTACTTAATACTGCCAAAGTAATTATTTACTAATCCGTAAATCGATGTAGTTGATGATGTAATTACTGAATTATAAATATGAAATATTTCAGCTAATTCAATTAATTAAATCTGTAAATTTATTTCTTGACTACAAATAAAATTGTATCAAATAGCGGAGCTGCCACTTTTATTTCCTTTATTTTCTGCGGGACTTCTTTTGTGGCGCGGACTCTACCTACAAATTCTCGTATAGCATTTTTTGGCGGGAACTGAAAGGAGATGTTGTGCTGTGCAGTTTTATTTTCTAAAAATGTGTAAAATTACTCTAAAATGAACAATCGTTGTAGGATATTGATAGTTTTGAGTAGTAATTATGTGTTTTGTGAGAAATATGAACTGTATAGTCAAATGTGGCCTTTTGACTTGTCACAAGCACTCCGTTGAATGGCACTAGCTGATTATAATACGGCCGGCGTAACTTGGCCAATGTGAACATAGGCTCTGCGAAATTTACGAGCATGTACACTCGTGTGATGAGTGGGCATACGACTCGTCAGTGAATACAATTGGTCGCCCTTCATCCGTGTATTTTTTCCTTGCTTTGCACTAGTTGGTCACTGTATTTTCTTCATGAGTTTACATGCGCTAAAGTTCGCAGAGCCTATGTTCACATTCGCCAAGTTACGACGGCCGTATTATACCTACAGTTTAGCTGTGTTACACATAGGCTTAAGAAAATGAAGAAACTATATTATAAACTAAGATCTGGCTTAAAGGCCTAGCTGCCAAGCCATAAATTAAATATATATTCTCGCATATGCTATACACGGCAAGTAACTTTTTTTTATTATTATGGTCCATCTATCTTATGAGCTTTGTTAAGCAAAGCTTGTAAATATTTTTATTTTTCAAGTTCAAATTAATTTTGCGTTTCCGAGACACCACGTACATGTTGTTAAAAATATGAATTCACGTTTCCAACAAAAGCTTATGAGATAAATGTTGCCAGGGTTAATAATGGCAGTACTGCAAGGCGGCGCGTCTCGGCGCCTAGGCCCGAAGGGGGCGGAGCGAGCCGCACGCTGGTCGTTAGCTTTGACGCCGCTGTCCTTCGTCTGCGTTGCGCTTGCGGCCCTCAAGCATCCGCCCCTTTTCACGCCCTTAACGTGGCTGTGGGTTGGACTCATACTTTACGCTTTGTGTAAGTTATTTGAATTTAAATTAGTTTTGAGTAATTAATAATTTGCGATACAGTTGTTGGTTATGTCTGTTTTATTTGTATGACTTTTTCTCCCTATTACTTTGTATGAAACTACATGCAGCCGTTCATTGATTTTTTTATAATATGGACGAATACAACACAATTCCACGACGACGAATTATTATACGCGCAACAAATTTTATTGTAAAATCGCAATATATTAAAATCACGCATATTACAAGCAAAAGGTGCTTCATTGAAGACTTCCTACGCTTTATGTGTATATATGATTTTGTATAAATGTAGATATTTGTATATTTATTTCTTAAATTAGTTTGAGCATTTATATATCTACTAGAGTTTACCTCTACTGTGTGTCTCTTGTTTATAGAGCAAGTGCTACAGGTTATATTATATTACATTTTTATGTATTTGCCCACGGAAGATTCACTTCATTTTATATCGCTAATTATACCATCTCGCGTCTATCTGTCAACAAAATAAATTACAAAACTTGACCGAAAAGGCCAAAATGGTCTAAATGACCAAAAGACTACAGTGACTGACATGGCCAAAATGACAGAATAGGCAAAAACGACCAAAAAGGCCAAAATGACCAAAAAGGCCAAAATGACCATAAAGGCCAAAATGACCGAAAAGGCCAAAATGACCGAATAGGCAAAAACGACCAAAAAGGCCAAAATGACCAAATAGGCCAAAATGACCGAATAGGCCAAAATGACCAAATAGGTCAAAATTACCAAATAGGCCAAAATGACCAAATAGGCCAAAATTATCCCTTGTCCACCCTCAGTATTTAATTTACATACGTACCAAATTTCAGCCAAATCGGCCCATTAGTTCTTCCGTAAAAGCATAACAAACAGAAAGACAAATATATTTTTATCCCGGAAATTATCCCACTTTTCGGGATAAGAAGTATCCTATGTTCATTCTCGGTATCGAAAACATATATATACTGAGTTTCAGCCAAATCGGTCCAGTAGTTTTTACGTGAAAACGGAACAGACAGACAGACAGACAGAGTTACTTTCGCATTTATAATATTAATAGGGATAATAGGGATTGCCTTTTTCATGCACCACCTACATCGCCTGGTTCAAATTTCTTTGGTTTAAGTTGCCTGGAGGAGATCGCATTGAGCTAAAAGACCGTCTATTGTATTGCCCGGAAAATATTGTAAATATGGTCTCCTTTTATAATTGTTTATTTTAGTGTGCAACAAAATGTTATCCTTGTCTCTCTCTCTAAAAATATTTGAAATAAATTGAATTTGTATATTATTGGTGTTTTTATATGGTTAGCGACGGCATTCGCCGTGTCGTGTATGACGTCGATGGGCGCCAGTGCGGCGCCGCAGGCCAGCCGCGGCGCGGTGCTGGGGGCGCTGCGCTCGCTGGGCGCCCTCGCGAGGGCGCTTGGGCCACTACTCGCCTCCACTGGTAAGGGCGACTTTATTATCTTACCATAAACTAAGTTTTTTGGCGGGAAATGAAAGGAGATGTTGTGCTGTGCAGTTTTATTTTCTAAAAATGTGTAAAATTACTCTAAAATGAACAATAGTTGTAGGATATTGATAGTTTTCGAGTAGTAATTATGTGTTTTGTGAGAAATGTGAACTGTAAAGTCAAATGTGGCCTTTCGAGTTGTCACAAGAACTCCGTTGAATGGCACTAGCTGATTACCTACAGTTCAGCTGTGCTACACAGGCTTAAGAAAATGAAAAAACTATATTGTAAACTAAGATCTGGCTTAAAGGCCTAGCTGCTAAGCCATGAACCTAAATAAAATAAAATAGGATGAACTATACTACTGTTAGCACCAGTCAATTTATTGAAGATAAAAAAAACTCAGAACAACAACTAAAGCTATATTATTATTTCAAGTATGCATATACTATACAAGCTGTGCCCGCGACGTCGTCCGCGTGGAATTTGATTTCAAATTCCACGCCGATTCCGCTCCTATTAGTCTTAGCGTGATGATATATAGCCTATAGCCTTCCTCGATAAATGTACTATCCAACAGTGAAAGAATTTTTCATATAGGACCTGCGGTTTCTGAGATTAGCGCGTTCAAACAAACAAACTCTTCAGCTTTATAATATTAGTATAGATGATATCCCAGAAACCTTATAATAATATATCAATTCCAAAAAACATCAGAAATTCGCATAAAGCTACTTTAGATTAGCTTATTTCAAACAAAGTTTATAAATTAAAACTTTATGATTTGCATGGTTCATTAAATAGTATTTTCTTAAGTTTTCATGACTAGAACACATAATGAAACTACGTTTTAACAATCTTAAGCGCGGTATTTTATTTGATTTCGATGATTGATTGACATCGAAATAAAAACCATTTTACTAGTTTTTTAAAATTAAAATTGTTTATATAAAAGCTGGTCTGGGGTTATGTTGAACTAATTTACGATGTGTTCGAAATTAATAAATTATTATAGCATTGCTAGAACATCGTATTGACCTATGATTCTGAGTTTAATTATTATTTAACTACGTCATAACAGTGAAGTGTTATTGTATTTTTTTTCAGTTTACTGGTGCTCTGGTGCAGCTTTCACTTACGCTATGGGATCAATAATCCTTATTATTCCTACTGTGATGTTATTCAGGCTGAAAACTTAATGAATAATTATTTTTTATTTAATAATATAAGAATTTACAAGCAATAATTTTTATACGTAATATTACAACTATTCAATGTTAATTTTTGAACAATAATCTATCTATACAGTGTACCTAATGTTTCTATTTAAATGGTATTATTATTTTATACATTTCGAAACTTTATCTCGAATAACAGTATTAAGTTGATCTTTTATTCAAATAAAACTTATTTTATATTTTAGACTGTTTATTTATTTTATGGCGGGAGTTACCCAAACATCAATATTTTTGTTGAATTCGTTAAAGTAATAGCAGAATTTCTAGTCGGAAGTGATGTAAGTATAATTGTACACTATTTTATTAAACATTTTGGAAGCGCCAAGTTTTCACTGCGATTTAAATGAGAATTATTAAACATCTTAAGGGGTCTTGAAGATTTATACAAAACTGAACAAAAAAATATAGTTTTTAAACAAGAATCGTCTGTTTGGCCTCAGTCGAAGAATATTATTTAGCTTAAAATGGGTTGGTGAGTCAAAAGGAGCCGACGTTTGGTTCAATAATTTACAACTTGACTAATAAAAATAACTTGAATTTTAATCGATTAATTGCACTGAATTGATATACAACCTGTCCGAAGCGATGTTGAAAATGCATGTCAAAAATACATACATGTATGTCAACGTCAAGTCAACGTTACTATGGGAACGCAAATTCAAATTATATTCTGGTTTCTATGGTAACGTCACAAAGTACATAAATATTATAGGAGATAACGTACGCTTAATAATAATTTAATGTGTAATGTGTTTTTCATTTAAAAAATATTAAGAAATATGCCTCTATTTAGTAGCAAATTTGCGCCGAAATCGATTCCAGTAAGAAAGATAGACACTTCAGTGATAAAGAGCGAATTCGGTAGCGATTATGCATCGAGAGAGTTGACCCTTGAGGTGCCACAGCTTAAGATTAAGTTGGGGGACTTTGAAGTGTCGTTTGATGACGGACAGTGGATACCTGGTATGATTTATTTACTACAATATCAGTAATACGTCGTTCATATTTAGGATACGTTAGGAAACACATTTGGAAAAATGTTACTATCTGTATTTATTATATTGACGGGTCTTTAATAATCTAGTGCTATCTGCATGTTATGTGTTATCATATTACAGATTATCTGTGAATGACAATACATATGACAAACTCGGGCTTCCTCTATTATATAGGTCTATGGGATTATGTTACAACTATTGACAGTGGCCAAATTTAACACAGTTAACAAATAGCTGCATTATTGTACATACGTTATTTGTCAACAAGATTTAACGGCATTACCAATTAACAACTGCATTTATTAAAATGATGCATTTATTATAAACATATTAAAATGAATTTTTGTCACTATTGTAGCATCGGGCAAAGCAGGCGCCGCGTATAAAGAGAACAACCGTTTAAAAAACGAGTTAGAAAGGCTCGAAGAAGAAAATAATATGCTCCGGTTGAAGTTCGAAATATTGTTGGATATGATGACAGACAAAACAGTGGAGGCAGAGCAGCAAGCCGAGATGCAACGTGCCCAGAGCTTAGGGAATTTGAAGCAAAAGAACAAAAAGAAGTGGTAAAATGTAAAGTATTGATAAGTTATGTTATGAATGGTAAAACTCATACGTCTTTCTATAAGAACCTATAAGTTCTTACTGAAGAAATGAACAGAAAATTTGAGTAAACCCTTAAAGCTTTTTTGTATGAAGAACACAAATACCTTACAATCTACGGTTCTGCGCTCAGCCCCTAACTATAAAGCAACAAGAAATTTTAATCAACAACAAACATTGGTATAAGTAGGTAACTCGCCTTACTCTCGAATTGGATGTATAATCTTGCAGTGATATTGATATTGAGTTGGGGGGGAGGATGACGCTTGACGCCATCTGGCGGTAAGCGTCATCCTCCCTCCAACCCTTCCTCACCCCCGCGCGCATACGCCGCTGGCTGGCACCTACTGTCAAACGATCCCGCTCTGAACACACGCGAATGATGTAATAGTACCGCTATTGTAAAGCCAAGGAAGATCAGGCCGCAGCCGGCCGGCCAGGAAGACTTCAGCAGCTGTCCGTCCAGGTAACCTAGATTCCATTTCAAAAAGACATTTGCCGCCCAATACGGTCCATTAACCGCCGCACCAGATATCGAGATTTATTTCCAAATTGGCTTTGTTGGTAAAACTAGTTTAAGAAATTTCTCCAAGGAACCTATAAAATGTCCAAAAGTCAAATGTGTCCAATTATTTTTTTCCAAATATTTTCAATGACCTTCTCGTTTATCAGCGTAGACATTTTTCATTGTTCGTCTTATTAGTTTAAAGAGGTGTATCGTAAACAAGTGTAGGGCGATCTTATACCTCATAGAAGAGCAATATATGTAACATTTAACAGGGTATTTTGCATAGATAGTACACTATCAGCGCGTTCCATTAGTAGCTCACAACGTCCAAAATGTTCAGTTAGCCATTCCACAAGGCGACCGCGGTCGTTGTGGCCGTGGCGAAAATGTCACTAATGACTATCATTTTCGATCACACAACGCTCCCAACCCATGTCAAGAGGTGGGTCGAACAACCGTTCCACTTGGGTTTACGATTAATAAACCGTAAAGTAATACCGGCAAGCAAGTGGAACGGGAAAAGTCCCGGCCGTGAACGTGGTCAGTGAGTGCCTAATGGAACGCAGCCTAGTATTCTGTAACGGAAATTAATCTTGAGTCCATTACACAACCGACCCCAATAGGCCGAATATTTTGTCAAGGCAACATTTACGAGAGCATTCTAAATAGACAAAATTATAAAAGCTATTAAAAATATAACGTATTTTTATTATACTTATATAAAAACATTCTTCTTATGACTAAGTATAAATATGCATATTTGATTCAATTGGAGTTTGGGCATCGATTCCTGGTGTGGCCCTCGAGTCGGCAGAGGCCGCAGCGTCGAGGACCCCCCGCCCCCGTCGCGCCTCCTCTGCCTCGCCCCCGTCTATTGCTTTGTACAGTTTCTGTGAATTGTTCATATTTTTCTATAGATAGTAAGATAGAGATATACATAACAGAATATATCCATATCCACGGTTCAACTGTTAACTCCTGGGGCGTCAGATATATTTTGGAAAAATAAGTATGTAGTTAGTAGTAGCGTCGAGTCAAAATTGTTCATTGGTATGTGAGCAACGTGTGTATGCCACTGTTAGTTGATGTAGAACCTACCTTCTTCTGACTCTAATTTTGTATGCGTGTCGGGCAGATGGAAATTGAAATGAAATAAATTATTGAATTAAGTAACTTACTTTAATTCAAAGTAAGACTTGACTAGGAATAGGAAGCTACTGGTAACAGAGCTACGAATAGCAATATATTACAATTTTGGTGAAATGCATTGTTAACAGGCCGCTGCATAAGACAAAAAAATAATTTGTCAGGAAAAAATTTCATTGTTTCACACGAAACAACCAATTGCAAAATTTGGAATTTTAACATGATACGACAGACAAATCCATAATAAACATTTGACTGGCTAATAGTTAAAATATAGGCCTATGTATATATGTTTTTTATCTTACCTGTGCTCGATCCGTACGACGTACTACCGTCGGCCCATTGGAAGAAAGTACAACGACCATTGAAATCTTTAGAACACCCATAGAATTCGCGACCTTTATTTGGACCCTCTTTGTGTACTGTTACCCTGAAAAAATATATAGGTTTTTGTGCTTGCAACTAACGCTGGCCCTGTTTTATCGAAGTCGGTATTGAGTTCAATCCCGTTGGACATACTCTTTATGAAGTGTCACGCACGTACGACGCACTTGTAAAATATTGTCTTTTGTGCAAGAGGTCATAATGTCTGACTGTGTATGACAAAAACAAGCATACACACGCGTTCGCTTAAAATATGCTTCCTCGTTTTTGCCAAAAACGCTTTTATGTGGCTTAATAGGTCATATGATCAGTACTTAGGATATATATTGCAAGTTTTCATAGAACTCAAATGTACAAGTTGAAAATTTATTGAAAACGCAGAGTTGAACCTGCTAATTGACTCTAAAGAGGTATGTGGTGTAACACTTATGAACTCGTATATAATAAATTCTAAAACAATATAAACAACAAAAATACTTAGATACAAACAATGTAAGCAAAAATACCTTGTATGATCATAATTTCAAAAAATCATGATAAAAATCATTCCTGTGACTGTTTAAACAGTAATAAATACGCTACTTGACTCGTAAGTCATGGCCTCCTAGATTTTGTATGGACAAAATTTAGGAGGCTGCAGCGTTTTGTGAGATGTAAAAAAAAAACTTCGTTTAAAAAAACCGACTTCAAAAACTAAAATGTATAAAATAACTTGTTTCTAAAGCTATTATTATTAATATATATTATCTAAAACATCTTAAAGTCAGTGCTTCGTAATTTTCAAAATATAGTAATTTTTATGTTTTACTTTGCACTGACTTCAAGATGTTTTAGATTAATAATAATAGCTTTAGAAATAAGTTATTTTATACATTTTAGTTTTTGAAGTCGGTTTTTTTAAACGAAGTTTTTATTTTTTATTTGTTACTTTTTAGTGTCTAGCTATGTATGGGTGGACCTATGAATGGTGCCGCGCTTCTTAAAAAATATAGGTCCCAAGAAATGGGAACAAAAGAATATTCGTAAAATGAAAATTACTGGGCCAAACTATGTCAAACTTTTAGGGGACTACATGGCAGCTTCTCCGCGTCGAACAAAAAAAGAATCACGTAAATCGAATCATAAATCTCAGAGTAATCGGTGTACATATAGAACGAAAAGGTTTTTTTTTTTCATAAAATGAAAGTACTGGGCCAAACTATGTAAAATTTTTAGGGGACCAATTGGAAACTATTCCGCGTCGAATAAAAAAAGAATCACGTAAATCGGATCATAAATCACGGAGTAATCGGTGAACATACATATAAAAAAAAGATTCCGACGAATTGAGAACCTCCTCTTTTTTCGAAGTCGGTTAAAAAGAGTGACCTTATTTGACTGTCATCTATTCTGTTGCATTGGTACATACTTTTTGGCGGGTATTCCGCAATTACATTTGACATCATTGTCATTTGTGTCATCGTTCCTTGGGTTGGCAGTCCCCCATCCCCTGCTGCTTGTGCCCTGACTCCCCCAGCTACTTGTCGATTGTGGTGGAGTTTCGTAATGGTTTTGTCCATCGTTCAAGGACTCTGGTGCCCATAGGAAAAAGTCACATCCTCCGTTCTCTTTGCCTGTTTGGCATTTATAGAATTTTTTACCTGTAAAAGAGTAACAATGTTTTTACACAAATAGGGTTATGAAAGAAAGAAAATTTTGATTTATTTAGGACACTTTAAACAATGCACTTATAAATGTATATAAAAAATAAATATAGTTTAGTAGAATATAACTTTCAAATTACCTCAAAAATTCTTTTAATTAATATTTGTTTGTCTAAGGGCGCGTTCCCACTTTGTCGTGACGACAGATAATCGTGTAGTTTTAAGTGTCGTGGCTTATATGTTTAAATGGAGATGTTCACATATAGAACGACACGACTTACTGTGGTCTACGACATTTTTTACAGTGACGACAGAATGTCATGGCAGTGGGAACGGCTAGCACGACAGCGGTAAAACGATAATAAATCGTTACGACTAAATCGTGACGGCAAATCCATCGTATCTACGAGAAAGCAACTGCCTTGAAACGATAAAATGGCGTCGCGATCCAATGGGAACAGCTAGATACAAAAGTCGCTAAACGAAAAAAAAAATTGACGACAAACAATCGTTATAATGGGAACAGCTAGAGACGACGGTCGTGCAACCATAATTTAATCGTTACGACATAGTGGGAACGCGCCCTTAGGCTTTTTTTGCAAAATAAATTAATGTCTTATAAAATTACTTTCTAAGAATTAACGGAGTAGCATCAAACAGTGCAATGTTCCTTCGAATAAGGGGACAAAAATATTATGTTACACCCAATACACAAAGCGTTCTCTACAATAGTAGAGAACGCTATAGAATGAATTTTTCGTATATCTTCATCATAATATGATGACAAGACATACTAAAAATTCATTCTAGATTACTTACCAAAATTCGCATTTTGTTTTCTGACTGTTAACAAAATTGCAGGGGCATTACATTGACACAGAACATTGTTATCATTTGGATCACTACTATTTGGCACTGGCATTCTATTACCCGATACTGCATTCGGTACTGGCAATCTGGCATTCGTATTTCTTTGATTATTTACAGGATTTGCTGGTCGAGTTACTGGTCTTGTTGGTTGGCCTGTTGGCCTTGGTGGGTTCAGTGGCTGGGCTATTGGCCTTGGTTGGTTCAGTGTTTGGGCTATTGGTCTTAACTGATTTATAGTTTGATTAGTTCTATTTTGTTCCATATTAGAATTGCTATTCTGCCTTGAAATGTTCGCCACTTGGCCTCTAGTTTCAGTCATTGGTCTGACTGATGATCGATTTATTTGTAGGAATTCTAAGAAAGTTGTGTCACAACCACCGATACAAGAGATATAAGGCGGTGGATATATGTGACTTATAGTGTTGTTTCGCCATTCAAATTTTATTTTTTTGTAGTTTGGTCCACACTGGAAATACATAGTGATATATAAAAGTGGTTTTATTTTTATTTTATTTTATTTATGTTCCCTTTCTAAGTCTTTGGGTGTGAGCTGATTTTCGTGAAGTATTATACGAAATTGGAAACAACTTCCCATTGGGTACTGGACCAGAGTTTGCCCCAATGTAGCCTAATGCAACACTCTGGTTTAAAAAACACTGAATATTTTAATTTTGAAATATAAAACTAATACATCAGTTTTTATAATTAATCATATTTGATGCTTTTTTTAAATATTGTATAACCACGAAAGATTTTTTTCATACGAACAATATTGTTTGTGAAGTGATAATGTACAACAAAAAAATATAGCCAACATTAGAATATGATTAAACACATATTAGTCAAAATATATATCTACGATTATTATTTTTTTTTACTTACAATAGGGCAAGTTTCTGGCAAAACTTCCAATGTTTTAACAATAGTTGGTAGCCACACGGCGTTTTTACAGTTGGGATAAGAAGAGCAACTTATGTATAATTCATCTGCGTTATTCTTTTTCTGCCTAACGTTCATATCTGAACCACATTTAGGGCACTTGAAGACTGAAAAAATATAACAAATTCAATTCATTTGTTTTTGGAAGTTACAAGACGTTATGAAGTATATATTGTTGTAAATAAACCTTTGGCCATTCTTTTTCTTTCAACCTGCATCAGTAATAGAACCTTTTGTAAAAAAAGAATCGCTTAAAATCGCAGCAAAAGCGCCGAGACTTTATTATTTTAAGGTACTAAGGCTGGTGTGCACCGACTTTTAGTCGATGGTTAAAATAAATTAATCGCTAAAATGTCTGCATAAACAGTGATTATTTTAGTTTAACCGCCGGTTAAATGTAAACTGCGGTGTAATGTGCACACCAGCATAATTTAAGACAGTCAAATTATAATCTATATTAATATTCTAGAGGTAAAGTTTGTGACGTAGGGGGTAATCTTTGGATTTGGAAACCGATTATGAAAATTCTTTTATCAGTGGAAAGCTACATTATTCCTGATTGACATAGGGTATATTTGATTGTGATTAATAGTTTTTCTCATGCCCAGCGTAGTGGGCACGGGTCAGCTAGTCTTGTAAAGTACATAATTTATAAGGTATATTTCTACTTAAATTGTTAAACGATAAATATGTTGCTTTTCCTATACTCATTTAAAATAATTTGCGATAAAAGCAAAGTAACACTATAAAACCTACCGGAAGGCATATTAGCAGGCATCAGTTCAGTGGTTGGAGTGTAGTCATTCGGTCTTTCACTAAATCTTTCGGCCAATGCGCTGTCAATTTTATTTGCTTCTGCCGTTACAGTTATGTAGACTTCTTTATACTTCGCAACCTAAATATATTAATTGTATAATTAACTTTAATTATGCAGCGAAATGAATCAGCATTATGGGCTTTTGAGCCATTCTTCGATATTACTCGAGACACCAATAATTAAGAAATTAAAAAAAAGAAGTCTTTATTAATAAGTTTCAAGACATTATGAGATGCGTATTTATTAGTAAATTCTTAAAAATACGATAAAAATTAGACTGGCATCTTTTTTAACCACGCGAAATATTAATCTACAAGAACATATTGTGGCGAATGATGGTGAAACCATCTAGATAGTTTTAGAACTTTTAGAAGAACCTAGAACAGTCTGAAAGGAAAAGACAAGAACGGATATAGTTTAGAAAGGGATAGAAGTATAAACGAAAGTTCCCGAACAGAAGGTTCGGGAAGGAAGAGACAGAGATTGATATATGGGTTCCAGAAAATTCTTCCGGGTATATAAACAGCGTAAGGCGCGTCTACCAGGCAGTTTAGAGTTGAGTTCAGTTCAAGACAGTCAAGCGACAAGTGCGATACGAAAGAGTTGGAAGAAGAGTTTAATAGAAGTCACTGACGAGTTTAGTGGTCAGTAAGTGAAGGAGGAGTGTAGCGTAGCTCGAGAAACGAACCAGAAGCGAGCTACACGCGGCAATATCGGAGGTCAGCACTGGGAAACCAGGAGGTGGTCTAAGCAATATCGGCGACGGTATTGTAAGCGAGACACCTTATCGTCGGGACTGTGCATCGTTAGTCGTGCGTATAGTGGCAACCCTGCAGAGGTACTGCGTGCGGCTGAGTAAGTCAATAAAAGTTTTTAGACAATAACTGGTGTTTTCTTCCAATTCGTAAGTGCGTACCCCCGCTCGCACGTAACAATATGAAATAAAAAAAAATGTTCATAGAACTTTTAGTTTGAAATTATTAAGAGTTTCAATACTATAATAATACTCATCGAGTATCAGTACTCTGTACCTTAATACATCACTCATCATATTTAATTTATGTAAAGAAGTAAGGTAATGCTTAAGAGAGGAGGATATTAAGATATGTTGTGATTTGATAAAAGTTTGAAAACTACTGAATGTAATAATAGAATTACTTGTTCAGATAAAACTTGTCTAGGATCTTTCCTGCCCTCACTGATAGCTTTGAGATCGGCCTCGAGTTGGGCTCTAAGGTGTGGTTTCGATATATTCAGGCCCATTGCATCATAGCCCTCTACCAGACCCATTCCAAGTAAACCTGGGACGAAATGTATTGCGTCCGCTAACGCCACGTACGAACGACTCTTTATTGTCTCTATGTGTTCCGCATGGGTCGCGTCAGTACCTAAGAGAAAAAATTAAAAAGCTTACTTCTATAGCAACGCCTGAAATTCACAACAAAATACAAATAGATGTTAATCCGATCACGACGCCGAAAAATTGCACACAATGAACCAAAACTACCTCTCTCTTTCACTCATGCAATATAATTGTATTGCGAACACCGTCTTGTGAGTGTGACAACAACACAATTGTTATTTGAGTGAATGAGATGATAGTTGTGGGCGAAATTCGAAATTATTTTTAAATTTGACATGGATCTAGAATATTGATGATAATATTTCAAGACAAGGATATGCCCGCGGCTTCGTCCAAGCGTGACTTGATATTCCCGCGGGATTCCCGGGACATAAAGTACCACAAGTAAGCTATCGTTTTTGTAAAAAAAACTGTGTCAGAATAAGCTAATTTCTATGCACCCGAAAAACTAAAAATCACCGGGAAAATTCCTGTAGGATTTCTGGGATGAAAATCACATATTTTATTACATAAAACTATCTGTCTAAAAATTCATTGAAATTCATTTTTTTTTCAATTTGGCCATTTTAAATCATTCCCAGAGAAATACTCGGGATAATAAGTAACGCATTTTAAGTCTAAGAATTTGCTATCAGTCAGCGAAAACCGCAACAAAATCAGCCCAGTAGTTTTTAGGTGAATCACGAACAAACAGATAAATCGACAGACAAGAAATGAAAAAAAATATCATCGTGTTCGCCATTGTTTATTTATATAGTGTATTCAGTTGTTTTTTTTTATATAAATAGCTCAATGTATAGACACGGCATGTTTTAATATTACAGATAGGTTATATTGTGTGCGTGTCTTACAAATAGATTGATTAGTGATATTATATGACTTATCACATTGTGACTTGCCTTGATAAATTCCGAGTATTCATTTTGACTTACCAATACCATGTTTCTCCATAAGGGCTATAAGATCAGCTTCAGTTAGTAAATTAGGTGGCGAAGTGCTGCCATCTACCATATCTATGCTTGTTGGGTCGAATACTTCGCCAGCCTAAAATTAAATATGAAAAATAAAATGTAAATAAATAATTAAATAAAAACTCTGCCCATAAAAACAGTTATGAAAAGAACAAGTGCTTACCTCTAAAAACTGGAAAAATACCCTCTTTGCAACAAGCACATTAAGACTTCCATGACATAACACATCTTCCCCAAACCACAAAATTAGCTACTATAGAAACGAACAGTATCTACTTTAATATTATAAAATTGTAAACATACCCTGTCTGTACATTGAAGATATTAAAAAAAAAAACAACTGGAATAGACTATATATAAACGCGACAAAGATGTTGCACTTTTTTTAGATTTCTTGTCTGTTTGTTCGGGATTCACGTAAAAACGATTGGGCCGATTTCAATGAAGTCTTCACTGATTTACAGCAAATATTTAGACTTAAAATCTACACTACTTTCTATCCCGGGAATCCCGCACGAATTACTTAAAATGCCCAGATTGAAAACAAATTCTAAATCCAATACGATTTTTTCACTAAATCAATAGCTTACATTGTTTTCCAAATGCGACGATACTGTGTCCCGGGAATCCCGCAGGAATGTCAAGTCAAACGTGCAGGAAGTCGCGGGTATATCTATATCTATCCTAGTTTGCGATATAATTTTAGTTTAGGATGAATTCTAAAAGTGAGAGTTCTTCGTAACCCAGCCGTAAAAGTATTAGAACTTACTTGATAAACATGAATTTCCTTCGATGACCATTTATCATACGGGTATACATCAAGATAATTTCTTGCCGTAATCATTAGTCCACTGGCGCTAAATATTTCATTTGCTACGTCGATGGTGACAGTGGTTTCTTGCCCTTGCGCATCCTTTGAGCAACAAGCAAGGAATGAACGTACTATGAACTCGTACAGACGTTGCTCATTGCCTGCTAAGCCTGCAATACCCGAATCAATCACTCTAGCAGTTGACAAAAATAACATTAATTTATCGTATACTAGAGTTTACGCCGTGGCACAGGCCGCGGGTTAACCTCTAGTGCCTGTCTCTTGTTTATAGAGCAAGCACTACAGGTTATATTATATTACATTTTCATGTATTTGCCCACGGAAGATTCACTTCATTTTATATCGCTAACTATACCATCCCCCGTCTATCTGTAAACAACATAAATTACAAAACTTGAACAAAAAGGCCAAAATGGTCTAAATGGTCAAAATGACCAAAGAGGCCAAAATGACCAAAAACGCCACAGTGACCGACGTGACCAAAATGACGGAATAGGCAAAAACTACCAAAAAGGCCAAATAGTCAAAATGACCAAAAAGGCCAAATTGACCGACATGGCCAAAATGACGGAATAGGCAAAAACGATCAAAAAGGCCAAAATGACCAAATAGGCCAAAATGACCAAAAAGGCCAACATGACCAAAAGGCCAAAATGACCAAATAGGCCAAAATGACCAAATAAGCCAAAATGACCAAAAAGCCAAAAAGACCAAAAAGGCCAAAATGACCAAAAGGCCAAATAGTCAAAATGACCAAAAAGGCCAAACTGACCGACATAGCCAAAATGACGGAATAGGCAAAAACGATAAAAAAAGCCAAAATGACCAAATAGGCCAAAATTACCAAAAAGGCCAAAATGACCAAATAGGCCAAAATGACTAGAGTCCAAAATGACCAAATAGGCCAAAATTACCAAAAAGGTCAAAATTACCAAATAGGCCAAAATGACAAAATTACCAAATAGGCCAAAATGACCAAAAAGGCCAAAATGACCAAAGAGGCCAAAATAACCAAATAGACCAAAATAACCATATAGGTCAAAACGACCAAAAAGGCCAAAATGACTAAAAAGGCCAAAATGACCAAATAGGCCAAAATGGCCAAATAGGCCAAAATGACCAAATAGGCCAAAATTACCAAATAGGCCAAAATAACCAAATAGGTCAAAACGACCAAAAAGGCCAAAATGACTAAAAAGGCCAAAATGACCAAATCGGCCAAAATTACCAAAAGGGCCAAAATTACCAAAAAGGCCAACATTACCGACATGGCCAAAATTACCAAAAAGGCTACAGTGACCGACATGGCCAAAATGAGTAAAAAGGCTAAAACAGCCAAAATGACCAAATATGCCAAAATTACAAAAAGGCCAAAATGAAACGTATCCCTTGTCCACCCTCAGTATTTAATTTACATACGTACCGAATTTCAGCCAAATCGGCCCATTAGTTCTTCCGTAAAAGCATAACAAACAGAAAGACAAATATGTTTTTATCCCGGAAACTATAGCATTTTTCGGGATAAAAAGTATCCTATGTTCATTCTCGGTATCGAAAACATATATATACTGAGTTTCAGCCAAATCGATGAAGTAGTTTTTACGTGAAAACGGAACAGACAGACAGACAGACAGAGTTACTTTCGCATTTATAATATTAATAGGGATAATAGGGATTTGATGAGCTGTTGGGTTAATGTGGTAGCTTTTGCAGATTGTATAACAAAACCGACGATTATAAGGGTCTAAAATGGGTCATCGTGCCGTGGTAGCGTAATGCCTAGCGCACGCGTCTCAAACTCAAAGGGCGCGGATTCGATCCTGACCGGAACGCATGCACCAAGGCAATAGGTAGTTTTCTGACCTAATTTGCATATTATTACAATAACCACGTGCTAATAACGGTGAAGCAAAACATCGTGATGCAACCTGCACATCGAGATAACCGATGTGTCAAACCTCCCAAGTTGCCTTGGACAAGCGTGGCAGGTATAATGTCCGTTCCCCAATAGTGGGAGGCCCGAACAGCAGTGAGCCATTTATGGGCTGTTATTATATATATTATATGTTCTTATATTATATGTAAAAACCAAATGAATTTTTTATGTAAGGAAAATAAAGCTATTGCCTAGGATTTGACACGCGGCGTAGTCGCGTACCAAATCATTGCCAGCGGGAAGTGTGCCCAGAAGACTATATATTTTTTTGTCTCTGACCTTCCAACCACTTTACAGTATTTTACAAACACATATTCCAATAAATATTCATATGACAGCCTTATAAAATTTTAAATCGGAACTCAATCTGCGCTACCAACAGTATTATTCAAGTGGTTACAATTCTGAATTCATTGGGAACATCAATAAAGGTAAACATACTATTTGTATACTTAGTGGGATGAATGGGGGGATGCGCTTTATCACTCTTATTGCCTTGCCTTGGCGTAGGTCCGCCGCTGTCGATGATCCCCTGAGCAAATGTCCCCCACTGGGGGTCACCAGTCTGCAACCCCACCAATTGGCCCAGATTCATCTCCTTTGGATACTCATTGGTCTCCGTACGGGGATAACTGATAAGACCTTGAGTGTAAAGCTTTTCTGCCAAACGCATCGTTTCCTTTGCATTTATTTTTAATTTTCTGGATGCTAACTTTTCTAGTTCCTGAATAAGAAGTAAATTTAGAAAGACATTTATAAATTTATTTTGCATTTTATATTTTCAATGCGTTTAGGATGCTGGGGCTGCTGCGTTACTGTAGTGTCTCAGGGATGTTTTCGGAAGAACGCACGGAGGACTTCCATGCGATTATGCGTTAGCAGGTCATATTCTTGCGGCGAGTACGCGCCAGCTCCAACTAAAATAACAGCTGCGATCAACCTTTTTTGTATCTATGGAAATTTTGTAGGATTCAACTTCATAATTAATAGTGGTGACTTGTTGAATCAATTCACACATCACATTTATTAATCAAAAAAAGGGCGATCGCAGCTGTCATTTTAATCCAGGTAATTAAAACTCAAAATATAAACTATAAAAAATACTTTTTAATAACGGACCTACTAATAAAAATTAACTTAAAAATATATGCAATAAAAAATCTAAAGTCCTTATAGGTCCATAATATACATAGATATATACTAGACCTTTACTATATATAATATATTTAGTCATTATGTTAAATACAAATTAAATTGGAATTCTTCTTGATTGGAATTCACGTAAAACTATTGTATGTAAATATGCTTTTCCCTAATAAATAAAAATTAAATTTCCAAAAAATTTTAAATTTCCCATATTTCTACTAATGTGAACGATATTTCAAGTTAATACTAGTGTGGCTTATGTATACTTACAACTGTGTCCAAAGGTAAAGGTCTCCACTTGGATTTTGGTTTTGTTTTAACATCACAAACTTTGGCCTGAGGGTTTTCAATGCAAATATCATGGAGCACTTGACAAGCGTCTTGATCAAACAACCTTATTCTTTCCCATGCAAAATCAACACTGAGATTGTTCATTGTGTGGTTAACTGTCAATTTTCAAATAACAAAATTATTTCCTTATTTATTAGTTATATGTTTGTGCCGTTTGCTGTCGAGACGCTTGGACCGTGGGGTCCTGAGGCCATGAGCCTCTACCAAAATTTATCAAAACGACTCATTGACTCTTCAGGTGATCAGAGGGCTAGTGCCTACCTCGGCCAACGGATCAGTATGGTGATCCAGCGAGGAAACGTAGCCAGCCTTCTGGGCACCTTACCCATAGAAGACGGTGATCTGGGCTCAGTATTCTACTTACAATCTTGAGGGACTATGGATAGAATACAATACAAATAAGTTAAGTTTTCTTACATTGTATTCAATAGTATGTAATTTTATAATTGTGTTAATTTATTTTGTTAAAATAAACATGTATTGATGTCATTCCTTATTTATATTTACAAATAAATATATTGGCTTAAATCTATAATTCTGTTTGTTAGTCTTGCTAAAATTCGACAACGACTGGACTGATTTGGCTAATTTTGGTTTTGAAATATTTATGGAAGTCCAGGCAAGGTTTAAAAGGTAAGTAAATACGAAAAAAATGATTCTGAGGCAGTACTAAGTTTGCCGGGTCAGCTAGTATATAAACAAAAGTAATAATAGTCCATAAACAGCCTATAACAGTATACTCGTCACCCTTTTCCAAGACTATTTTGCAGGATTGACACATTAGTTATCTCGATGTGCAGATTTCATCACCATGTTTTCCTTCACCATTGTTAGCATGTGGAAATTGTAACAATATGCATATAAGGCCAGAAAACTGCTTGAATGGTGAAGGCATTCCAGCCATTCTTTGAACCCATGCTCTTTGTGTTTAGAATACTCGTGCTAGCCGTTACGTTATCACAACCTCTATGCTAATATGTACAAATTATACTGGCAGACACTATAGACAACTGCTTGTGACAATTCTGAAAAATTTCTTTTACTTCATCTTAGTAATTTAAAACTTGATAAGTATTTGAAACTGGCCAACAGAATTGTATGGGCATATTTAAAAAACAACATATGTTACTTATAATTTAGTGTTTGTTTATTTCATATCCCACCTTTTATCTTCCAAAATGGTTCTGCCACAAAATTCTCCACTGCCCTGTACCTCTCGACCACAAATCCCAATGTTGGGAATTGACATGAGCCATAGCTGACTAAACTCTGAGCTAATTTACTGGGGAACACTTTTTGTAGCCTTAATGTTTGAAATCTTGTGAAAGCAGCACCTAAAAACAAGACTCTGAATACTCTGATTTGATACTTCTGACAGCTGCAATTAGAGTTGACAATTCTTTTTACCGGTGACATCATAGACCTATATAATAGGTTTCATACTTCAGTGGGTGACATAGGGTATATTTGATTGTGATTAATAATAAGTATTTTTTATTTTTTTTCTGATGCCCCGCAAAGTGGCCATGGGTGAGCTAGTAGTTGATATATTTGAAAAGTTGAAAATCTTTTAGTAAGCTACAATATTATTTGATTGACTATTCTCATATGAACCATGCCAAGGATAATAACCTCTCTAGTTTGTACACTGATGGATTAAACAACAACCATAGCTAATGCAACAGATGGATATGTTGCAAGAATATTTAAAACCACTAAGACATAGATTGGAGTGACCTGTATAATGCCCTCTTTCTTATCTGACATGTTTCTATTCTAGTATCTATCTAATACATGATTAATCTTAAAGTTTTAGCAATGTTTCCAAGATAATTTTTATTTACTGTTCTATAGTCAACTTGTAAAATTAAAAACACAAAATTACCTATCCTTAAATCCAATTCCTGCCTAACATCAACTGCATCACTGATATGTTTATTAGGAGGCTCCAAATTTTGTAAGGCCCTTCTAACAGAAACTGAGGTGATTTCTGAGAACTTTGCTCTATATATTTTAAGATTCCTCTTAACTGCTGTACACACTTGGATAATTTCGAAACCGATATTCTCTCCTTCTCTGTCACAATCTGTCCAGATAATAAGCCCATCACAGCCACGCACCTCTCTTTCTAATGTTTTCTAAAGCAGAAACATGACGAGTAAAAAGAAACAGAGTTAGGTAGATCTAATATATACATTATTTTTAACATAAATCAAATTTATAACATAGAAGCACACATCTTGCATATCCCCAAGTTAAGTTAGTAATGCTTCTCATAATTAATGTACAACAGTGACAACACTATTGAAGAATATTTAAATGACAAAACTGCATTTAAATTGTGGCTCACTCCAGCCTTTTATTTTTTTTTTATTTTTTTTATTGCAGGAGTTCAGCAGACAGGCAGACGGCCCACTTGATGGACAGCGGTTACCATCGCCTATGGACATTTGCAACATCAGAGGTGCTACGAATGCGCTGCTGCTCTCTTTAGGGAGCCTGGAACCTGGTCACTAATGCCGGAACACAACTCAAGGTTGTTATGGCGACATACTCTAGACCAGGGGTGGTAGCCATCCAGTCGAGCAAATGCCCTACCACCTGGCTGTGGGTTGTTTTGTCGCCTCTTACGACAGGCCGCCGGGCCGCAGGAAATTGTATTCTTTCTCCGTTCCTGCACAGATGAAAATATAGTATAGTATAGTAATATAGTATCCTATGGTATTTATATTTTGCATAACATGCCAGGAATCAATGAAGATTTGTTGCAGTATGAACCCATAGTATGTCATTATTGCAACACTAAGAATATTTCTTGTTTGTTCCATCTGTATCAATTCTTTGAAAAGTAACTCTAATACAACTGTATTTTTAAATAAGCCTGAGATAGGTAAATAATAATGATTAAATTTTTTTACTACAAGTGTAGCTAGGGTGTAGGTACTTGCCGCTTCTTCTCCTTTAAACAGTGAGAACATAATTATAGCAAAGCAGTGTTCATAGAATAGAAAGTAGATTTAAATTTTGATTTAAATGTATTATATACAAAAAGTATTCTCAAATACAATGTAAATAGTTAATAATGGTTAGTTTTTGACTCTGACCATATCCAATCTTCTTAAAAAGATTAATTTAAAAGGAGCTTGTCATTGCGTCTGAAAAGCAAATCCCATAAAAAAATAATGGGTCTATCCTTTCTTACATCTGGTGAACCCTATGTGATCTGAACATACAATTATTTGTTGTGGGGTTTTTCTTTCCCTCATGTTAATTTACAAAATAGACCACTCATCAACAGAGGCCATCAGAAATTTAAAAAATAATTTAGTTTACATTACCTTAATTTTATCATAGTTGTCTGGGCAATATTTAAACACAGGTGCTTCAAACAGTGTTAATGGATTACAAGATTGCCAGCTTTTGTAGGCTCCCACAAATTCTAAGGCTAATAAGTGTCCAGAAACAGATGTCATGGTCATCTGGCAATTTTCACCCATTACCTCTGCTTCAAATTCATATATTTTATTATATTGAGATAGACCTTCTCTCTGAAATTAAAAATTGAATAAACTATCAGTAGTGTAGTTATTTTTTAAAGTGAAAACTTCATTTACATGGCCATCACACACGGATCAAAGTTCTTATTTCTGATGTGCATTCTATGACTGACAGATTTTTTGGCTGCTACTCAGATATCTGGTACACGAATTTTAAGTAGTGGGTGAGCAGGGTGGATAGGGGGGATAGTATACTTATCCTTTCTGCAATCTCTATGGTCCGCTCTTGAAATATTAATTTTTGGTAAATATAATCTCATCTATTTTTTCACTAATATTATTGTAATAGGTGGTGAAAGGTGACTACAATATGATTTAGGTAAAGTTAGCTTTAGGCTAGAACCAACTGGTAATCTTTTACTATTTTATATACAGGAACAGTTATGATGCATTATGAAAAATGTGTTACTTTTATATACAATGTTTTTAGTTATTTTGATGCTTTTTCTGTAGATTACTGGCTTTTAGTCTTTGAAAGGATTGTTGAACTATGAACTATGAACTTTGGAACTATAATATAATTACAACATTAGTGAAAAAAATAAGTGAGATTTTATCTAAAAAAAATATTATTTCAAGAACTCCGCCGGACCATAGGGGTTGTAGTAGAGTTAAATATGCCTCCCCTAAAAATTCGTATATCAAAGATCATAGATTCACCGCCAAATTGAAGTTGTTTGAGTGATCCACAGGTGCCTTAACCACTGAGCCACAGCAGAATGTAGCCACAATGGAAGAACAATTACAATGAATGATACACTAATAGAATTTATATGTTTATTCCGCATACATACCCTTCTTGAAGTTCCTCTGGATAAATGCAATGCAATATTTTTTGCTGCATCATTTTTCTCTGCAACATTTAAATATTTCATTGTATCACTTTTCAATCTATATATAGTTACTGCAACCCGAGTTTTATTTCGAAAATACGATATTAATTTAGTTTTTAGGTTATATCCATTTTTTACAATAACATTCATTGTTATGAACTTATGATTAACTCATTAACTGATTATGTCAACTGGGCTGTCAAAATTGACAACTGACAGTTGACTTGACTTTTGTTGATTTTGACTCTAACGCCTTTGGGATTGATTTTGCCGATTGCCATAAAATTCAAACTGCAATATTGTTCATTCATAAATGTTGTCTGTAGTCAGTTACCATCTTTTCTGTCACTGTCAGTAGCGATGCGCAAACTAAATCACCAATGAGATCAGTGATTTATAAATCTTTTTCCATAAAAGATGCAAATCACTCCTTTAAATCTTTAACTCTTTTAAATCTTTGGTTTCGAATGATATAATTTATTCAGTTGACCGGTTTTAAGGTTTACAATAACGCCACAGAGTTTAATTTACTGTGTATCATCACTGTATTTCTTAGAGTGCGCATGTTATCTCTTTTCAATTCACAATATCCTGTATCTATTGTCTCATACTACATCTAAGTATCTGAATTGTTAGTTTTCATCATTCCATGTGACTAAAATCAATCTTAACGTAGTGAGTTAAAGATGTATTTTCCAAACCAAAGATTTAAAGAGTGATTTCGAATTTTGAAAGATTATACATCTTTTAAATCAATCACTCCTGAGTTACACATCTTTAACTGTCAGTGTCAATGTTTCCGGCTGAGAAGTGTATGTTGTGTATTTTTAAATTAGTATTTTAAATTACATTTATTACAAAGGTACTGTAATAAAACCAGAAAACAATGCTCTGTTCGCGTGCAGTTGCGCGTATACCCTTGAGCTTTACGAAAATGTGCTTCCTTGTAAACTGCTTGAAAAGGTTGAAGAGTTCGCAGCAGTGGCTTACCAGACAGAATGCGGACCCATACGTTGAGAAAGCGAAGATATGTAATTACAGGTAAAAATAATTATTTTGGAATCTAGTATTTTTAAAGAAAGTAATCATTTTGGACCTAATTTTGTGACAGTGATATCTCTTTGTTTTTATTTATATTTCTGCGTTGTTATTTCAGATGTCGCAGTGCTTTTAAACTATTAGAAATGAATGAAAAAACAAACATTCTTACTCCTGGATTAGCAGTAATAGATTTGGGTGCTTCACCTGGTTCTTGGACACAAGTAGCTGTTCAAAAAACAAATGCAGATGGAGCAGATCCCAATAAACCTAAAGGAACAGTGTTATCTATTGATAAACTGCAGATCTTCCCTATACCTGTAAGTGTATTTATTCTTTTACTATTATACAGTGTTCCAGGTTTTATGAACTTCTAGATCAGCAGAAGGCTGTGTAATACCTGAATGTGTATAAAAATGTATTCATTGTTCAGCTATTTTTTGTACAACTTTTAATACTAATACCATCTTCGAGTGAAAGTGTTGGTTTACTGCCTTTGTTTATACTTTCATTAGTGGAGTTATTAATGAAGGAATATACATTTATTTATGCCAAACATAAAAATTAACTTTTCTTTGTCTCTTAAAGGAGTTATTTTCCAAGAAAGTAGTAGTAGGTATTGTTGTAATGACCAATAGCATTTATTGTGGTTTTACAATAGGTAAATTATAAATATATTTACAAGCCCTTGTTTGTACCCGAGTTTCTTAAAATACATTCATTGTTTGATTGATAATGCAGTGCTATATACTTCTTATGAATATTAAATGTAGTTACTCAGAATGTTGACAATGACTCACAAAGCTGTTATAAGTAAACATGGCAATCAGTCCCTTCTGTGAACTGATTATTAATTATTACCCATTAGCTAATATTCTCATTGAAGTGGTTTAATAATTTATATTAATATATTTAATTAACATTTTCTATTAATAAAATATACTGATTGATATTATTTTGCACAATACTTAACTACTATGATATGACATCATAGAAGTTACATATTGTCAAATGAGTACTACTAGTAATAAATAATATGTGATTTTTTAAGATGGCTACTTCCTGTTATGCCTTTATTGGTTTATAGGATTTTAAGCAATGGTTTTAAAGCCAAGTGTAAAATGTAGTGTGTCAAAGTTTTTTGTGCCTCAGCTAAATTGTAGGTCTTTTATAAATGAAATGTGAATGCTTGTGATATCTCCAGAGGAATATATCACTATCCAGCTACAATAGCAAATGAAAATATCACCCTTTAAGATGCCTCTAAAACTTGTCTAAAATAAAGTAACCTAAAAAAACCTAAAACCTATGGAATTTGAATTTAATCTGATAGTGGAAATAAGCAATCTTCATAATTGAGCATATTTGCATTGTGACATTGAGATGTGTTAGAAACTGCAGAACTGTTGACCTAGGCATGGCCAGTTAGTTGCATGTAAATTTTTGTTGGTTGTTGGATTGGGCCAAGTTGTCCATTGCAACATTTTTCTATTTTTCTAGCTTTTATTTATTACACTGCTTAAGTATCTTATGTACTGACATTGTTCACATTGTAGTAGGAAAAATATTAGCTGTTAATATTTAGAAAATGATGGAACATCATTTTTAAGTTGCTTTTTTTTCAGGGAGCAACTATAATGAGTAATATGGATTTTTCAACAATTGATGCACATGACAAAGTGATAGAAGTACTTAAAGGCAGGAAGGTAGATATTGTTCTATCAGACATGGCACCAAGTGCAACAGGTGTCAGGGAACTGGACAAAGACCGGATATTAGGCTTGTGTTATATGGCCTTAAGGTTTGCTGCAATAGTCTCAAAGGTTGATGGTACCTTACTTTTTAAAGTTTGGGATGGCAAAGAGGTGCCTATACTCGAAATGGATTTGGAAAGATTTTACAAGAGCATAAAAATTTTGAAACCCAAAGCAAGTAGGTCTGATTCATCAGAAAAGTTTATTTTGGCCAGAGGATTTAAAGGTATTCAGAGGCCATTAGAGAATGGGAGATGGGGGGAATAAAATAGGATTGTGGGTGGAAATAATAAATATATTTCTAACTTGACAAGTCTTCCAACTGCTTTATTTGGTCGTTATATTGAAAATAAGGTTCAATCTAAACAAAGGAATGGTGAGATTATTCTAATTTAAACAGTAGTGTCATAGGTCATGAACACTATCAAATTTTGAAATTTATTCATTCTAAAACATTGTGTAGGATAAAAATGAATAACCTACACACTTTGGCTTGGACTGTGAGCCCCTTTCGGAGTATGAACACTTCCAGACACAGCACCTAGCTTCTGGGGCACTGAAAAATTGTTGAAAACATAGTTTTTGCCATTTAATAAAATAATAGTTGTTAACAATAGTTTAGAGGTGTTTTTACAAATTAATTTTATTCATTCTTATTCAATTCACATAATGTATATCTAGTGCTGAGTCATGTAAAGTGTAAATAAGTATGGTTTTACTTTTCTTAACAATTTGTCATTATGATTTTTGTTAGGCCATAGTAGTAGAATATGTAGTATATTAATAACAGCCTATAATGTCCCGCTGCTGGCCTCGGGCTTCCCACTACAGGAGAAGGGCCAGTATACCTGTCACACTTGTCCACGCGATGGCAGTTTATGGAGAAATATGTATTAAATATAAGTCAATTTATACTAGTATATGTAAATACAAGCAACTGTATATATTAGGTTAATTCTAATATAAATGATTGAATTCAGTAAAATAACTTAGACACATGCATATTATGATTTTTCTTTCAAAAAACTGTTATACATCCCCTAAATTGTTAAATGCTGATGTAGTATTTTTTATTCATTTGAAAGACAGTTATTATTACAAAATATACCAAATAAATAATGTAGCTTTGAAAAATAAGTAAGTGTTGTATAGAAAAACTTTTCGCTCATAAATATTCATATAAAGTCAATATCCCTAAAAATGTATCTTTATGTAGGTACATTTACATGAGTACATGCATACCTAAATTGTTTATGCAGCAATTTCATATTCGCATCTTTCGAAAATTAACAAATTATCCAGTACAGAAAAGTATGTGTATCTCTATTAACTAAAGTACTGAGGTAGGTACATAAAGTATAACAAGTTGAAGGAATGGAGGGAACAAATATAATCAGTGCTACATAAATTGTAAACTCAATGGCCTTGGTGCAGGTGGCAGTTAACATTGTGCTCAAAATCTTTCTTTTAATGTTTATTATTGCTGCAGTACAGCAGACAGGTTCCAGCCCACCTGATGGGAAGTAATCACCACCGCCTATGGACATTTGCATCAAACCACTAATGTGTTACCAGCTTCGAAATGAAAGACGAGAAAGAGGCCGCTAATGCCGGCACGCATTTTAAGGTTCTTATGGCTACATACACTAGACCAGGGTTAGTAGTCAGCCATATCCTACCACCTGAATGTTGGTTTTTTTTGTTGCCTCTTACTTTCGATTACTTCTTACGTCGAGCGTAAACCCACATAAAGTACTTTTTTCTCTCCATTTCCGCACGGTAAAACAAGTAGATCGTTCTAATTCAGTGGTTCCCAAACTTATTTGTGTACTCAGTTGTGCCCACTTTGAGAATAAATTATTTTTTAGCAGCCCCATTTTTTCACCTATTTAAAAACCACTATATAGCTATAGTGGTTTTTATTTATATATGTTATATTATTCAATAAAACAGGTCAGATATATGAACTACGCGTAGAGAAATATCGAACTAAGTTTGAGCAATCTCTTAATTAATATTATTCGATGTTCACAAGTCGAGAGTTCAGTCGGTGCCTAAAAGTCCTTTTAGCTAGATAAAATTACAAATCGCCCCCCAAGTCTCTACACAACGCCCCTATTTTTTTCTGGGTTCCGCCATTCCGCTCCCCTTTAGGGCTGTAGCGCCCACAGAGGGGCGTTATCGCCCACTTTGGGAAAGGATGTTCGAATTGATTTCACCCAATACCAATACGATATAACCATCAGTAGTCTGATAGTTATTGCAACTAATAAAATAAAAACTTTATTAAAAGAAAAATATTTATTTCTTGCATTAGCATTTTAGTTGACTTAACATTCTGACGTCATTATACATCATAGCTATTATCTAAAACTGATTAAAATCTCGCATCTAGTTTTAAAATCTCAGTAAAATAGGTTTACATTTACAAACACAACTAAGCCACAAACTAACGCTGTCACAAAGCTATGTAAACTATTTAAATAATATCACTATTTTGTACCAATTTATAGAGTACATCGTAAAAACTTAATATGTTAAGCTGTTATAAAAATATCACAATCATTTTATATTTACCATCGGGTTTGTAAGCTCAACTACTTAATGCGCTAAAATTACATAATAAAATTAGGTTTTAACGGTTTTTAAATGTATTTATAATTTTTATTTCATATTTTTGATACTTTCAGTAATTGTGACTCCAATGTCACATTGTAGATATAGTTATATTCAATTAACCTGAACTTGTTTATTTTAAATATTTTATGTTTTACTATGTCCAAAATCTAGTCTAAACAAAAAAACTTGTAAATCATTTTTAAATTAAAGTTTAAAAACTATTAATTATGTTTAACAGCTGCAAAAACATGAAATAAACTCACATAAATTAATTACGTTTACACAGAACCTCCCAACTTAAATAAATAATAAAAATAAAATTGCAATGTTATTTCATTAAGAACATGCGAGGGACATCCGTTTCAACATAGGCAACACCAGAGAGTGCTAGTATTTGGTAGCCTGACAATATTTTACGCTTATTTTTATGTCTATTCATTTTGTATGTAATATGTTACAAATGTTATAAAATTATTTCACAAAAAATAAATACGGATTTTTGATCATCACGTCATAGTTAATGAATTTGCTCAAATTTCGCTTAATTTTAAAATTAGCAACATTTTCGTTTTTCTATCCACACTTAATCCAACAAAAAGCTTATAAGATGATTTTTCAACAATATATTTAAACTTAATAATACTGTATTGTGCATCTTTCTACACAACCTTTTTTTATTATAAAAACAATCTTTTAACCTCCATTAGCATAAAGGCCTAAGAATACTGACTGAATTACAATTGTTTTCATATTAACAGCATTTCAACTGTTAATACAATGAAATTTATTTGTAATTTAATAAAAAAATACTTTGCATACTTCAAAACTGGGATGATAAAGGTTGTTTCTACAGATAATAGTACATTATGGTACTAGTGTGTAACTGGTGATTACCGCCGAGGCGCCATTGAGACTCGAGCCGTAGGCGAGGGTCTTAAGAAAGCCGAGGACGGTAATTATCAATACACACGTGTATCATACGACGTTTTTCAACACACTTGTGAATAAAATAACAACAAAAACTCATTTTATTTAGTAGATAACAGTTTTCCTACGCCGATCGCAATGCGCGCGCATTGCGATCGGCCACAGACTAAAGGGATGAGGTTTTTTTTTTCCGCGCATAGGGTTTGCGCCTATTCTGCCACGTACAAAATGGGGAATTTAAAGTTCTCTTTTATTACAGAGAAAAAAAAGTTATATATGAGTGAAAGTTTTATTTATTAAACACGTACGAGTTAAAATTATTTATTTAAATAAGAAGTTGCATGAAATGAGCAAGCAATAGGAACATTAATTTATTTGTTCTATAGAACACGATCTTTTTTTTGAATAAAAACTTTTTTAAGAACAAAGCAACTCAACCAATAAAATTTAAAAAAAAACTATAACTCACTGGTGAGTTATAATTTTTTTTAGTCACAGTTTGATTATGGGTGTCATTCTGTGCCTAATTGCGGTGACCATAGAGCCACTTTATGAGCAAGTGTGTTGAAAAATATTTTACAATTGGCATCAAAATATTGGTGTAGCTGTTTCAGAAGACATAAAAAAGAACAAAAATATGTACTAACAATACTTGCTTACATGTATAATCATTTCATAAGTAAATTTAATAAATCTTAATTGTACTTGCTCAAGTAGTCGTTAAAATATTGAATAGGAATTTATTTACTTACGTCATTTCGGAATATTCCTTGTGAGGTATTATTGATATCATAGAATTAGGATTTTTATGAATTTTGTTAGGAGAGGAAAATACATATTATGTGCGAGTTTCACAACTGTAAATAACGAAAGAAAAACGGGATCCTCGGATTGAGTTTGATATTCATAATTACAATTTACACATTGGACTTTAATGTTTTGTTTTAATTTGTTTTCATGGTTATTTCAATTTTGTTGACTCTTTATAATTTTATATAAAAATATTTGTGGAAATCATTTATTTATTTCTGAAGCACTGTAGAAATAGAAATATGAAAAAACGTATTTATATTTAAATAATAAAATGTTTGTTGAAAGTTTTAGTGATGTTTTTCTATATAAAGTCAGAACAGAATAACTTTATCGCCCTCTGGTCAACATAGAGTATTAGGATTTAGGGGCTTATCTAGAAGTTACAGAATTTTTGGACAACTGTAATTACCAGTATTCTTCAATGATACAAATATTTTAAGTTGTTAGCCTCCCGTTTAAATAAAAGAAACTGCAAATTCGATTGTTTTGTTATGGCAGATAGTAATTGTGCCTGGTACAAAACAAATGGGGTTTACTTGTCGTCGTTGGCTGTATGTTGTACATATTGTGAAAGAGCTGGTTCTTATATCTTATTATTTCTTCACTGGTCTTATCGTCAGTACAAATTAGACATTACAAAAGAGCCTCTAAAGCCCCTCTTTCATTAATTATCAAAAACTAAGTAAAGAAAAATGAGACAAAAAAGGCAGAAATTAATATGTCCATATAACTGTACATGTTGGTAACGACAAACATGTAATCTGCATGCCAAAAAAAAACAAATTTAATCCTTAAAAAGGCTGTTGTAATACGGCTTTGCTTATAATTTTCGCATTTCCTTTCAAAAGCTCGGTCTCTAATTCGACGCGAACATAACTTCATGGCGTCAATTCGCTATTTGCCGAACCGAATTACCGCGATTACCGGATTATGGAGGCTCTTCTGCACTTGTTTCGACCGAATGTTACGCAAATAAACGGATAGTAAGATATAGGAAGCGGCCGTAAAATGGTTGGATGTTACCGTCACACGTTGGATTGTCGAGGAACGCTAACGGTCGTTCATTGGCCCTGTGTGTACGCGGCCTTATACGAAATGCGACTGCGTGCCGGTGGAGAGCTTGTTGAGTTGCGCGGCGGAGAGCAGGCTCGAGTGCGCGGCGTGGTCGAGCAGCAGCAGCCGCTCGCCGCGCTCGTCGCTGGCGGCGCGCGTCGCGCGCGCGCAGCGCCCGCTGCCCGTCTCCAGCGCGAAACTGCTCACGGCGCAAATCGCGTAGATGAACGTCAACACGAATAGTGCACAACCGAAATCTGAAATGAGACAATACAATAATCGGTTAGGTAGTACATCCCTATGATATTATAAATGTGAATATCTGTCTGTCAGTCTGTTACGCTCTCACAGAAAAACTACTGGACCGATTTGGTTAAATTTCGGTATATATGTATTTTAATACCGATGGTGGACAAGGGATACTTTTCATCCCGGATAATGGGATAGATTTATGTAAAGGTTATCCCAGAAAGTAGGTTAGGTTTTATTTGTAATTTGCCATTATCGGCATTTTGATCATTTTCGCCATTTCGCCAATTTCGGCCATTTCTACCATTTCAGCTATCATTTTTGTCATTTATGTAGTTAAGATAGATAGGAATAAAAAATAACAGGTTGAAAGTTTGTATGGGAGACTAATTATTTCTCAAGTTTATGGATATAAAAAATGCGATAGTAACGCAATCTGTCTGTCTGTTAAGCTTTCACGGAAAAACAACTAGGACTACTGGATCGGTTTTGTTGTAATTTTGTTTAAATGTAGTTTTAATACCGAAAAGGGACATAATACTTTTCAAGCCGCGAGATGAGATAGTTTGGATATATAATTAAATAAATCTGGGGCAAATAGTACACAAAAAAAGTAATACAATGTAACCTGTATTAACGCCTGCTCTTTAAATAAGTGACACGCAGACTATTATAAAGTTTGAATAAATTCTAAAATAATGTTCACATAAAAGAGTGGGCTTTAAAATACTTTGTTATCTTTATCACGATAGAATAATATGAATTACTTTTTAAAAGAGTCGACAAGAGGCAAGAAGACGAGTCAGTAAAGCGTGGCTTATACTTGAGCGGCACAAGCAACAGCTACGTGTCACGGCGATGAATACTCTCGCGCTTCCTCGCACAGCTGAACTTAACGATTCTGGGAGAATGTTAGCCCGTGGAAAATATTTTAAAATATTATTCTTGATAATATATATAAAATTCAGCCTTCCTTAAGTGACTTAAATTTTTTGTCCATCCAAACGTTGTCTGAAAGAAATCGCTAATAGCAATAAGAGCGCCTATTGTATTGTAAAATTTTGTTTCTGTTAACTGTATCTTTAAAACACAATAAAGCATATTCATTCATTCATTCATAAGTTCCCACTTATTTTTTAAGTGTCTGTCAAAAGTTATTGCCCACAGGAAGTGTCTGGCAACTGTATATCTTTGTTTATAACAATACTATATATGTAAATATGTAAAAACTAGCCTTGCTACTTTGACGTACGTAAGCATGGTTTTTCCCCACCTTTGATATCTGCTAACTGTAAAACGGCTCCGCTTACAGCTTAGCAAGTATCCACTTCTTTCTAAGTTTATGTTAAACTACCGATCCTAAAATTTTCATCTTTCCTAGGTAATATTACGTAAGGCTGGGGTGACTGGCGTCTTGGAGTATAATATTAATAGGGTTAATATATTTTTTGAAAATATAATCACAGTAAAATAATTTCTCCCCGTTTCTGCTAAAACGCACGTTTATACTTACGATAAAGATTATGGCCGCCAAACAAATTGACAACACAAGGGTATCCGTCGCCGATGACTATAGCGACGATGAGCAGCACGACGCCGACGCATGCCGCCATGATCCAGGGCAGCACATACTCCCGCTTGTACTTCACCGCGCCGTGCAGCAGAGAGATGCAGCACATCAGGTAAATCGATGTCAGGATTGTGCTCGTGTACAAAAATATCACGGTTACTGTAACGTGAAATTCAGCCAATTATTTAACTTTATTTATTAAAAAAATAAAATCTAATATGTTCGGATAGGAATTGACCGACATCGCGCCTAATGTCAGGTGAAAATGCAGTCTAAGGTGGGCAACTGAGAGGCATTTTAATATTCGATGGCCTATGTGGTCTGAGTTTTGTTTGGATTATTTGACTAAAAATACAAAGATCCTGCGCTGAATATCTGGAATAATTGGTGAATATCGTCAACGAAATTTTCGTTATTTACTATGGTTTGACGGTCTTATTCATAGAAAGTTAGAGTAAGTTTTGACGATTCTTTAAGAACCATAAAGAAGTGTTCATATTTACTGTAATTCTTTGAATAAGACTGTGAGTATAGGGTTGACCTCAGAGCTGCTAGTTTAACCGGTAATACATGTGCATATTGCTTATAAGAATTAATCTTCTACAAGTATAATTAAGGCATAGTAGCGTAATGGCTAGCGCACGCATCCCAAAAGGGCGCGGGTTCGATACTCACCAGAACGCATGCACCACTTGGGCAGTTTTCTGACCAAATGTGCATATTGTTACCTACAATTACCGCGCGCTAACAACAGTGAACGAAAACATCGTGATGCAACCTGCAAATTTAGATAACCGATTTGTGTCAAACCTGCCAAGCCGCCTTGGACAAGCATGACGCGTATACTGTCCGGTTTCCCTTTAGTGGGAGGCCCAAGCCCAGTATCGGGACACTTATGAGCTCATATTATTCTAGTATATTATAAGTATAATTAATTTTATTGATTAAAGTTTCGGTGTACAAATATACCACTGGATTTCTAACTAAACTTAAAATATAAGTCGCTTTGATAGTATTCATCGAAATTCTTTTATAGATAGATCTTATTTACAAGTTTAAAGTATTTTAACGTGGATGGCTATGGTAAGCTGTTTTGAAATTATGAAATCCAAGAAAACTTGCCGCTTATGAAGCTAGTGATTGCCATCGCGTCACATTTATGAATATATATTGGACTCGAAATGTCAGTGAATTATTGGGTAAATGTTTAGTAATCATCACTAAGTTTAAATATGCACGTAGCTCTATCTGCTGCATTGAATTCAGATGGTATGAAGACTTTATTTTTATTGGTAAATAAAGATTCATTAATTATTTGTATTCTGGATATTAAAACAATCTTACCTGATGCGAGATGTTGTGCTTTAGCAAATCTTCGTTGATTATTTGTGCTAATGACGTCTCCCTCGTGGAAATACAATTGTTCGCCATAACCGACTTCATAGAACCCACGCCTTTCTGCGTCGTCCTCCATATCATTGTGCAGCATTGACAGCATTTCCCCAACATGAGATATACCAACTAATAATATTATCAAAATAAAAGATGAAAGCGCCTGAAAACGAAAAATAATGAATAATAACTAATAATATAAAAAATAAATAGTACGCAATAAATTGTACTCACGATCTGATGGACGGCAATGAGGATTGTGCCCTGGCGTAAATTAAATACGTACAAAAAGTTATTTAGGCGAATCATCATTTTGTGTGACAGTTTACATCGCTTTGTTCTATCAAACATTTGTTCTGCGTGTAATTAATGTATCAGTGAAGCATCGCCCGCGGGCATTGCACGCATTGTTTTGGTACGGCCGTGGCCGGGAGCGCAGTGGGCCGCTGCCGCGCGCATGTTATTTCTTATTGATTCGTTTTTTACCGCGTGTGCGATACGCGCATGCACCCTAAGGGACTAAACACACTATGCCGAAAATACGCGACCGAATTTTGGCGTGACTACGCCTGCAATGTATTTTAAATTACTGATGACACACCATACCGAAATTACGTCGCGTTATAGCAAACAGCCGAACTTCGCGGTCGGGCGTAAGTTCAGCAACGATTCGGTGGCAATGTTTTGTATAGCAACACATTATACGCGACTGAATTTCGGTTCAGTACTATGAAATAGTCCATTTTTCGGGTTTCGCACCTCAAAAGTAACAAACGGAACTTTAACAAGATTACTTTGTTATGCCTTACTGTGTAGATAACACGGCACGACAACGCTCGAAACACTAAATACCTGTGGGTATAAAGTTACGCAACTGAATTTCTGCCGCGTAATTTCGGCTCCGTGTGCCATAGCAGCCGAATGCGTCGGAACGTAAAATAAGCCACCGAACTTCGGTCGCGTATTTTCGGCATAATGTGGTTAGACACTTAAGCTTGCGTCCAAATATTCTTGTCAAACCGACCTTCATTGCGTTGCATTCTATGGTGTGACTAAACACGTTTATGTGTTACACCTGGTTTTAATAAATCCTCGCTCGCCCTGCTAATTTGCAACAGTCTGAATTCTTCATATTTCAGGCCATTTATTATTAAGTTATTTTTAGTAATTTTTTTATAAGAAATACCTATATTGAAATTGAAAATAATTATCTTACTGTTTCGTTGTGTATAGTGAATGCAGAGAAACGTGGCATATTCTATAAAAAGTTATACATTTGGGAAACGAATTAAAACTTTATTTGTATTTATAAATTAGTTTTATTTCACAACTTATTAATAATGTATAATAATTAATAGTTATAAAGTTATGACTGTATCGACCTAACCCAAACTTTAAGCTGGCATTAGTAGTATTTGGATTATGTATTATTATGAACTAAAAACTTTATCACAAAGTAAAAAATAACAGAATATTTACAAACATTTTATTATTATTTGCGACGTACAATATTTTAATTTTTAATAAATAAAAGCTTAAAGATTCTTTTCGTACAATCCGCATCAAATCTTACGTTCGCTTTTAGTTTAAAGCAGATGGCTGCCCGTGCTTACAAGCTTCTGCATACAAAATTAAGTATTGCACAGCCTTCTGCAGCTAAATTGGAAAAACCATAAAGTTTGTCGTAGATTACATATAATCAAATCATTGGGTATCAACGAATAAACAATATTATTTTAATTCCTGTATTTGAAAAACTAATAGGATGAATTATGGGGAATTTGTGATTAACATTTTATAATTGATTTTTAGGGACGGAATAAACCAAATTATTATAGCCAAATGTCAGATATTAAAAATTAACTTTTATGTCGATACTAGAAATAAATGCAAACAATTTATATATTCAACTATTCACATGTTAAATAGCACACAACCGTGTATTAAACATAGGTCCATATTGTGAAATTAGTACACCTATTACAATGACTAATATCTTAAACAGTAGCTTACATTAAAAATATATTTATCAAAATAGCCAATACTTTTAAGACAACAATTTAGACAAAACTTTTGGTATGCAATGAACATGATACAGAGTTACAAATATAGCGAAAATATTTACAATTTACGAGAGCTTATATTATAATTAATGTTATTATCTTATGATAGTGGACAATAATTGAATTGTACAGTTAAAGGCTAGATATCCAATGTCAATATTTAGTTTCAATGTCACAGTTGTCTAGAAAAAGAGGCGCCATAGTGATAGTAGTTAACACAATTTAAAGCCCGTACCGTAACCAACATTTAATCAGTAAAATTGTAATGTGGCTCAACACTGTAACCAATATCCATTCCAAAGTACTTTTAATTTGGCCGGGTTACCATCTCGGACGTAGTCGTAGCCATCGTGATCCCCCTATTCGATTCACTTTTCAAATTTAAAATCTTGCCCAGTTGAAAATAGAAGGAACTTTGTATTTCGGCTTTGAAATATGTAATATTTTTCTTAGAAAATGCGTGCAAATCTGTTACACGCATTTTCTAAAATATTTGAATATTGCAAGTTATTTGTTTTAATTTAATAAAAATAATTATTGAGGTCAAATTAATACATAGATATATATAAACATATGTGAAAGCAGTATAAAAAAAAACTAATGAACTAATAAGTTATATATGTACTGTAGGTATAGATATTGTATGACATGCAACAAATACTTTATTGTCCAGCTTCTAAAAATTCTTTCACATTGTTAGGAATCTGTGAGAACTTCGAATGGCGCACCAAGATTGAATTCCAGTTAGCGAGGATTCAACCTTCCGACAATAATTATAGTGGGTAATATGATATAGGTAACAAGAATTCGAGCAGAAACACGTTGGTATAATTAAACGAAAAATTAGTAAATTAGCATAATTGTTTATCTACCGAATGCCAAATTTCGACTAACATCATAAACTGGCAGTGTTGGAAACGAAGAGAATCTAGAATACAGTCTGTACAGCCCTATTCCCGATGACAGCAAAAACGTAGCGATGACACAACCCTTTACAAAAACGTACCACCCCGATTTTGTAGATCGGAAGTGTCCTAAACATAACTTCCATGATCCAGCAGAAATTCTATTTGCATCGTAATAAATGAATAGAAACGTGATGATAGTAAGTTGTAGTAAGTATCGAGTTTATATTGCAATCAGTATCACTAGACACACAACTGTGATATGTGTAACATAATATTATAAGTTAAATGTCAAACGAGTTAGTAAGGCAACAAAGCATAAGTTGCCATGCTGCATATTCACAAAGTACCTATTGTAATAATAATAACATTTCTGTATTAACAATTGCATGTTAAGTAACAATAGCATATCCTTATTCTACTTCCACTAAAACTAGTCACAAATCCGTTGTCAGTTACAGCCAGTGTTTTATTAGGATTATTCAGAGTGGACAAGTTTGCTACAATTATTTAATATTATAGTATTTTATATCTATCTTTACAAGAGCCGTGTATTTTAAAACATTTTTTGTAGCACAGTAATCACATTTTTATTAATTTTGAACCTCTCATTTATATTCCGAAAGAAATTACGTTAGAAAGAGATATTATTTATTAAGGTAATCTATCACAGATGACGACATTTTAAACTGTCAACGTCACACGGAGTGCCTAGGTGGTCAATTGCAATGTTTATCCACATGCCCTCGACATTGACTACTTCCAATAACTGTTTGAAGATATTCCCTATAATGTTGCAAGGTTACATAGTCTATTTTTATTTCTTTTCTGAAATTACTACTACCCTACCCTAACTAGGGAACAACTGTTTTCATTGCTACTGCGTTATAAAAAATGCGATTAATATATTACAATAAAGTTTGATTATGAATTGATTAATATTTACAATACGCTTATTGAATATCTAGTAATATTCTTGGTGGCAATAAGGAAGTTGTTTGCGAGAGTACATAATGTCAGGTGGCAACATTAATTATTTAAGAGTGCATTGTTGTATACTGTTGTATATGGATACATCATACAATCATGACAATAGTTATATAATATGGGAATTTATTGCTTATAATACACGAGGGGCTAATTTCTGTAGGAAGTAACGATAACTCAATGAATAATTTAAACAACATTTAATCATTAAATTAAATTAACACATAAACATTTAATGAGAAACAATATTCTCATTGACACTTAACATCTGTCTCTTTTGTGTAAGCAGGCTACTGAAGTGACCAAAATGTCAGATTAAAATGAAAATCAAAATTACATTCAAATCCCTCTTTTAACTTCTGTACAAGTCGCAAAATCGTAAAACATATTTGCAATACAGCTTGCCAGCAATATAGTTATAAAGGATGCTAGATCTAATCGTATAATTTTGAGCCAATAACAAAACTTGTATGTAAATAAATCTAGGTTTAATTTAGAACTGGCTACAACAAAAGATTTCTGTGCTGTTTTCAATGTTACTAGTGACTGAATAAAAATTAAGCCCAGCCAATTTGCTTGCACAAATGTTAGAAGTCTAGCTTTTCTAAGCAAAATTTACATTTTCTCATTTGCCAGTCTTTCATCCCAGTGGAGAGTAAATCTTTATAAACATGTGAATTAATTGTTACATATTGTATGTGTAAAGCGGAAATTTCGATGCCTCAAACATAAATGTTGCCAGGATTAAATTACTAACACAATTTCAGGGCAAATGAAACATAAGAAAGTTACAACATTTTGAACCGGCTTTAATAAACTTACCTCTGGAAAACCGTTATGGTACGTTTCAAGCAATCGTACAGGAGTTGCGTCCCGTGCAGTTAAGTCGGTTGTGGTGGGTGTGTTTTGTCGTCCTCGCGCGATGGCGGCTGGGCGCCGCGGAGATGGCGTACGACTTGAGGTGGGACTTGAGTGCGGTGGGGAGGGGCAGCCGCTCCAACCCGTACACCGAAGTGCGGGCGACTATTGCTCGACAACACAGCTCTTGGAGGCTTAGCACTGGGGATGCACACAACACTTTCTTGGTTAACTCTCACAAATCACCATGAAACAATTTCATTAACTGGAGTGAGAGTATTTATTCGTGCAGGAAAGAATACAATTTCTTCCAGCCGGACGGCCTGTCGTAATAGGCGACAAAACAACTCACAGCTAAAAAAAAGTGATCATAACATGTATTTGAAAAATACATCTATCAGCTTGACTGTAGCAATATATTGGAATCTTACAACCTAATTTTCACCAACTTCCAGACATGTTTTCTTTTATTGGGGCTATATAATAATAATAATCGACAGACGAACACACAGCTAGATAAAGAAATTTACAATGCCAGGACTAAACATGGAATATCTGTGCTGCAGTGAGGTAGGCCAGCAAAAGCTGAATCCACTCAATCACAGAGGCGAAAAGAATATTTATATAACCTTTTTCTATTTGAGCCACACAAACAAATGTTATATGAGATGGCACAGGCCACAACATTAGTTTTTTTTATTACTTGGCACAAACACAGTGGACACAGGGTAACCTTTCACCTGATGAAAATTGGTTAGTCATATGTGGACATTGACAACATCAGAGGTGTTACCAATGCTCTTATATTTGACAACTATATAGTACACCAAGCGGGCCACACAGAAAAGCTTGACAGGCCGCATGTTGACTAGTAGGTTTAAATAACATAACATAGAAAGGGAGAACAAGAATTACATTTATGTTCAATTTTTTATTGGTTGTTTGTCAATGAAAGTATTTTCCTTCAAGATATAACGAAAATGTCAACTCACCCTTATTGCTCCTCCAGAGTCTCTCCATTCCATTTCTGTGCAGTGCCATTCGTGACAATTCACAAAAACTTTCCCGTATGTTGAAATCGCAAAGTGGACTCACTTCAAAGAATGCCATGTGATTCTTCGCGGCGTATATTTCGGCGTCACGTTCCTGCACTTGGCGTTTGAATGCAAGGTGCAATCTGTTACCCACTAACACCTTTGGTACTCCAGGTGCATGCTGAAAATTTCTAATATTGAGAATACCTTCAATTTCTGCAGAAAAGCGCTTTGCCCTTTGATTTATATTTTTATATTCTATGGGTTATGTTATGAAATTTTCCAGAACATACCTTATAATTTCTTAATAAATTATAATGTATATTAATAATGATTTAATGTGGACTGCCTCCTTCCGAATGCTAGAATGGATGTTAATTTAGTAATCTATATTATAATAAAGTAAATGGTTCAAGTTTGTACAATGCTTTTAAAGATGTGGTCAGGGGGGCTAATTTGGACCAGCAAATTCCGAAAATGCAATTTTTAGAATTTTCTGTCTGTCTGTTAAAACTACTGAAAGGATTTAAATGAATCATTTGAAACAGAACTAACTTAATCATGGGGCATAACTTAGGATAGTTTTATACTGATAAATGATGTTGTATTCCATGGGATAGACGAAAATAGTGAAAAAATGGTGTTACGATCACAACTTTTTGGCAAACTAATGAACATATATACAAAAAACTAAAGTATTGAAGGTTTATATAGGTAAAACACCTAATTTATTTTTTATGTCTGCTTCATAGACCAAGCTTGCTTCACTGGTATAGCCGCAGGGAAACTCATTAATATAGTTAATTAATTTAGTTATAATTAATGTTAATTATTTAAACTAAAATATATTATGTAGCAGATCACTGCCAACGGGGAGTGTGCCCAGAAGGTTGGCTGCATTACCACGCTGTATGGCAATACTTATTTGTTGTGCAAAATATGAGCCAGCCTTCTGATCACGGGTAGTGTCAAAGAGTTTGTTACATATTATTTAATGCATTTGAATATTGATGATGGTACAGTTGGTTTGTATTTTTTTTATCAGACATTAGTATTATTGTAAAGTTTAAATAACAATTAATTTCTGTAAAGACCTTCAATTTACCTTTTCAACCTCTTCCAGCCACCTGTCAATGCTGTCAAAGGACCATTTGTTTGTGATATCATATACTAGTAGTATTCCTTGGGCCCCTCTAGAGTAGGACCTAATAATTGTACAAAACCTCCCTTGGCCTGATGTATCCCACAACTGGAGCTTTACTCTTTTACCATCCAACAAAATTGTAGTGGTTTTGTAACCTGTGGGAAAAAATAAAGTATTCTTTATGAAGGCATGTATCTTCTTATTTAATTTGCTGTTTGATTTATAATCACTTGATTAAATTTAAATAATAGTGTGGTGTACATGATGGAAGTAAGTAATCTTAATTTAATTTTCTGTAATTTATCAATCTGTGGAATAGACTCCTTCTGCAGTTATTAGAGTTACAGCACAGAGCTTTTAAGAAAAGTGGAAATAGATATTTAAAGTCTCAGCAACAGCTATAATAATCAGGCGGCTCCTATCATATACATTTGCTTGTCTACAAGAAAACATCCAGCTTTTTCTGAGCTTAAAATGATGGTAAAGGAAAGCTTCATTAAGAAATCTGTGCATATTGTATGTTACCAATATGCAATAAATCTGCGATTATGTTCAGGACATTGTCTGTTTACTCTGACATTGGGTGACTCAGGTTACAAGGATTCTGTTATTAATTTATTTTACCATATAATAACAAGAAATAGTATGCAATTAGCATATTGTCATCGGCCAATTAATATTCACTGCTGGACTTGGCTTTTCTAAGATTGCATTACATGAACAGTTTCCTAGCTTGCAATGAACACATGGAAATAATAATTCCTTTCGTATTCATTCACCTTTACTTAAGTAAATATTAGAGCTATCTCTTGCTAAAAACAAACCTGTGTACCAGTGTAAGATCATACTATTACCAGAACATAAAGGTTACTATAGTCACCCATATTATCAAAAATAGATACATAATATTCCTAAAGCATTGAAGAGGAAGCAAAATGAACACTTTAAAATTTTCATGTAACTATTAATATGTAAAATTTGTCAAAAATTTAAGGTTATTTTAATGAGAATTATGTAGATTACATTGATAATTTTCTTAGTTATAACTATGGGAATTCTTTAAAAAAAACAGATACCATTCTAAGTAATGGTAATTGTTTTCCTTATTATGATATTCTTCACTTAATTTGTCGAGGAAATAAACATTGATGATTACAAAGATACAGTCAATACTATCTATATCCAGTAATAACAATGGGAGGCAATAGTTGTTTGTGATGTAACACTGCAACAATTTAAAATGACCACTTTTCTTATTGAGCAACAAATTGTTTATATGCAATATCATTGATATTATCTGTATCTAAGTATTATTATCTTTAGTACTATAGATTGTCATTATTTACCTTCCCTTAGTTTCTATAAATTGTTGGCAATCACTAATAATGCTATTATTTGTTCAATTTTAAGATTTTTTTTCAACTTAATAACAACTGGAGTTAAATAGAAAATATAGTAGATTTAATTTATAATCACCTCAACCTCATCCTTTTAGTTATAGCGATGTAATACTTAAGACACTTGAATTTAAAGCATACTTTTTGTGAGGCTGTATTGTCTAGCAATAAAACTGTTTCTTTTCTTTCTAGCAACTTCTAGATATATCAGTCCCTTCATCATTGTTATAACCAAAACCCACTGTATTATAATTAAAAACAATTAACTCTCATCAATACACCATAATACATATTATAAAACAGCTATATATATATATTTTTTTTATTGCAGGAGATCAGCAGACAGGCAGACGGTCCACTTGATGGACAGCGGTTACCATCGCCTATGGACATTTGCAACACCAAAGGTGCTACGAATGTGCTGCTGCTCTCTTTAGGGAGCCTGGAACCTGGTCACTAATGCCGGAACACAACACAAGGTTGTTATGGCGACATACTCTAGACCAGGGGTGGTAGCCATCCAGTCGGGCAAATGCCCTACCACCTGGCTGTGGGTTGTTTTGTCGCCTCTTACGACAGGCCGCCGGGCCGCAGGAAATTGTATTCTTTCTCCGTTCCTGCACGGACATATATATGGACATTGCTACTTAAATAACCAATTATGGATTAACAAATTAAAATTTTCTTACCACTGCCACTGCAAAATGGTGAATCTGCAGAGCCGTCCTCTAAGTCCTGAAGTATTTCTTGTTTGCCAACATCTGAATCACCCACTAATAACACCTTTAGGAGGTAATCATAAGATTTTGGGGCTGCTGGGGGTCGTCCTAGCAAAATATTAAGAACAGTATTAATTAACAAAACATATTTATACTTTGCCTGTCATTACCTATACAACTTTGTTTACAGATCTTTATACGATAGATATGCAAAACATCAACAGCAGTGTCAATATACTTAAATATGTATTGTATTTTATTCAATAAATGCAAATTCATTCAATAACAGGTTCTAAATAATGAATCACATTCTCAACAGAGACAAAAGATTTAATATTAATATAGGCAAATATATGTTTATTTACGTAAGTATGAAGTAACATTCAATTAAGCTCATACCTGTCCTCTGGTGATGTGATCGAGGCAGAGTAGTGCTTCCATTCTGAGCAACTTGATTAGTTGTTTGTTGTGGAGCTGCTACCATCCCAGAAGAGGGGAACATAGTCATGGTGAATACGGTGACACTCGCCTGATCTGCAGGTGGTATTTACCACACGCAAATGCATACATACTAACGCCCAACTTTACCCTTCCGCGTAACGCATTATCACTCAATCATTAAAGGGCACAAATGATAGGATATAAATACAAGTAAATACTTTTGCCAAACAAGAAATAATACACCTTTTCTTCAATGTGTCAATCAAAATAAACGTTCGTGTATGCAAGGTCGGCTATTATTTACGTTTACACACAATTTAATGAATTAGTTTTCTGTAATGTTCATTCACTAATATTTTAGAATTTCAATTCACGCTAATAATCACATTTATGAAACACGTAATTATTACTTTCGAGCATAAAACACCCAAATTTTCACAAAAATAATGAAAGAATGTGACTAGTGACGTACTAAGTAGACCATCTAACGTAGAATCGTAATTCGTAAAAACTCGATTTAAATATTATATCAAGTTTATTACAATACTATACAAGGTATACTTGATGAATCCGATTTAAAAAATACATTATTAGGCATAGTAAGAAAAAATCAGTCGTTGGCCTGTAGGTCAGAAATGAAACTTTGTATCTGGACGTGACAGTCACGCGAGTTCAGTGCTTTTTCCCCATCTCAAAAGTGTCCAACGACAACGAATCTAAAGCACTTTTTCACTTCAACAGTGTAAAAGTTTATAGGGATTCTGACTCTCTTTTCTTCTTAACAACTGACTTTATTGTCACTCCCAGTTCTTTCTATGTATAGCATGTTCATTTATGGGACCCAAAGAATATACTATAAAATTTTATGTAAATTGATAGTACTTCTTCCACCCATAATTCCTAAAAAACCAAATATGTTGATTGACATTATACTATTCAAAATATAGCTTCGATAAATATAGAAATTGATTTCTAGTATGATAATATTTTTTATCGATTCTAATTACAAGTCCATCACTAAGCTTGACATGTTGTAGACAATTATAGATGAAGCTTTAGACAAAGGTGCGCAATTTTCTCAGACTAATAATGTGATTCGATTTAACCACCACTGACTACTAAGCATACTACGTATGATGCTACTATATTAAAAACTGTTCTTTATGGATTTTTAAGGTAGTTTCTTATGTTGTATTTCCATATATTTTAATTGGCCAGCGATAAAACTGTTAATGTAGGCATTGTAAGAAAATATAATTTTTGGCAAAATGGTAATGATATTGCCTTAAATGGTAATTAGAAATAAAAGAAAATTTAATATTTTCTTGAGTTTTCGCGACTTGTATACATAATAAACTATGTTTTAAGCGCGGATTTTGTTTATTCCGACGTTTCGGCCACTTTTCAGTGATCGTGATCACAAAACACAAAGATAAGAAGAAGACAATACTCGTTGGCAATTGTCATTAACAGAATTTAATTGGAACAAATCTTGTGGATCAATTACTTTTGTCTTCCGATAATCGAACTTACAAACTTTTGATCAGGTAATCTGAGTTGCATACCCTCATGAACAATATATAATAGATAGATAGATAGATAACTCTTTATTGTACACCAATACAAACATGAACTTAAGACTAAAATTATATCTAGTTATGTACAAAGGGCGGTCTTATCGCTAAAAAGCGATCTCTTCCAGACAACCCCAGAAATGAAATTATATGATAATGGCGATGGTGGTATACGTAACATATAGTACAAACTACTTACATTTTAATAATAAATACATAAATTATATATATATAAATATATGGATAAATTTTATATATTACATAGATATATACTTAATATACATACCATACAAATACATATCTACAAAATATATAAATATTAATACAAAATATATAATAGTAATTAATATAATAATTTCTTATTACCATTCAAATTAACTCATTACCATTTTATTAATACGAACGGTAAAAATGGTAATTTGGTAAATGGTGGTTAGAATTTCTAATAATTATTGGAAAATTTCTGTATTTAGTACGATTATGCAAGTTTTTAAATAAATATTGAAAAATAGTCCTTTAAACGGAATCTACTGACCTACATTTTACAAAAAAAAAAAACATGTTACCGACGTCATCAAAAGCTCATAAACAGTAGTGAGAAATATTTTGAACCAAAACGCTCGCGACGAAGGATAATCTTTAATTTCGCCGGAATGCAACACTCTTCGATCTGCATATATTCAATATACTCTTTGCTCTTCGACAAAATCGTACGGTCAACGAGTGAGCGACGACTGACTGAACATTTATTATCTCTGATCGCGCTGTTATAATATTTAAAAAACAGAAATCATTGCGGCCATGTTCACGAACGGTAAGTAGGGAAAGCATATATATAAAGTACTCTGTGAGGGAAAGCATAAGGAAATTTTTTTTCAGAGTACCCTTACTTAATTAAGTATGTTATTTGTTAAGGGCCGTGCGATTTGCACATTTTCAAAGAGTCACCCACTATCTAATCACGATTTAGGTATATCGTTTGCAAAAAGCCTCTCACACTGACACCGAATTTATTATTGCTCAGTAGATATTTGGGCAAAAACGAAAAATGTTTCCGTCATGTTCTAGCTAATTTTCACGGGAAATACATGTGTGATAGGAATGTGTAATCCATGTTTAATCTGTATGGCGCTACAAAGCTATGTAGTGAAATTGTAATTATGAGACAATTTATTTCAGCGTACGCAATTGGTTGGGAAACCAGGCCCCTAGCTCTGGCATTCTGTTAGCGCCATCTATTAGGTCATTAATCTATTCTATGGAAACGACATCATTTATCGGGATGCCTCAGTGGTGTAGTGTTCCGTACAATATTCGAACCCGCGCCCACTGAGTTTGTGACGCGTGAGCTAGCCATTACGCTACCACGACTAGCATAATACCTAAACGATGTTAATGTTGCATCTAAATACTGAACATGCATGTGCAATAACAATAAAACAAAATAAATAAGAATAAAATATTTATTACTTCAATAGTAAAAATCAATGTCAGAGATTCTTACGTAATACGAATCAAATAAGGCACTTAAGTCTTAAGTATAAAATATTAAAACATTATTATTCAAAAAAATCATAGCAAAAATGTCATCAAAATAAATGCATAATTAATTATTAATAAATAAAATTCAAGTAAAACATTAGTATGTTTCGAATCCAGGCAACAGGAATGTTCTGCTGTATGCTTCAATTTCTTCTTTGAGATTTTTTATTTTAGTTTTAAAGGTCGAGTCTTCTTCAATAGTCTTGTTGAAGTCCGTCAATTTCGGGCCTGATACTTTGGTGATGTCTTGAGCGATTTTTAAGGCTCTGTCGATGAAGTTAACAACCTTGTCAATGTCCGCTTCCTGTAGTCCTCGGGTAGTTAATGCCGGTGTCCCTATAATTAAAATAAATTAATATTTTCCAGTAACAAAAATAAGGTCCCTAGAATTCTGTGTTACCTATATTATAAATAGTTTATTTTGGCAGATAATCAATATTTAAATATAATTATTTCGTATTTCCAATTTGAGTAAACATACATAAATGAACAACTCTAGGATCCATTTCAGTAACGCTCAGAAAAGAATAAGTAACAATGTTCATTTATGAAATCTATCAGACAGTGAACCAAACCAATTAAGCAAGGGGCCGGGAATTATGAAGTAAAATTCTCATAATCATTTTTGATTAGTCCAAAAAGAAAAGTTTAAAAATTATTTAAGTATATAGAATCCGCTACTAAAAGCTACTCACAAAGTACATTATTAATATAATACGAGAATGCTACTTTAGAGCTATTGGGTGGAGGACAGAATATTCTAAAATTATTATCACATAAAGAGTGAGTGCTAATATGCGGTAATTACTACTATTACTATATATCTTATGATAAAAAGAATAGATCATATTATTATATATATGATCTATTCTTTATATTCTTAGATAAGTCTATGGGTACTTGGCGTTTTGTAACACGATGAAAAGGCCTTAACTGCTCCATTATAACAAAGTTTCCCAAATACCTAATCTTATGCCACTGGGATTGAGTGCACTCTTGTCCCCGGGCACAGTGTTCTTGTTGCAGGCAATACTGCACAGCTCCAGGATCCTCTCCCCCGGAGCCCCCGTGAGGCCGACGCTGCGCAAGTCCACGAGGGCTAGGTGCACGTCAGTGCCGCCAGTCGCGATACTGTATCCGCGAGAAATTAATCCCTCACAGAGTCGTTTCGCATTTTTTATTACCTAAATTAAATCAAATATACTTGTTAATAATGTTTCAAACAAATGCTGTTTATAATTATGAATACATACAAACTAATACACCCAGGAGACATCATCCGGCAGTAAAAAAATAAAAAATTAGAATATTCCTAAAAATCTATCCAGCGGTAGAAGTTCAGTGACATACATATTAAGAGAATAATTTTATACAACAATTGAAGACGTGAGTGGATGAAGGTGATATGTCGCATATTCGGTTTTTTGCTTTTTTTTGCGTAGATGAAGGTTATAAGTCGATACCAAAAGACTACAGACCTTAGACCATACATATAAGGCATATTTAAAAAAATAAAGAGTTGAAAAAGGTGTTAAGTTCAGTTCAGTTTAAAATAAAAGTAAAACTTTTATCTCGATTTACACAGAATTGGAATTATGCGACTTATCACCTTCAACCACTCATGTCTTCAATTTATATGCCCGCGACTTCATTCACGCTTGACTTAAAATTCCCGGGACACAAAATATGGCAGCATTTTATAAATACTCTACTCTCGTTTTAATGAAAACTGTGCCGGGATAAGATCATTTTTATGCAACCAAATAACTTACACCGCTACCGGGATAAAAGTAATAGTAGTATAAAATAGTAATGCAGATTTTAAGTATAAGAATTCGCTGTCGATTAGCAAAAATCGTATCGAAATCGGCTCAGTAGTTTTTATGTGACTCCCGAACAAACAAGAAATCTAAACAAAATTGCATTGAGTTTTCCATCGATATGTTTAGAATTTTATAATATTACAGAAATAAACGTGGCGTAAGAACATTTATAATAATTATTGTGACGCGGGTGTAATGCCCTAGTATTTGTTTAATTAATTAGTAGTAATTGGTATTAATTGTTGTGAACTAATTTGATGTATTTAAAATTGTTAACAATGACATAATTTATAATATGAAACTGTACAATATGGATATAATCAATTTCTGAAATAAATTAATTATTATTATTATTAATAGAATAGATTAGTGTTTTTCAACCTGCGGGTCGCGACCCTTAGGGGGGTCGCAGTGCTTTGTTCGGGGGGTTGCCGGCATAAGAGAAAAGGCAACTTAAGTTTATACCTCATACTTAGGTACCCTCTAAGCTCAACAGCTTTCGCAGAGTATAGGCTCAAAGGGGGTCGCCAAAAGTTTTCAACCTGTAAAGGGGTCGCGTATTCAAAAAGATTGAAAAGGACTGGAATAGATAAAACAGAGACTCGTTCAATTTCGAACAAAAACTGGTATTAGTTGAACTCACTTGTGTTTGATATTGAACAAATTCGGGCGAGGTGGCCTGCTTCATGGCGGTGGCGATGGCGGCGATCGCGTGGTTGTGCGGCCCGCCCTGCAGCCCCGGGAACACCGCCTGGTTGATCCTGCCCTCGAAATCGTACATCACCTTGGCGCCGTTCGCCTTCACCGAGCGCACGCCCTTGCGGAAGAATATAACGCCCGCGCGAGGCCCCCGCAACGTCTTGTGCGTCGTCGTCGTTACGATGTCACAGTGTTCGAACGGACTCGGAATCACACCTAGAAAATTGTAGAAGGCTTCTTGAGTTGTGTTGCAACAACGTTGCCTTCCTTATTAAAAGGTGACCAACTATTTTTTGTTCAGAAAGTCAAAAAAAGAAGAAAAAACTATAAAAACATACTTTTCATTGGAGTGGATTTAAGCTAAATGAGGTTGTCGTCTAATAATGTAACCACATCCGAACAACTTTTATTTTTCATGTTAATTTTTTACTGTTAAGACGGCAGATAATGTTTTTACAGATAGTTGCGGTACTTCTCACTGCTCCAAAAATCATTCCCTAGTGAAAATACCCTTTCAACAGCAGCATTAGTGCCTGGACAACATAAGGAAATTTCTATAAACACATTTCTATAACTTAAACACCTAAGCTCAGTATTCTTTAGTATTTATAGTCTTAAGGAATTATAGATAACAATATAAGTTAAATTTCCTCCTTTGTACTAGTTTAGAATAATTACCAGCAGCAACAAGTCCTGAGACATGCGCCATATCTGCCATCAGGTACGCGCCGTTCTCGTCGGCGATCTGCCGGAACCTCTTATAGTCGAGGCAACGGGAATAACAACTCATCCCAGCAATGATGAGCTTTGGCTTAAAGAGTTTCGCCGTCTCGGCTAATTTGTCGTAATCTATTAAACCTGTACTGGGATCAACCTGAAATCATTTTAAATATTGCATAATCATGGATATTCTAATCACAACTTTTTAAGGCTCCATATATTTTAGTCATGTGCAATCATACTTCTTTACACTTTAAAAAAAAATATCTATACTAATGAAAATACAATATGTCGGCCGCCACACATTAGTGTAGTAAAACTACTAAATAAAGATTAAGGATGACTAGAATATAGCCGCGTACTCATCTGCACGCCGTAACTGCATCTCAGCGGATACAGTAACGTGGTCTAATTAATGTGTACGCCGACATTGCTTTTTATCAAAGTCTTTGTCTACAAGTTTTGGTTAGGTTAGTTACAGTAACTGCAATAGTTGCGGTTAAGGCTCGCAGGTGAGCTTAATATTTAGATGATGTTGAAGAATAAAGCCGTGTTCAGCTTCAGAACTCATGAGGGTATTTTTATCTATCTATTCATGTGGGTAAAAGGGTATTGTTTAAAACTTTATTATATTTAAGTCAACAGGTGGACACTAGGCATTTATCAATTGTACTCCTCTCGACTTATTATCTTTGACAATGGAGATGTTTAAAAATACTTCGAGGTATATTGGTTTGAGCAATATACATTTCATAGTTTAAAAAATATGAGATATATTCTTTTTATGACCCTTTTAAGCCAGCCTTAATAATATACGGACGCATTTACTCGATTAAAAAAATTAAAATAAATCATTAACATGTTTATATCATTAAAATGTATAGATAATTAATTTTGTGGATAAGCAATCTTATTTTTAGTATAACAAATCCTATTTAAATAATAACAAAAACAAAATTAATAATGACGTCCTTACATACGATAAATATGTTTCATTCAACCTTGGACATTTTTTGTTCTAATAATTATTAAATAAAGATAATATATCTAGTTAAATACATAGGTCATGGTGAATTAGTGAAATTGTTTACATCATTTACGTCATGACGATTCTTAGCTTAATGAGAATAGAGTATTTGTGTTTATTTAGCTTATCTGTTTGATAGTTAATAACACAAAATGACTAATAATCATTTGAGCATCAACTGAAAAACATGATCGAAGGAATTTTAGCCTAGTAAGTGGTAATGTTCCTGCGTCTTATTCAAATGTCATGAGTTTGAATCCTTGCCAGGAAACATTTACCACAAGCTGATGGTGAAAGAAAACATCGTAAAGAAATTTTTACATCAACATTCTCAACATTATGAAACCTGTTAATTTACCTTCCACAAACATGATGAATATTGTCTCCGTTCCCTTGAAATAAGGCAGCCCAAATTAAGGGGTTATCAGAAAATATTATTCTTGGGCATTAAAAAGGTTCAAAATATTCATAAAAAAAACAATTTTTTATAATGTTTTTTTATAGTAGTATAGATTACCGTTGACCATAATCTGATAATTTTTTGGTAATTATATAAGAAAAATAACAAAAAATTTGGTAAAGATCTGCTGTTTTTAATTTAATATTTATCTGTTAAATAATTATATCCCTCTTCTCAAACAACTAATATCGTAAAAGTAATATATGCATGAGATTAAAGCAATTAAATTGCATATTAATTAATTTTTAATTAAATTCTGACATACCTTATATGGCATGCTTTCAAAAAATATAGATGTGGCAGATATCTTTTTGGTGGCAGTAAAGAAACCATGGGTAAGGTGACCACCATCCGGTAGATCCAAACCCATTATCCTGCCATGGGGCTCAACAACACCGGTGTATACTGCAAAGTTGGCTGGTGAACCTAAGAACATTAGCAAAAATACACATTATTACATTTATGCTTTTAAGGGAGGTGTATTAAACACAGTCATCACCGAAACAATACATTTTTATACAATCACTAGAGGGATTTCTCTTGCATAAATTTAAAATTTAATTATTAATAAAAATTATCATATCATTATTATAAATATTATCATTATAATGTATGTCTTTAAAGACCATGGGTCATAAAAATGGCCCAGACATTCGGAAAGCTTGCTTGGGGCCATGGGAAGGCCAACAATAGAGGTCCTTTGAAAATTTAATGTAAATGTGGCGTGACACTGACCGGCGATTATCCCTGTCTACACGATATAATAATGTACCCAAGCACAAGCCCCGGCCAGTGTAGGCCTATTATGGGAAATGAGGACAAAAGTGTCGAACTATTGGGGTGAATATATAATAAACCATATTTGTTTATCATTATTATTAGAAATTCCCATATGTTAAGTTTCACGATATTTGGTTTAATTTCAAAGCTAGAAGATAGAGTAAACAAAGTCATAAAAATATCCAAACAAAGTCACTTTTATACACATACATTAATATGCATTATTATGGAACATTGTAAATGAAAGTGTGATGCCCTAGTTGTAATTACTGCAATAAGAAAAACAAACTGTTTTGCAGTATTGAGGTCTTGGTTACTAGATAAGGAATGTTTTTATAACATTGCATTGCCCTTAATTTATAAATACCTACTGGGTGGAAATATACACAACAACTTTGATAAGAAATAAGAACAATACAACACAATAAGAACCAATGCTTATTTTAATGTATGTAATTTTTTATTACATTCAGAGAGTTATTAAAATAAACTATAGTTAAATTGTTTAATCTTTAGTCCACACCAAATAATGTAATGATAAAGATGTGATACTATACTGATTAATGTTTTAGCTGTTTTAGAAATTCACATGAAAACAAAGTTAGATGTTGCCACAAAATATTTTATGTGTTTGATTAAATTCTGTTTGCAAATAAGTTTTCCATACCCGAATATGGCTGTACATTAACTCCCCATTCCTCTGGATTAAGTCTATATGCTTCAAGTGACCTGTTCTGGGCCAAAATTTCAATTTCATCTATGAATTCATTTCCTCCATAATATCTGTAAGTAAATTACAAAGTTAGGTTGTAATGATTTACTTTTAGTTCTGCTATCTTCTATTCACTATATCTTTTTTATTGCCTGAAGCAAGTAAAGTGATAATATACACCATGTTTCATCAGGTGTCCACCTGATGAGGACAGGAGATAACTGAACAATCAATGGAGATTTCCAGTGCATTTTATGTATTTTTATTGCATTCGCAGTTCAATCTTGGACATTACATTTTCTTCCATACTCCTCCATTCTATCATACATAAACATCCTATAGCCACCATAAAACATTATGATGTCAGTCCAGCACATAATCTATCCATCTCTTTTTTTTTGGACTAACACTTGTATCCCTTAATTTTCCAATTAAACATTCATTTTGTCACATGATCATAGAGTACTTACATAGTATATATAAAAATACACATGAATTTCTTCCATCATCACATTGTCTATATCACATTCAGCTTCTTTCTTTCAATTTTTCAATCATGGATGCAACTTTTAAATTTAAATACCCATTTTTTATATACATATTTTTCACCTTATCCATTCTTGTAACATCACACATTCATCTGAAAATTCTCATCTTAGCTGAGTGGATATATTTTGGTCCAAAACTTTAGTGGTCCAACATTCAGACCTGTATAACGTGAGCGCTTGACCGATCATATTACAGATCTGAGCAGATTTTTAGTAAATGATAGGACTTAATTTTATTTAAGAAACTATTTGGATTCAAAAAAGCTTTATATGACATAATAGCTCACCTTTTTTCATATACTAGTTATATGAATTTAATTAAAATCTTTATAAAAATAAGTACTCACATATTTTTTATGTAAAACAGTTTCTTGATTTTATATTATTATTGCATTAAGTCATTACAATGATAAGTAAATTTTTGCTTGCAAACTTCTCATTATTGTGCATAATGACATAGGTATCAAAAATATTTATCAAGTTTTAGTGAATAATTTTAAATAATAGTTATAAAGTGTACTTTACTCTTGCCATTTTTGGTAATATTTTTACAAATTATTCAAGATTGCTTAACATAATTACAACCATTTTTTTAACAGATTAATGTTTTTAATTTGATTTTAATTTCTTTTGTATAATGATCTAATATTTTTTATTTACACTATGTAATTAAAATAAAATAGATTTATATTTCAATACTTTATTCAGGATAAACTGTCATGGATTTCAAAATGAATACATAGATACAAAAATTAAGTGGTAATTGCTTTTAGTTAAAAAGTAATTTTACCTGAAATTTCATGTGTATTTTGTTTTTAAACCTTATGTGGTTTAGAACATATAAATTGTAAAGCTCAAGTCTCATTCCAGTGGAATGGCAGACACAACTAGTATCTAATATATTATCTATAATATTATAAAATTCTAAAAACACAGTGTTTGTTATCTTGAAGTTATTTAAAAAAACAATAATAGAATAGATTATATAAATGATGGAGAACCTGATGCAATTGTTTTTATGAATTCTTCTGTTTGTTTGGGATTCACATAAAAAATACTTGGCCAATTTTGATGCAGTTTTTTGTGGTCTACAAGCAAATTCCGAGAGAGCTACAAGCAAAAAAGAATCCCACGGGTTTTTTTTGGGTTCGGTCTGTACTTGTTTAAATGTATAAAAATAAGCTTATTCTGAAATAGTTTTCACTAAAACAAGGGCTTACATTCTTTTTTAAATGTTGCAGTACTTTGTGTCCTGGGAATTTAAGTTAAGTGTGGACAGTCGTGGGAAAATCCTAGTATTAAATATAGTAAAAGGTTTACTATATTAAATATTTGTCACACCCACTACAGTGTGCAATGGAGGTCCTACACACTAGTAGACATTAGTATGGCTTAGTATGGCCATAAAGGACTAGTTCCTTGTATTCAATCACTTTTGCTCTGAAATAAGGTTACAACACTAACACTATGGTACATATCTACTATAATTTATTACAACCTCAGAAATGAAAGTATATTGTTTTTATTGAAACCTTTCAAAGCCGTTGAAATAAGTCTCACATGAACAAACGGCTGGTCTATATTTAGGGCAACTGATTAGCTCTATCATACAAAGCAGGAATACAGCCAGCATTTTGGGAATGCTCCCCATCAACGGGAATCTGGTCTATTTTTTATTTGAAAATATGTTTATAATAGTACCTATTTAATTTAAAGTCTTTTTGTATAGTGTAATTTTTTAGATAGTTTAGTTTAGTCTTCGTTTTGTCTCAATTAATATTTTTATTATACATAAATTTTATTCAAAATACAAAAATTTCAAAATGTTAAATATGAACTCTATATACATACATACACATTATCACACATTTTTCCTAAGGGGGTAGGCAGAGACTATAGACTCCACTTGCAACTAACCTGACAAACAACTTTCGCTTCATCTACTATCATTAACCTCTTCATATAAATAACAAATATGAAGTCTAAGCATACTGTTATTATCTTAATTAAATGAATAATAATACCTTTGATGAGGCATGCCCTCTGAATATTTGTTATGAAGGCATGTGCTAAGGCACTGTAGCACTGGTATAGATGTGAAATTCTCAGATGCAATCATTTCAAGTCCAGCGCGTTGCCTTTCCTTTTCTTTTTTTATCAGGTCAAAAAGCTCTGGGTCAGTCTCCCATAAATTACCATTAAGAAGTTTGTTACTCATTTTGTTAGTTGTGCTTAAATAACAGGCTGGAATACTCTGAAATAAAAATACAGTTTAAAATTCTGTATGAAAATAGCACCTAATAACTCATATCGATACTAAGTATTAACTATACTTGTGACAATTAATATTTTATATAGTAAACGTGTAAACGCACTTGTGTAAAATTACCGACACGCGCGGTTAACCTTTTCTCTTACGCGCGTCAACTTTACAATATGATGTATAAATGGTAACTGGAACAGAAGACGAATGTACAACAATATAAGAGGCTGACCTCAAACTGATAACAAGATAATGCAATTCAAAACAAAAGTTGATATTATTTCTTTATTATTGCAAGCAAGACGTGCGGTTTATGCGCCTTTTAAGTTACAAAATTATTACGTATAAGTTTGATAGCGATTTCAATGTTATACTTACAAAAATAGGAACCTTCGTTTTATAGTTGACTTGTTATATAAAATTGCCTAACCTAATATTTTAGGAAGCATAACTCATGGCCCAACAGTGAATTACAACAACAAACTGCTGAAATGATAACAGTTAATTGTATTGAAACGTACCTGAGGGTTTAATTTTGTACAAAGTGATACGCCCGGATGCTTGTACAATTGAGATGAAATTCTGCTAAATCTTCGAGTAACAACATAAAGACAGTTCTTCGCTAGTATCTCAGACATTTTCATTGTCTTAAATACAGTCAGCTTCTACGAACAATTAAATCAATATGTATTTCATGGTACCAACAAGAATTTATTTTATCGACGATGATAACCCGATTTGAACTCTACGATCGCGCAACTTGACGTTTCAAAACGCGGGTGTGTTTTTTTTTAATCGACCAGGCGTCGAACTGCTTGAGATTGTGCACATTTAGTTTGGCACTGATAGTTGGAGAACATTTCATAACAACGCATTGATCAAATAACAAATGAACTTTGATGTTTGGTAAATTGTTGTACTACTAACCAATGTTTCTTTTAATAGCTTATAAACATGTAGCTCTCTGTTCCGCCCATTGTTAATTGCCGAAGTCGTCAATTTAATTTTTAATAATATCAGTTGATAATTATTATTCAGCACTAATTTTGATAATTATTATTCAGCACCAATATTATTATTTAACTCGTGGTAGTATTCTAACGACGTGCGTTCGAATTCGAACCGGGAGCGTCACTCACAGCACACGAGTAGGTACTCTCTAACGAGCACAGAACACTAGTACTCCCTAACGAGGGCTAACGAGAGGCGTCACTGAAGGTTTTTTGATTAAGGCATATACTAAGTGTATTACAATTATTACGTGCTAACATTAAAGAAAAAAAATGGATCAAACTGGCATATCAAGATTATGAATGTGTGAAATACTTGAATCCCTCTTAAACAAGCGTGGCACGTTTACCAACATTCTAAAGAAACATTCACAAGCCGATTGATAGGAATAATTTTAATAGAAAACTTAGGCACTTTTAACCGTGATCACTGTAAGTATGTAGATAAAGATATAACATAACTTACGATAAGGATAATAATAAGTAGGTAGATACCTACTATACTTCTTTTTAGCTGATTTGAAATAAGAAATTGCTGGTTAATGCCGGTTACAAGAAGTTATTTTATCATTGTATATTGTTATTGTGTAACTAATTAATGAGGTGTAGGTATGTTATGAATTTAATTTTATTAAATAATAAATTATACGTTTTACATAACTCATATAGCCACAGACCATAGTATATATAGGTTCTCATTGTGTAAAAAAAATATGATCGAGAATTTAAGCCAGCCGTAAAGAAAGCAACTCACCCCCTGAGTAATACTATTATAATTAATACCATCTGTCAATTAAATAAATAATTAACCAAATTTTTCATCCTCAATGACATCATCCGCCGGGCTCCTGTCAGCGTCGGCGTACCGGCCGTATTAGAATTTAGAACCGAAACGGCTTAGTACGCGACAATGGCAAGAAAGAGGCCGGTTGGTAGTATGCCACTTATTCCTTGGAAGATGAGACGGCCGCTTGTTTGGGACGCGACATATGTCGACACTGACGCCGTCGCATCTTCCAATGACTGAATTAGGGGCTGGCAATGCTGCTTCAAAAGCTGAAGGTCCAAAGCAGCACAAATATGAATTCAAGGAAAGAAGAATATGAATTCAATGAAGAAAGGTCGCTTACATATTCGGGCCGTTTAGAGTTGAGACATGAGGTCTGTGGGGTCCATCGGCAAAGAGTTTCTTCAAAGGACTTTGCAATCAATTCTTTGATGACACTCGTGATCAGGCTGGCGCATATTTCGCCCAACGAATAAGTATCGCCATACAGCTCGGCAACGTAGCTAACCTTCTGGGCACGCTCCCCGCTGGCAGCGATTTGCTGCAGTCTTTCATTTATATTTATAAGTTAGATTATTTTTAGTATTTATTTATATTTTGTTATAGTTCGATATTGGATTCGATTTGGCTTATATTTAATTTATATTTTTGAAGTTCAAATAATAAATAATGAGTATCGTATAATAATAATAAAAAATATCATCATGAATTAAAATGTGCCAAAAGTACTTAGTGCTGTGTATCACATTTATTTATTTTTATTACGTTTTTCTACGGAACTTGAAATCAGTAACTAAAGAAAACAAACATAGAAAACATCAAACATAAGAGTAATAGAGAAGTTTTTGGCCGCAACTGAAAGGAGACGTTTTGGGGTGCAGTTTTATTTTCTAAAAATGTATAAAATTACTCTAAAATGAACAATAGTTGTAGGATATTGTTAGTTTTTGAGTAGCATTTATGTGTTTTTGTAAGAAATGTCTTTTCTGGCCTTTCGAGTTTTCACAAGAACTCCATTGAATGGCGTCAGTTGTATACAACTGCGCTAATACTATACGAAAACAAATAAACATCAGAATTGCCTGTATGAACTAGGATTCCTTTGGCTGCCTTTGTGGCGAATTCTACAAATACTAGTAAGAGTAATAGAGATTGTGTGGCATATATATTGGAGTTGTATATTTATGAAATATAATAGGGAACGATCATTAAAACACCGAGTACGCGATACAACTGGTTTATTTGCAAAGTACCGACATGAATAATATATTGATACACTACACCTCCCCCTTTTAAGAACACAGATAAATACAAAATATCAATTAAAAGTAAACGACTACTAATACAAGGAGACAAATACAAATATTACAGGTTTTAATTTTTGTGACAAAATTATTGGTATCTAGTAATAAAAAAATAGTAACAATTAAATTAATAGCAATTTGTATATCAAGATTGCTTAAGTTAATAAGAAAACTGATATGACTGACTTGTAAGACATTGAGTATTAGTAGACAATAAGAATGACATTTTAAAATTTATATTTTCCCTTAAATCTACCGGGGCGTTTAGATTTACCTTCACAGTTATCAATTGGAATAGGTATCGGCTTTGGATTCATGTCCCGTGTATCATTGTTAGGACTGCCGATGGGAGTTTTATTGGTTTGGCCGTTTTCTACAGAAGTAGTGGGCGTGACGTCAGTATGCTCATCACCATTGTTATTTGCTAATTCCACCTCATTTTCAGAATTTTCGATATTACTAGCCAATGAATGCCTAAAACCGGATGATCTTTTGATTGGTAACAATTGGTCTATGTTACGTTTCCATTCTTGTCCATCGGAAACGCGTACCTTGTAAGTTAGCGGAGCTTCCCTAGTTAGCACTGTAGCAGGTGCCCATTTCTCAGTCCGCGCGCGATAGTCGCGCGCTAAGACCTCTTCACCTGGCTGTACATGTCTCTCTGCACCGGGACGTGCCCGTCCCGCACGTTCTTCCGCTGATTCAACAGCTCTTTCGACTTCAAAAAATGGTTTCAATATATCTAATCTGCCCCTTAATCTTCTACCGAGCATAGCTACTGCAGGTGCTACACCTGTGGTAGCATGCTCGCAATTTCTGTGCTGAAACAAAAACCGAGCTAATGCCGTGTCAATATCGACACCTTCATGAACAGCCTTTTTCATTGCCCGTTTAACTAATTTAACTGCGTTTTCAGCTGCTCCATTACCAGCTGGCCTATAAGGACTTGTGATTGTGTGATTGATCAAGTTTCTTTTAATGTAATTAGCAAATTCGATAGAGCTAAAAGGAGGACCACCGTCGCTGATAATTTGAGATGGTAATCCGAAACGCGCGAAAAGTTCTCGTAATTTAATAATTGTTGAACTCGCATTTGTGCTGGACATTTTTTGGACTTCTATCCACTTGGTATAAGCGTCGACTGTTACCAAATAATGTTTTCCTTGAAATTCGCCGAAGTCAATATTTATTCGCTGCCAAGGCCGCGTCGGAAAAGCCCACGGGTGCAACTGAGAGCGCGGTGGTGAATCTCGTTGTTGCCGGCAAGCACTACATTCTCTACACAATGCTTCGATGGCAGAGTCGAGTTGGGGCCAATAAACATAACTACGCGACACATTTTTCATTTTGACTACGCCTAAATGTCCCTCATGTATTTCATTAAGGACCTGTTGTCGTAATACCTTAGGAATTACTACTCTATGATTATATAAAATACAGCCTTTGTCAATAGTTAGACCATCTTTTCTGTAAAAGTAAGGCTTTTCCTTATCTATCACCACTTGGGCTGGCCAACCGTTGATAATATAACAATAAATATTTCTCAGTACTTCATCTTCCTGGGTTCTAAGTGCCACATCTTTCGCACTGATAGGGAATGACTCCTCAACATAATTCACATAGGACACAACATCCAAACCGACACCCTCTTTGTGCTCTTTTGGCAATGGCAAGCGTGATAATGCATCGACATTGCAATTATCTTTCGATTTTACAAATTCAATATCAAAATCGTAAGCTGCTAGTTTAGTGGCATACCTCTGCAAACGACTAACCGCAGTTTGTGGCAAACCAAATTTAGGTCCAAATATAAACGTCAAAGGTTTATGGTCCGTTTTAATTATAAAATGTCGACCATAAAGATACTGATGATGTTTGATGACGCCACTAATTATAGCCAGAGCCTCTTTGTCTAATTGACTGTAAGATCGCTCAGCCGAGTTCAAAGTGCGCGATGCAAAACAAATAGGACGTTCATCGCCATTTGGAAATCGGTGCGACAAAACGCTGCCAATGCCATACGAGCTGCTGTCGACGGAAAGTACAAGTGGTAGCTCGGGATTGTAGTGAACTAGTACATTGTTACTAGATATAGTTTCTTTGACCGTTTGGAAACTTTTTCTACATTTTGCCGACCACATCCAAACTGCATTCTTACGTAATAATTCATGTAAAGGATAAAGAGTAGTACTCAAATTTGAAATAAATTTACCGTAATAATTAACCATACCGAGGAAAGACTTCAATTGCGTTACATCTTTTGGTTCGGGGGCCTCAACTATAGCCTTTATTTTGTTTGGATCTGGACGCAAACCGTGTTTATCTATAACGAATCCCACATAGGTAATGCTGTCTTGCATAAAAGCACATTTTTCAAATTTAATTCTGAGACCGACCTGACGCAGCCGTTCAAATAACGCTCTAAGATTGGCTAAGTGTTCCGAACGAGTAGGACCAGTGCAGGCTATATCGTCTTGAAAAACCGCAACTCCCTTAAGTCCTTTTACGGTCTCTTCCATAAACTTTTGGAATTTTTCAGGAATGCAAGTTAATCCAAAAGGTGTGCGACTATAAACAAATGTACCAATATGTGTAGTTATAGCTGTACACGCTTGAGACTCTTCTTCAAGAAAAAGTTGCTGATAAGCTTGTGTCAGGTCGATTTTAGAATACTGCTCACCCCCACTCAAAGCAGTAAACAGTTCCTCTATACGAGGCAGAGGATAAGGCTCGCGAAGTAACTTAGGGTTTATGGTGATCTTATAATCGCCACAGATTCTAATTTCACCGTTTTTCTTTATTACCGGCACTATCGGTGTACCGTAATCCGAATAGTCCACTTTACGAATCGTACCCTCGGCCTCAAGCCTCTCCAACTCATGCTCGACTGGTTTACGTAACGCCAACGGTAACGGCCTAGCTTTAACGAACACTGGATTATTGTCCATTAATTTTAAAGATATCTTTTTAGTACACGTACCAAGTCCCGGGGCAAACACACTGGGAAAATCTATACGTAATTGTTCTATTAAATCTTGTACACTGATATTACAGATAAATTCATTAATTTGAATATCATTTACTTTGAGTTTTCGGAGCCAAGATCTGCCCAATAATGGCGGGCCACCGTTTTTAATTACAAACAGTTTAAGTTTACTAGCAGCGTGTTCCCCAATTTCCACATCAACATAGATAAATCCGACAGGTTCAATCGGACTGCCCACGTACGAATAAAGGGAAATATCATAACGATTTATAGGTAACTTAGAAAAATGTTTTTGATAATAAAATAAACTAATCGCTGATAACTTACTTCCAGTGTCCAATTCAAATGTTACCTCAGTGCCGTTAACCCGCGCCGGAACCATGTAGGGCCTGTCATTTATACCGCGCACACTTAAATTATTAATCTCCATTTCCGAGTCCTCATCACTATTGGTGGAAAAATTATGCACTTGCCGTTGTGTCGAAAAAGACGCCTGACTTTCCCCTTGAACAAAACCCCGTTTAAAATTGTTACACATCACTTTAAGATGTCCTTTAACACCGCAAATATCGCACGTATAATTTTTAAAACGACACATGTCGGCCCGATGATCCTTGCCGCACCGCCAACAAGCACGCGGCTGGCGTGACGTCGATGGCTCAGACGCACGCATGCCGCGCTGCGATGTCCGCCCGGCGGGCGGGCGAGTCGAGCGCGCCGCCGCGGCCACCCGGTGTAGCGAGTCGCGCGCCTCGCCCGCCGCCGACGCGGGCGCAGCCGCGCCGCCGGCGCCGCTGGCCTGCGCGTGCCGTTCCGCCGCCTCCAGTGCCAGTGCCAGCTCCACCGCTCTTTTGTAGGTGATTTTCGGTTCCGCAAAAAGACGAGACCTCATGTCGTCACTGATCAATCCCGACACGAACTGATCGCGTAAATTTTCCTCCAAACTTGTATTGAAATTACAAGTACTAGCGAGATGTTTAAGAACTTGTAAATATTCGCTCAATGATTCGCCCATATTCTGACGCCTTTGACGAAAAACATGGCGTTCTGCTATCTCGGACCGTTTCGGTTCAAGATGATCGCCGACTATGTTAACAAGTTCACTAAACTTTTTACTTTCCGGATTGCATGGTGCACATAAATCACACATCAAATCGTACGTGGGCCCACCAACCAATGTCACTAAAGTGGCCACTTGCAAATCCGATTTAATTTCATTTAGTGCCATGAATTGTTCGACGCGTCTTATGTAAGCCGACCATTTTTTACTTGTTAAATCAAATTGTTCGATTTTACCGATCGGCATTTTATATTTTTTAAATTTTATTTCACTTCACTCGCGGAACACAAACATAAATAAGTCTATTAATTCGATTTTTCTCGTCGCCAGTTGTATATTTATGAAATATAATAGGGAACGATCATTAAAACACCGAGTACGCGATACAACTGGTTTATTTGCAAAGTACCGACATGAATAATATATTGATACACTACAATTGGTATATATTTAAAATGTATATAGTATTCCACTTATTAAGTTAAGTTACTGATTGTTGTAACGACAGTCGTAAACTCTTTCCGTGTAGTCCACGCCAAAATTTGCGACTTCTCCCGATCAGCAGACTATTGAGCAATAAAGTGAAAAATAAAATAATATGTATTTATTTTCTAGTTAAGTCTAAATTGATTATTAATTACAAATTTAACTAACAGTGAGGTAATGTGATGCACGCGGCAACTACTGAAAATCCACTAAAATCACCCCTGTAAGTATACATAATTTTATATCATCTATCATCCTAAGCAAGACCGGTGGTACAAACGCATAGTCAATGTCATAACCCTGGCAGGTGCGGGATCACAAGCAGTCCCGTTAATACATTACCGATGAGGATTATTTTCCTGACCAAGCTTTCTTTCACTTCAAAGCAGTTTTGGTGCCAGTGTACGGCGTTATGTCCTAAGGGCTGTCATCCGTAGAACTGTCTCTTCAGTCGCCGGAAATCGTTAGATGCCCTTAGGCGCCGCTTAATCGATTACTAATGGTCGGAAGATGTGCTTTCTCTCCTGCCCTTTCAGCGTCATCTCTTTAGTAAACATTACTATCTCATATAAGGAGGCGACAGTTTCACAACCGGATTGGTTTCCCGTATGGACCAAGGCTCGTCCGCTAGTAGCGACCAGAGTGACATAATTTGATTTAGTTCTACAAACCGGAACTAAACCACTTGATTACAGTTTGGAATAGATTCTGTCTTACGAAGTAAGTCCCGCGGCAAAAAAAAAACTAATTATACAGATCAGCCCAATAACGTTGTATTTTAAAACATTACTGTGGCAGCGCAAAAACGAAATTTTGCGTTACGAGTCATATTCTCCTGTATTAAGAATGCCATGTTTGCGATACGACTTCTATTTTCCTATTAGGTACTGATTTCTAAGGCCCAGAATCACGTGGAAACTAATTAATAAGATAACATAGATGCCGGCGTCGCACGCGGTTCTGAGTAATAATTTAAAAGTTTAGGAATTTTTCAAAACGGGTACCTAATTAATTATTAGTATATTAATTCTACAGGAAATGAATCCCCTTTTCGCATATAACACATATTTAGTTATATATAACGCTAGGGGATGGAAAATTCTCGCAATGGAAATTACACGCAACTTTTTACATTTAAAAAATAACATTTCATAATCATGTCTTTATATAAATAAAAGTAAGTTAATAATAGTAAATTGTTAACTTTATCACGTACTAGAGTTTACCGTAACCTTCGGGTCCCCCTCTGGGGAGACTGGACGTCTGGTGAGCGTGTCCGCGCTGCTAACCAACTTGTGAGCAAGCTATCCAAATTGTCTCTTGAACAGCCATTTCCCGTCAAGGACCAGTCTCAGATACCGGATCTGTCTTAAGAGAATGGAAATCCCTTGGACTGTCGCGCACAAGACCGTAGGTGGATTCCGAAATCGCCTATGGAACATGAGCGGTTCAACCTTTAGTGCATACCTCTTGTTTTAAGAGCAGGTGGTACAGGTTACATTTGATTATTTCTGTATGTATCTGCCCTCGGCAGATTCACTTCATTTTATATCGCAAACTATCCCATCCACCGTCTGTTTGTAAACTTCATAAATGATAAAACTTGACAAAAAAGACAAAATGGACGAAAATTACAACACCTATCCGGGATATCTCTATCCCTACTTTCCGGAATAACCTTTACATAAAACTATCCCGTTATCCGTAACGAAAAGTATCCCTTGGCTACCCTCTGTATTAAATCGGTTCAATAACTTTTTTCTTTTCTTAAAAGCATAACAAACCGAGAGACAAATATATTTTTATCCCGGAAACTATCCCATGTTTCGGGATACATACATACCTAAGCTGTCTTTTCATGTTTTAGTTTATTAAGTCATTGTAATAAATATGTATTATTCTAGATACTCATACATGCCAATACTATTGAATCGTAATCTTCCTATGTCCCGTTGCGTGACTGTAGCGCCGCGTCTGCGGGATTTATTTCGCGAGAAAGAGTTTAATATTATGTTCAAATGTGATTATTATAAACGTATCCGTTTCATTGCCATCTTATATATTTTATATTATCATTACCCCGTAATCTATGAACCATCGAGGCAGTTTTGTAGTTAGTAGGTATAATTATATAAAATTGATAAACATAAAGTATTGTGGTACCATGAAAAAGGATACCTACCTAAATGTATATGAAAAGCCAGCTATAATGCCCATTAAATTGATGCTAATTAAAAGCGGCCACATTATGTAGTTTAGGGCGGATTATATTTCAGCTTTACGCTTGAATAAAGCCACTAATATGTCGATGTCCTCCTGAAATGGGACTCCAACAATATCTATTATTTTATTAGCTGACCGAGTCCAATTCGCTGGGCGTCAAAAAATATCACAATTAAATATAGCCTATGTCCCTCAGTTATAATGTAGGTACCTTTCCATTGGTGAAAGATTTTCAAAATCGGTACAGTAGTGGAAGAGATTATTTCTTACATACCAACAAACTCACAAACTATCGGTATATACATATGTAAATAGTTGATAAAATCCTTGTCGAATGCATTATAATATACCAGAAAATGGTGCATTTATTTTTATGCTGTTTATCGAAATTCATTTACATTGTAATAATTTATAATATAAATGAATTTGAATTAAATACAATTATATAAGGAGTAAATATTCTATTCAAAAGTGTAGTATCCCAACCGGGATTAAACTAGAGGACGAATATTTCGTTGCATATTATATTATAGCTATACCATTTAGGCATGCTTAATGGGTTTTGTTTGGAAATACGTTTTCAAGTTCCACGCATTCATTATCCCGTCATTCCATGTTTTTCACCGGGTCGCTTAAAAATAAAATGTTTGCTTTTTTATGTGTGTGACCTACTTTAATGTTCAGTTGCCCAAATTCAACTGTATTTTAGATTGTACATTTACTGATGATTGCTGCAAAGCTGGATTGGTACATGTTATGACTTCAACTGCCCCGGGCTAAGTAATACAAACGTCAGACCCATAGACTCTAATTATAGGATCTACCATTTAGTTTCGCCTTCTCTATTTAATAAACTTACGAATAAGTTTTTAATACAGTCTCGTAAATATTGCGACAATCATTTTCAACTTATTACGCAATACACTAAATTAGGCGAGTAAGAATATAAATACCTAGCTTAATTTAATAAACTAATACAATAAAAGAAAACTTAACTTTGTAATATTGTATTCTATCTATAATCCCTCAAGACTATAAGTGGAACACTAAGGCTGGTGTGCACCGACTTTTAACCGATGGCTAAAATAAGATAATCGCTAAAAATGTATGGAAAAACAGTGAATATTTTTGGTTAACCGTCGTTTAAATTTCGGTGCATACCAGCCTAAGCCTAGATCACCATCTATGGGTAAGATGCCTAAAAGGCTGGCTACGTTTCCTATCTGAATCACCATACTGATCTTTTATTTGAAGTAGGCACCAGAGATCTGGTCGCCTGGAGAGTTCATGAACTCGTCGTGGTCGATAGCCGTTTTAATAGCTCTTTGTAGGGGCTCATGGCCTCAGGACAACAGCAATAAATAACTGTCACTGAGGTCATGATTATATTTATGAGTGACTCAATAAGTAAGAATATTAAAGTGCTGATAGATAAGTATAATTATAAGAATTATTATATGTCTACATTTCAAGACTTCCATTAGCCTAACGCTCCTCAGTAAAATGTTAATACTGTTAGTAAGAGCTTATGTTAATCTCTAAACCGTTTGTACAGGAATAATATTTGAATATCGATATTCAGAGAGGCTGTCGAGACTTTATTGATTTGGCAACTGTTGCCTTACTGTTAGACAAGTTTGTCTTGAATTTATTAGTTTGTTCGCTTTACTGTTTATAGGGGATGGTAATTGCTACCGGTGAGACGGCAGTACTCAAGTCTTCTAATTATTATTGGATACGTTACGTCATTTCGTCAGCTCAGTTATATTAAACCTATTAAAGGTAAAGGAATTTGCTACAATTTCTGTCACAAAGCCGACTGAACAAGATTGATTCCTAAGTAACCCACATACACCAATTTAGTATGAAAATATATATGAATTATGAAACAAGGATAATTTGTTTATTTCCTTGAGCTTTACGGCTCTCATCATAAACCCATTTCCATTTAATGTAGGTAAGTAAACATTAAGAACGCGGCTAGTATATAAGCTATCTGTAATATTATAAAATTCTAAAAATGTCCGTTCATTGAAGCTATTTAAAAATGACTAGAATAAACTATATAAACAATGGAGAATACGATGCATTTTTTATATTTCTTGTTTGTTTGTTTGAAATTACAGTAGAAACTAATGAATAATAAAACTACGTCTTAACGGTTTTAAGCGAGGTAATTTATTTGATTTTTGTTATTCAATAGTAGAAACTACTGATTTCGATATGGTTTTGGCTGATCGACCGCAAATTCTTAGACTTAAATCTGCGCCACTTTTTATCTTGGGAATTTCCGGGGAAATTTTCTGTTTATTAAAATGGTCAGGTTAAAAAAAATCGAATTCCATCCAATCGATGACAAATTTTATGCAATAAAATGTGTGATATATTTTATTCCGGGAATGCGGCGTTAATTTTCCCCGGAGCAGTTTGTAGTTTTGTTCGGGTGCATAAAAATTAGTTTATTCCATAATTTTCATTAAAATGATAGCTTCCATTTTTTTTATAAACGGTCATTTGTGTCTCGGGAATCCCGCGGGAATTTCAAGTCAATCGTGGACGAACTCGTGGGCATATCTTAGTTACATCTAAGATAATTAAATCCACCTTTAATTTGAATATCAGATATGAACTTGGCATATTGTTTATTACGGAAATTGCAAGCTTTTTCAGAAGATATCGGATCAAACGCGTGACCGCAAATCAATCTCTATTTAACAAAGGTAAGGTATTTTTCTAGTTTTTATCAAAATATTTTTATTTTTATATGTGATAAAAAAGAACAATTTCTTCAACTTTACTAAATAGGTTTCTTTGACAACATTTTAATTATGTCGAAACTACCATAATGTGTGTTCAATACATGATACAAACGCAAACGCCATGGACGCGGAGGGGCTAGGCCGAGCGCTCGTGGCTCTGGCATAAGGGCGAAGACGCGAGCACCAAAGGGTTTTAGTGAGAATCCCCGACTTGGGGAGCAATACCATCTGCTACCGATGCTAGTGCCATCCTAACATGGCGAATTCCCCACACCAATCGCTATTCTTCACGCGGTTGGTCCTCAATAAAAAAAGGGTTTGTATTTGTAAACATTCAATCATTAATAATAGTCGTACACATAACGACCAATACTTACACTAAATAGTTTTCAAATTAACTATTTCTAGAGCAACATGAGAGCGGGTTTTAGATTATGTACCAGAGTTTACGGAATAATTCTTAAGATGTGCTAAAATAACTTAATACAAAATATACATTACTTTAAGTTTTCTAGCCTATACGTTCTATAGAACGTTCCTGAAAGTTTGTTAACTGACTTAAAGATAATGAAATTAACGTCTTGGCTGGAGAACTTCCCCTGGTTTTATGAAATGCAGATTTCCTAAATTGATTTGTAAAGTTTTTGTAATGGCTTCTATTATTTTGCATAAAGTATGGTTAAAGATGCACAGTTAATTATAGCTTACAAGAAGAATATTTTCTTAAGTTTTCGCGACTTGTAAACATAATAAAACTACGTTTTAACGGTTTTAAGCGCGGTAATTTATTTTATTTAGGTTTGTCCGACGTTTCGGCCGCTTTTCAGTTGCCGTGGTCACGGCAACTGAAAAGCGGCCGTTAAAACGTAGTTTTATTACAAGAAGAACTTAATTTCTTTTCTTCTCTCTATCTTTCTGTCTTCGAACCCTTCGGGAGGTTGAAAAACTTCCCGCCCATAGCCACTAAAGTTAAGCTTGCAAAGTCCTTACTACTCCCCATTCTTGATTATGTTGACGCCAGCTATATTGATTTGACTCAGCTTCCTAGTAAACTTGAGCGTCTCTAAAGTGTTTGTATAAGGTTCGTATTTAGGTTACGCAAATATGTAATAATGAATGAACTCATATTCTTTCACTCCTTTATAATGTGTTGATTATCCCTACAACCCCGTATTATCTCAAAGAACGCTTTGAATTCATCTCTTCTTCTCACAATTATAAACAATATTAATCTTTTTCCAATAATTCTTATACCGTACAGGCTATTTTACTCTGGAATGCGCTGTCTGTTAATGTCAAAACAAGACAAGCAAAATCAGTAACATTATTTAAGAACATGACGAAAAAGCACTACCTGCAACATGTTTGATATTTTTATGTATATTTACGTGTCTGTATATGCATATATGTATATATTTATGTAATGTTATCAGGTGTATGTATGTGTCTTTTAAGTATAACTATTTTATATACTTATTTGTTTATCATTGAATTAAATGTAATGTAAGTAACTGCATATCGTCTAATATTTATGTACACGGTTTTTGACAAATTGAATCTCTTTTTGTACTGCCACGGGTTGTCTGGAAGAGATCGCTTCTTAGTGATATGACCGCCCATTGTGCATACACAGAATTTTTTTAGCACAGAATTATTAATTTTTTATAAGTTTTTCTGTGTTTTCTGTAATGGTTTACAAAAAAGTTTTCCCTCCCTCTCTCTCTCTCTCTCTCTCTCTCTCTCTCTCTCTCTTAATTTATTTGGCGGCGGTCCATTACCCGGATCACTTGTATGTAAAATATAGGTTTTATATGTAACTTTCAAGATCGTTCTATAGAAGAATGTGCACTTATGTATAATTTTATCTGATTAAAAAAGTACATTAGGTAAAGCTGTCAAGTGGTGCAAATATGAAATCTTAGGAAGCGGTTGTATATTGAGGTTAAAATGTTTAATTAAGTTTCAAATAAGTGAGATACATAATCAAATTTAATGTAAGTTGTGGTTACTTACTGCCTATTCTTAATCTTCTTACCAAAATCAACAATACAGTTTCCCTGACAATGCTTTCAGTAAACCAAGCCATTGTAAGCCACTGTGAGAACAGAGTATTTAAGTATAACTGGGCCGCAACAAGTTGATCCTAGGACTTCTCTTGATACATTATTCTCCACGCTGACAAATCAACGTGACAAGGATTAATTGCTTAATTTAAATTTTGCTATGAATTTAATATAAAACCTTGGCTTTTGGCTACTTGGGTAGAGTCTTGTAATAGCCATAATTATTTTATTATTTTAAGGATCTAAGCGATATACGTCAGAGTAAACATGGATACTTTTGCTGAATGTGACAGCACGCATTCTTACTGCACTCGGGGCAGGGGAAGGAAGGCTCGCGGCCATATCATGCTTGCTCTCTAAGATGAGCAAGACGGTACATGTAATGGGACCTTTAATTTACAATAGACTACCTCTCAATATAAAAGAATCCAAAAGTCTCGGTTCTTTTAAGAAGAGATTAAATTATCTTATCGAGCTGACGCCTTACTCAATGGACGAATTTTTTAATTTAAAAATTATTTAATTACATTATGTATTTTTCTTTAATGAAAATTAAAATGTAACTGATATGACTTGTACATATATTTGTATATTATTATACGAAATAAATACTTATGACTTATGACATACAGGCAGAAAGAAAGATAGTGATATTATTTGCTCCTATACCTACCCGCATTGTTTAAATTGTTGAATAAAATATTGAACAAAGTTTGGCAGAAAATTTTATTTCTTCCCACATTATGCAATAAGCAGGAATGTGAAATAAATTTATTTGTAATACGCGGTAAGGCCGATGGTTCATATAATGTTAAGATATAAAGATAAATTCATTACAATATATTACACATGTGGCTTGATCATTGGTTAGATTTCGTTCGAATGATTTTAACACCATATATTTAATACGAATGGCTTTAGGCAAGGCGTGTGAAGTGAAATAATGGTATTTAAGTGACTAACAGATCTGCAACTTTGGGTCTCTCATTCCAGATGCACGGATTAGGCATTTAAAAAAAAAACTCACGAAGAGACCTACACGAAGTTTTATCTCCACCAACACGCCAGCATATCGTGTATAGCAACTATTTTCTTCAAATGGGAAAGCGCATGGTTAGCAGAGGGACATCTATGTGCTGATATTATATGTGAAGACCTTAGATCATATAAACGTCTAACTCAATGGTGAAGAGGTAGCAAGGTGATATTATCATAATCATCCAAAAGACAAATCCCGCTCCGTTCCTTTTCACTTCGAAACCCGGTGTTACCATTCTACGTTTTCTTCTTGCTTCATTCTGTATATATATACCGACGTTAGGCGGTACTATAGTACGCCCTAATGAGGAGACCATCGTCACATTTGCCATCCTCTACATCAAGGCACTATTTTGTCGATCTAAGTCATCTTATAAAAACATATATATATCTAGGTATTTTGCGTGAGGACGACTGTTGTCAAAACGCAATTTCAAATATTTATATTTTTAATTATTATTCTCATAATCATAATTGAAATAAGACTGCAAATTTGAAATTCCTTTGGTAAATAAATTTCCCTTTGCAAGTTGAATTTCCGTTTGCGCTCTTTAAAAATGAGTTACGAAGCCGTAAAAGAACGCGTGTAATTAAGTTATTAATCTGCTAAAGTTAGAAGGGGGATTATTATGTACATATCTTGTCATATCCTATATTTTAAAAAGGCAATCAGTCATGAAATAACATACGTATATATCTTATTCTTATATATATAAAAATCTTGTGCCACGATGAATTTTGCCAATAAACTTCAAAACTACTGAACCGACTTCAACCAAAACTGCACACCGTGTGCAGTTTGATCCAACTTAAAACTTTTTATCCCTTTGGAACCGGTAGGTGGCGCTGAGATCGTGTTCTAGAATCCTCCTAATCACCTGGACCGATTTTGGTGTTTTTTTTTCTGTGTTTGTTTGGGTCCCCGGATGGTTTAAATCCACAATTGGAACCGGTAGGTGGCGCTGGGATCGGGTCTTAGATTTTATTATCTATATATGCAAAAGAAATACGTGTTAGTTACACTATTTATGACTCAAGAATGGCTGTATCGGTTTGGCTGAAAATTGTTGGGGAGGTAGCTTAGAACCAGGAGACGGACATAGGATACTTTTTATCCCGTTGGAACCAGTAGGTGGCGCTGAGATCGGGTTCTACAATCCTCCTAATCACCGGGAGCGATTTTGGTGATTTTGTTTTTGTGTCATGGAATAAAGTCTTTTAGGAATTCAGTAAATAGGCGGTACGTAGTTCGCCGGGTTAGCTAGTTATAATATATAATACAAGCCCATAACTGTCCCAATGCTGGGCTCGGGCCTCCCATTATAGAAGAAACGTACAGTATACCCGCCACACTTATCAAAGGCGGCTTGGCAGGTTTGACACATCGGTTATCTCGATGTGCAGGTTGCATCACGATGTTGTCCTTCACCGTTGTTAGCACGTGGTAATTGTAACAATATGCACATTAGGTCAGAAAACTGCCAAGTGGTGCATGCGTTCCGGCCAGGATCGAACCCGCGCCCTTTGAATTTAGGACGCGTGCACTAGCCATTATGCTACCACGACTTCCATATGTATACATAGGCAGATACAATAATGTTACTTATTAAGATATAGTTTAAATAAAATTGTCTTTATCCTTTTATTTTATAAGTTATTTGAAAAGTTACAGATAATATATGGATCCCAAATCACCGTCCTTTGGGAACGTTTACAAAATGGTACCTGAGTTTCCACGTTGGCTGGAAGTTGTATTTCAATGTTTTACCAATTCCCAACAAACCGAAACGAATAATAAATGATAGTAAAACTTTCACATTGGCAAATCATTCAACAGTTATTCCAAAACATATCAAACCATTAAAAACATGCAAGTATCTACATATTAATATCTGAAACAAAGAGGCAACCCTCATATGTGTGCACTAGAAATGTGAAAACGCCTCTTCCGACCATATTTCAAGGGTTCAACGATTGGCTGACAGCTGAAGCGTACGTATATAAAAATTCTCCGCAAAAGCAGGAAAATGTTGTGTATCGTAAAGGGTATTATGGAACATATAAGCAGGCCTTTTTTGTCACTTCTTTTTTGGAGACACGTTAATTCTCGAAAGTTGTAAGTCCATAATTTTTTGTTTGCGGCTCCACTCCAAAAAACCTATTCAAAATTCCTTTATTTGTAAAGGTTACCAAATATATTTTTTTCATTTTACAGTTTTTATGGCAATTTTTCGATACTATCGAAATTTCTTTTAAAGACATTGCGTGTCCCCACAAAAAAAGTCCTCCATAAAAGTAAGCATTCGCAGGTCAGGATCTCTACCAGGGTCTTTCAGTAATTACATATATAAGGTACTTGTTAAACCTCGATTTAATTCAAATAATATAAATATAAAAAAGAAATATGTTGATGAGGATTTCGTTGCGCTACTTTTTCTTTCTTAACAGTAAAAAAATGCGTTGGAAACGGTGATACGTAGACTGATGACCATCAATAGGTAAGTAATCTGTAACATTATTACTTTTAAATATACCCTACTTCCTACTATAATCCAAGTTACAATGTTAGAAATAACCTTCTTCGTTGGATATTACATATAACATATATACGAGCTACAGAAAACATTATATATTTTCTACTATATAAAAATAAGTCGGGTTTTCCTTCCTGACGCTATAACTCCAGAACGCACGAACCGATTTCCACGGTTTTGCATTCGTTGGAAAGGTCTTGGGCTCCGTGACGTTTATAGCAAAGAAAATTCAGGAAAAATTTCAACAGAAAAGCGGGAAAATGTTTTTTCACATACAGCGCCATCTCTGATACATCATAGAAATGATGCGAAACATTAATGCAAGCGGTGGACAATAATACTGGTGGTCTATTCTTCCTGGACGCACCTGGAGGAACAGGGAAATCTTTGTCATTTCATTGATTTTGGCCACTATTCGATCAAGATGTGACATAGCTTTGGCGTTAGCATCATCTGGAATTGCGGCGACTCTTCTAGATGGCGGTCGTACTGCATATTCTGCGCTTAAGTTGCCACTCAATTTAAACACAATTGATATTCCAACATGCAATATTTCCCGAACCAGTGCAATGGGAAAATTTTTGATGCAATGCAAGCTCATTGTTTGGGATGAGTGCACAATGGCACATAAGAAATCACTTGAAGCACTTAACTTCACACTGAAGGATCTTCGGCGAAATAACAACATCTTTGGTGGCTTGATGATATTGTTGGCAGGCGATTTCAGGCAGACGTTGCCAGTAATTCCCCGAGTAACGCCTGCAGATGAATTAAATGCTTGCCTGAAGGCATCACCTTCATGGAATAACGTAAAAACATTATCGCTAACCACTAATATGAGAGTTCAACTTCAAAATGATCAAAGTGTTGCACAATTTTCCAAACAATTGTTAGTTGTTGGAAATGGAAAAGTCGAAGTTGATGCGACATCTGGATTAATTACTCTTACGACTTTTGCCGATTTGTACACTCTCAATTAGCTCTTATTGAAAATGTTTTCCCAAACATTAGTGAGAATTATCAGAATTATGCTTGGTTAAGTCAACGAGTAATTCTTGCCGCAAAGAATAATGATGTACACGCACTGAATTTCACCATTCAATCAAAAATTGCTAGCGATTTGGTGACATACAAATCCGTTGATTCCATAACAAATCCCGATGATGTAGTAAATTATCCAACGGAGTTTTTGAACTCTCTGGAGTTACCAGGATTTCCACCACATAACTTGCAACTCAAAGTTGGTACAGTTATTATGATATAGCGATAAATTTAGAAAATCATTGTTTTTCACATGGGCAGTTATACGTTGCGTGTTCATGAGTTGGGAAACCATCCGCTTTGTTTGTGTTAACGTCAGACCAAAAAACAAAAAATGTGGTTTACCAAAGAGCACTTCAATGAAACGAATAATTTGCGGACACGTATAACGCTTCGATTCTGGTGGCGAAACGGAGTTCGCCGGGTTTGCTAGTATATATATATATATTTATACACATTTATTAATCATTTGTTTAAAGCCTTCTTTAATAATTTTGAGCGGTTAATACATCACTACTATTGATTCCATATCTAAAGCGCTTGGTGAACCAGTAATAATTAATTATATGTATTAGGTATTCACGAGTGTATTAGGGATTGAGAGTAATGTTGTTTATTTATGTTACTCCATCACTTTATTATCACTTTTTTCAAATTGTGCCGTTTATGTTACTTATTTCAACTCTACAAGACGAAGATGAATAGTGTTGCGTGATTTGCCTGAGCCCCCACTTAGATGATATGAGCTACCGATTTGTCATTGTCCTGATGACAGCTTGTTTTGTATAAGATATTTTTGTTACTAAGATTGACACAGGGCCAGTAACTTGATGATAACATCATATTTAGTAAGATCATGTTTTACAGTTTATTTTATATAGCATAGCGAGGACTTCCTGCCAGGGCCGTCTTAACCATATAGGTAACCCACAGCCACGTGGTAGAGCATTTGCCCGACTGGATGGCTACCACCCCTTGTCTAAAGTATGTCGCCATAACAACCTTGAGTTGTGTTCCGGCATTAGTGGCCAGGTTCCAGTATCGCTTAAGAGAGTAGCAGCGCATTTGTAGCGCCTTTGGTGTTGCAAATGTGCATAGGCGATGGTAACCGCTTACCATCTAGTGGGCTGTCTGCCTGTCTGCTGAACTCCTGCAATAAAAAAATAGATGCCGGAGTGCAAAAATCAGCTTGCACCCCAGTAACAATAAATAAAATTAGTAAAACGTTATAGTCAGTATACTGTTACAGTTATTTAGTAGCATAGTTGTCCTTGTCATGTTTCTTTTTAAAGAAAGAAACCTATTTAGGCACAAAACGTTTTGACGTACCTACGAGCGAAGGGAGGAGGCGTAGTAATATCTATGACTCGCATAGTATTTAAGTTTTTTGACAGCAGGGAATTTCGTTTCCTAGGGACGACACGTATTGTTTTCATCCCTCTGTTCAGATAACGTCAAGCATAATTTCAGAGTACGAGAAATAATTTTAAAAGCAATTCAGAATCTGGGACTACATCTTTTACTTGTAAATATTTTTATGATAGTAATTAATTTCTACGTTTTTTTGTAGTGTAATTTATTTATAATTTCGGACGTGATATTTTAAAGTAACATGATAATAAGTCAGGATCTAGTAAGAACGTTATTAAATTACGTTTCTAATATATTAATTTTCCTCTAGAAATTTATAAATCTAATTTTATATATTATACCCCCACCCATTTGAAATGTAGTAGGTACATTGCCCGTTTACGTTAATTGATATCGCGTACAATAATATCTATTGGAAATTCTGTATCAGTTTTATTAGAACGTTATCATTTTCTCGAATACTGCGAGGTTTCTAACTTCCTATTGGTTCAGAAACACAGTCCCGTCACGTAATGTAACTGTTATGTCTACTTTCGTTTTTCCATAAGTATAGGCCAGATATTACTATTAATATTGAAATTTTATACGACAGTAGTCATTGCCGCTTTTGTAATAAGTTCCTAAAAATAATATTATATTGGTTTCATAAGCCTAAACCTAAAATATCAATGCGTTTATTATCATAACGCTAATTTGGAGTTGGGGCCTCGTTAGCAAGTTTAATTGCTTTTTCACTCCATTTTCGTATCTTTCGTTTTTGATATTAAAACTTTGGTACTGTCAATTAAAATTTTATTATTCAATTGGTACCTGATGAAGTTTGACGAGAAGCTGTCGAATTCGGCTTGATTCATTTTGAACTATTTAAAAACACCTTATTACACATTTTTATTAAATTATTGTCGAATGCATACTTAAATTATTTTTTATTTGTATTCATTAAGAAGTTGAGGACATAGTACTTTGCATAAAGAAACATTAAATAAGCTAGATGTATAGATGCCTATATATATGCTGCAATACCTGGAATAATTAAATGAATAAATTATTAATCAACAAACTGAGTGTAATCCTCGTTTGCTGAAAATGATATACTTTAACGATGTGGAATAGTTTAAGTACGTCGTTATTTCTACAAATAAAATTTTCTTCTTCCTTTCTGCATGTTATTGTGATATTAACGATCTACATCCATATTCATGTAATCTGTAGAAATATTTAGTACATCTCATCATTAAAGCTGTAAGGACTATGTTCTGCTGTAAATAAAGTACAATATTAAAGAATTATTTATGAAATTGCGGTCATATTTCTCTTTAACGCGTCATAAATTTACACTACAAATGTAATTTTACGTGTTGCTTACTTGTAGATAAGCGACTACTGAATTTGTCATTTTATTTCTCAAATGTTATTTAATTTAGTATTAGTGTCAGGAATTTTTGGTACTTAAACCTATAGCTATAATAAATAAATAAAATTTAAAGTGTAATGAAATTTCGCTATACATTTTTTTACTTTGATTTTCTAACGCATCTGGTTTGTAATTTTTTATGCTATTGTAAATAATACAAATAACACCTGTTATTGACTTTAATAATATGGAAATTTCATTCTAAATTTCTATGATTGCTCATGGTTTTTGCAATAAAACTACTGATAAAAATAACGTGCGCTGACAATAAAGCAGTATAAAATCAAAACAGACGAGATTATTGCAAACTGACATACGAAGCAAACCATCGTTTTACTACTGGTTGTATCTGTAAAAAGCCTAATTGGCAAGAGGCTTCGACTAATGCTTTCTTTAGATAAATACTAGTATGTTAACTGCCCCATACAACAGACGATTCTCCTGAAGACATCATCCTTTGTGAACTTGTGAGGAAGTTCCTGTTTCTGGAGTGATAACCAAAGGTGGTTTAGACCTAATAATACCTAATACTCGATATGCCGAGCATTAATTTTTGGTATTTTTAATTTGAGTTTATTGTGTGTTGTTATATAATGTACACATGTGTTGTTCATTTTAAATTTATATATATAGTCCCTATCCCATTTTCCTGCATATCTATGGCTCATCTCCGTTATTGATTGCTTATCAAATTTCTCAGAAGCATGATGTAGTACAGTTCTCCCGTATGGATGTACTTAGTCACTCAATTTCTCGTAGACCTCCCCTAGGGTTGTAGGGGATATATAAACGCATTCCTCAAGCAATGTAAAATATGTATATTAAATTTAGAAACAATATAATTAGCATGCTTAATTAAGAAATATATATAAACTTATTCTACAGGCAATAAAATATATGAAGTACATCACAACAAATAACATATTTTCACATTCCGTTTAACGTGCGAACTTGTGTTACAAAATGGTACCCTGTGCCTACGATGTTTCAGTGACCCAGTTCCGCCCCAAGTTAGTGCTTGCCCTCATTGACTTCCTACTTAAGTCGAGTACAATAGCATCAGCCATTTAAATAGAATTTATATTTATTTTCTTTTTAGAAACCTATTGAATATATAAGAAAACTATGTGACAGTTAATAATAAACAATAATGAGTTCATTCCATTTTCACCGCAAACTTGTAGCAATTTTGAATAATTTGAACGCAAAAATGCATTTGGACGTGGAAATTTATTTTTAAGAATTAAAACTACTTTAACTATTTATGTAATGACTTTTTTCTACATACAGAGTCAAGTTTTTACAAATATTCAAGCATAATCTCCATGCAAATAGACACAAGTGAAATCTGAGTCTACTCGTATATAACTATATGTTACTTTATCCCAGCCTCAGATACAATTGCTTTAGACTGACGCCAAACAGCGGTGCTACTATACTACGCGAAAATCCTCATTTTACAATTCGGATTTTCCAGACAAATGCAGTCAAGACACAATATACAACTACTGTTTATTACAAATAAAAATAATGATAGCCAAGTTTATTCAAGGATGATTATATACATAAGTTTTGTATATAATTCCTTGCGATGTTTTTGATTATACACATAGTACTACAAAAACTGCGGTTCATGCCCCCAGACTGAATTTAAATCGATATCATTAGTATTTAAGCTACTTCGATTTGTTACGTACGTAAATATATGACTGCAATAAAAGTAAAAATATTATAGAAATAAAACTGGAAAGTATCCCACCAGAGCGTTATATTCGTTGGGATATTAACCGTATCCCGCGCGTGGTTTCAAGATTACCAGGGTAATAAACGTGAACGAGCGCACTATTTGTTAAGCAGTAATGGATAGCTTATTCTTTCAGGTTTGCCTGCGTAAACTTCGATTTTGTGAGAGCTGTTGGATTTCTGGTATAAAATTTATGTTATTTCTTACGTTTTCGCAGGGTGGGGTTTAGTTATACGTCACATTTATCACAGATCCGAACTTTTTTTAACATAGGTAAGAAGACTAAGGCGGGTGGTCCCTTCCTCTTTGCACCCACCTTAGTCTTCGTGGTTATTTTTTTATAACCACCCAAAGTTAATCTTATACCTCAAATAATAAATAAATGTGCCATATACCGCACCCGTTTTCGCATTTTAGACATTATTTAAAATAGTATTATTTATATTTAATATAAAACATTGGCTAATTTAAATTAATATTTTTAACGTAAAACAAAATTTTCATCCCGAATAGGTAAAAGTCCGTAAGTAATTTCTCCGTGCAGGAACAAAAAAAGAATACTTATTCCCGCGGCCGGGCGGCCTGTCGTAAGAGGCGACAAAACAACCTACAGCCAGGTGGTAAGGCATTTTTTCGACTGGATGGCTACCACCCCTGATCTAGGGTATGCCGCCATAACAGCTTTGAGTTGTGTTCCGGCATTAGTGGCCACGTTCCAGATTTTTCTTCAAGGCCGGCAGCACATTGGCAGCAACTATGGTATTGCTAATGTCCAAGGCGACGGAAACCACTTTCCATCATACTTGGGCTGTCAGCAGGTCTGCTGTGCTTCAGCAATACAAAAATATGAAATATTGATACATATACCAGCTAATAAGTTGAATGATTGATTGAAAAATTGTATTATTCTTGGTGGGTAAGGAAGACTCTAGCCGAATCAGATGAAAGCTATAAATATGACGTATTGCGTCTTATATGTCGATACAAGTTGACAACATCAGTATTTATTTTAAGTTTTTGAAGTGACAATGTATTTTAGTTGTTAGTTTTATTGAAGTTTATTTATTTGTTATAATAATTATGTATTACATAATTACGATTACTTTTATTAATTATTATTTACTTTTTATTTTTTACATTAACAAAATTGGGTCGTTATGGTCTTACACCAAAAGAAAGGTTTGCACTGAAAATCAGCGTTGTGTCGGATATAACTCCGGCACAACAATATGCTGAGTGCAAACCTTGTTTGCTGAAAATGCGGCGTACAAATTCTCAAATAATGTTTTGTGTGTAATAATGTGTAAAGAATGTAACTACGTCGCTATTTTTCTCAAATAAAGTTCTTTCTTTCTTCTTTCTTTCTTTCTTATAAAAACAACCCAATTAAAGTATTATCTATTGTGCGTAAAAAATTTTGATTGAAGCTTTTTCGGACAGGCGACATCTGCCGGGACAGCTAGTTTTAAATATAAACACATCAAATGGTAGCTATACAGCCAGTATTTGTATGCAGTAACCATTAAAGGAAAATTGCGCGATTTTCCGTTATTCACGTAGTTACTGTAAATTTCTCTATTACCTATAACATCCATTCTGATAATACTTCCGTTCCCTGGGTTCTTTTAACTGAATTTTGTAAAATCAAAATGATGAGCCAAAGTAAAACCGGGGAATAAGAAAACACTTAAGATATTTCCTTTCTCTCAGCTTAATAACTTTGAATTTTCTTAAGTAAGTAGATTTTACTGCCGGCAAGGATGTACTTGGGACTTGAAATGTAAATTAGAAATACGTATTTAAATTACCTTCATGCATATTAAAGTCATACTAATATATATGACTTTATTTGATGTTTGTTTGTTGCTTATTCTCGTTATTGAGAGAAAAGATCGGGTACATACACATATTATACTACTAGAGTTTACCCCGCGGCAGCGCCAAAATTACCACAAAGGCCAAAATGAAAATGATCCCTTGTCCACCCTCAGTATTTTATTTACATACGTACCGAATTTCAGCCAAATCGGCTCATTAGTTCTTATGGGAACAGACGACGGACGGACAGACGGACGGACGGACGGACAGACGGACGGATGGACAGACGGACGGATGGACGGACAGACGGACAGACGGACAGACGGACAGACGGACAGACGGACAGACGGACAGACGGACAGACGGACAGACGGACAGACGGACAGACGGACAGACGGACAGACGGACAGACGGACAGACGGACAGACGGACAGACGGACAGACGGACAGACGGACAGACAGACAGACGGACAGACGGACAGACGGACAGACGGTCAGACGGACAGACGGACAGACGGACAGACGGACAGACGGACAAACGGACAGACGGACAGACGGACAGAAGGACAGACGGACAGACGGACAGACGGACTGACGGACTGACGGACAGACGGACAGACGGACAGACGGACAGATCGACGGATGGACAGACGGACGGACGGACAGACGGACAAACGGACAGACGGACAGACAGACAGACAAACAGACGACAGTGGAATTATTATAGTTTATTATAACTATACAAACATGTATAACACAGGTACAAATACAACTAAACACAACCATTCCAAACGTAAAGCACAATTCAAGAACTCGCGCAAAGTCCTTCAGTAAATAGATTACCGAATGTTAACACGTCTTGCTTCCCTTGTGGTTATCGCTCGACTGCCCCGTCCATCCATTGAGGCATTGCTTTATACTGCACGAATACAATACGTCTGCCCGGCGGCGTGGACCGAATTTCCTAGAATCATACCTGGCTAATGACTGCTATAATAGATTGTAATACACAATGGGCTGTTTTTCTAATCACTAATTTTAAACACAAAGTAAACAAAAGAAGTTCAAATGCCAAAAAGGTAATAAAATGTGTTTCTACAAGGCTGAATTTATCTTTGTCGGCACCTAGGTCGTAACAGTATGTAATAAAGTTTTGTTCTAAATAATAGAATAGTTTCATTAGCATAGGGTCATAGGGCCTTAAAATTTACGTAAGTAAAACCGCGTGGTGTGTACTACTTTGGTTTAATTTGTTTACAGCACTGCTTTTATCAAAACTAATTTAATTTCTATTAATATTTAATATTGTGGCGTAATTAACAAATCTAACATTTCTGACCTTCCAGTTGTTATTATAAAATTACTTGATGACTATTATAATATTGGAATCCACTCTAGACATTTGATCTAACCTACTAACAAATTATTACGTTTCCCGCCCAGTTTTATTTGTTTATTAATATATATTTTTACAGGTATCTAAAAGTTTTATGCCTACAATGTTTCTTCCCTTTCTTCGTTGGCAAAGAGCCATTATTTCCTTATCTTTCTTAACAACAATGTTTAGTAGAGGTTTATGTTACTTAATATTACTTTATAAGTACCTATATATACTTAAAATACTATATATAATACACAATATTATAATATATGATATAGGACGCAGTAAATATAGGTAGGTACCTATATTCCCTGCGTCCTGTTTCGAAGTGATGTTATCTATAAATTAATGTCCTAGCGATGGAAATTTGTCCAATGCGGACTAGCGGGTTTCATTGCCAGTAATATCGATATGATCTTGTCTTTGAATGTTACCATGAAAATTGTTTTTATTTTATCTTATTGCATTATATCAGCAGACAGGCAGACGGCCCGCCCATCTGATGGAAAGTGGTTACCATCGTTATGGACATTTGTAACACCAAAGGTTGTTACCAATGGACTGCCTCTCTCTAAAGGGCAGCTGGAACCTGGTCACTAATGCCGGAACACAGCTCGAGGTTGTTATGGCGATATACTTCAGACCAGGAGTGGTAGCCATCTAGTCTGGCAAATGCCCTACCACCTGGCTGTGGGTTGTTTTGTGGCTTCTTACGACAGGCCGCCCGGCCGCTGGAAATTGTATTCTTTCTCCGTTCCTGCACGGATAAAAAGAAGGAAGATTGATTGCAAACATAATAGTAGAACGAAAAAAAAAATCGTTTGTCATCGCTTGCGGCTGTAAAAACCCAACCTATTTAGCTGTGATAACGTGATACTAAAGAAATATTTTCTTTTTGTTTGGTATTACAAATTTGATTTCTTACGTTCGTTTATATGCACATAAATTATTTGTAGATACGGTTTATGTCACAGATATATTGCAGTTGTGTGTTTTTCTAAATTAGAATTTTCATAAAGATATGCCGCTCTTTTGAAATTGTTATGAACTAAGAACCACCAGCCTACATTTAAAAAAGGTTAACTGTTTTCAGTTGAATGAACTGTTTCAATAAATATAATTAATACTAGAGTTTATCCCGCGGCTGCGCCGCGGGTTAACCTCTAGTGCGTGTCTCTTGTTTATAGAGCAAGTGCTAAAGGTTATATTATGTTACATTTTTTATGTATTTGCCCACGGAAGATTCACTTCATTTTATATCGCTAATTATACCATCCCCCGTCTATCTATCAACAAAATAAATTACAAAACTTGATCAAAAAGGCCAAAATGACCAAATAGGCCAAAATGACCAAAAAGGCCAAAATGACCGAATAGGCCAAAATGACAATATGCAAAATGACCAATTAGGCCAAAATGATCAAAGAGGCCAAACTGACCGACATGACCAAAATGACCGAAAAGGCAACAGTGACCAAATAGGCCAAAATGACCGAATAGGCCAAAATGACAATATGCAAAATGACCAATAGGCCAAAATGACCAAATAGGCCAAAATGACCAAATAGGCCTAAATGACCAAAAAGGTCAAAATGATCAAAAAGGCCAAAATGACCTAATAGGCCAAAATGAAAATTATCCCTTGTCCATCCTCAGTATTTAATTTACATACGTACCGAATTCAGCCAAATCGTTCCAGTAGTTTTTCCGTAACAGCATAACAAACAAACAGACAAATATCATTTTATCCCGGAAACTATCCAATTTTTCGGGATAAAAAGTATCCTATGTTCATCCTCGGTATCGAAAATATATATATACTGAGTTTCAGCCAAATCGGTCCAGTAGTTTTTACGTGAAAACGGAACAGACAGACAGACAGACAGAGTTACTTTCGCATTTATAATATTAATAGGGATTTAAAATATGACTTTATTTAAATATTTATAACAGATCATTTCATTTTGAGATAAACGTAGATTTATTCATATACTTGAGGTACCGGAAGACGTAGTCCTTTCATGTAAAAATAAAATTTAGGGATCGATGCTAGGGCCACCTACCGGTTCCAATTGTGAGTTTTAATAATCCGGGGACCCACTCAAACATACACAAGAAAATCTTCAAAATCGGTAAATTCGTTCTCAAGTTATGCGCGTACATTTTACGATTTTTATAGATTATGCGATACCTGGATATTGTTAACCCTTCTAATTTATGACATGGAAAATTCAGAAAAAACAAGGTAAAAAGGAGCCACAAAAATATTTTAAAAAATTGGATTGAATAATATTCGTTCGGTAGATTTTGAGATGTAGGGTATTTTCGATTCAATGCTTTTTATGGTTTTATAGCCAAATAACCAAAACAGAGGACTTTTTACCTCAATGAAATTTCATTGTGTGTGAACTACCAAGCATTTTACTTATTATTAAAGAACAAATAATTGTAATTTATAAGTATAATTTAACTTCGTTACCTGAAGAGGGAACGGGAACCTTAATGAATACCAATTTACAGTATTTTGTCGTCCTTCTAAAGATAAAATATTAGCTGATTTGCTGATTGAAATTTATTTCTATGAGTTTTAAACAATAATTCATTTGACCTGGTCCATTGGCTAAGACACTCGACACAATAACATGGGTCCGAATGCTTCCGCAGCACACGGTTTATTTCAGATATTACAATATGGCTTACAAATCCATAAAACGTAACATAGCGTTGTTGTAAACTTTACTATGAAATAGATATTAATTTTAATTTTATAAAAAAATTAGCTGTCTCGGCAGACGTTGTCCTGCCCAGTAAAAAATTGGGGTTGATCGTAGAGGGTTGAAAATTTAGGATTGTATATTTTTAATGTAGTATCTTTAAAAAAAATAATTATATAAACAACTAAAAATATATATTTAGGGGTGAACTACCCTTAACATTTAGGGGGATAAAAATATATGTTGTCCCATTCTCACACCTACCCAATATGCACACAAAATTTCATGGGAATTGGTCAAGCCGTTTCGGAGGAGTATGAGAACGAACATTGTGTGTGACACGAGAATTTTATATATAAGATATTCAATCCTGTTCCTATTTCATAATAATGTTATACTTCGCATCACGATTTTTATTTATCTATTAACGTAATTTCTACCATACCGTCGAATTTGAAATGATCTGTAAGAGTTTTCTACGGTTCCGTAGTCAAATGAAATGGTAGAGCTTAAAAAATACTATTAACAGAAATTGATTTAAACAAGATTCTTTGCTTGTGTCTTTGGTAGTCAAATGGGCAAAACTAAAATCACTTCAACGAGACCCTTCACTGTGGATGAACTGTCGTGCACATGCTCGAGTTTCTTATAAATTAAATTATATTGATAAAAATAAATAATATCACTTCTTAACTTCACTGACATCATTTTCAAGGTTTCAACGTGGCAATTTACAAATGACGTTAAGAAGACTGCTAATATTCATTATGTTAATTAATTCTAATATAGGCGTGAAAATACTCAATATACATCTTTGGGAACGCGAAGCTGTTAGCTTGACTGTTGAAAGGAATTTTAATCAAATTATGTTTGAGCTAAATCTTTAATTATATAAAAAGCAAACATAGACGTTGTGTTACCAAAAATATCTACGCGTATTACATACATACTTGTTTCCTCATTCGGTTCAGGTTAACAGTTAAAAGAAGCTGCACACGACACTGATTCCATATCACTGTTCGACTTTCATAGTATGGCACGGCCATACTATGAAAGTATATAATATAATAAAGTAGTACAATAAAGTAGTAGTCACTTATTTATTTAGGTTTATGGCTGGCCTTTAAGCCAGATCTTAGTTTACAATACAGTTTCTTCATTTTCTTATGCTTATATACAGCTTAGCTGAACTGTAGGTTTTCAACTAAAGTCAATCAACGGAGTTCTTGTGACAACTCAAAAGGCCACATTTGACTATACAGTTCACATTTCTCACAAAACATATAATTACTACTCAAAAACTATCAATATCCTACAACTATTGTACATTTTAGAGTAATTTTAAACATTTTTAGAAAATAAAACTGCACAGCACAACATCTTCAGCTCCCGCCAAAAAACTCGGTATTAGTCACGAAATGTAAAATATGCAGAGTATTTGCACGTCGTATTTTGGTAATGGTAAATCGTTGGCTAGATATTTATTAGAAAATGCCTTTCCTCCGCCTCCGCCTTCACTACACCCAAGGAATGAAGGTAGATAGCGAAATTAATTGAGAACAAATAAGAAAATCCTAGTATTATAAGTATTTTTAAAATTCTAAACATGTTGTGTCTGTGCATTGAAGCAATTAAAAAGAACCACAACCGAATACACCATAAAAAAGATGGAGAATATGATACCATTTTTTTAGGTTCTTGGTTTTTGTGTGTTTAATCAGGATTCGCGTAAAAACTACTGAGCCGATTTCGATGCAGTTTTCACTGATCGACAGCAAATTTTTAGACTTAAAATCTGCAGTACTTTTTATTCTGGCCATCCAATGAAAATTTTTCTAGCTATGATTTAAAATGGCCAGATAAAAAATCAAATTCCAAATTAGTTTTTTCATTGACGAATAGCAAATTTTATGTAATAATGATATTTTTTATCACGGGAATCCTGCGGGAATTTTTTCCGGGAGCAGTTTGTAGTTGTTCGGGTGCATAAGATTAGAGAATAAGAGACTGGTTCAGAAGATAAGTTTATATTATCAACGAAGAGACTTTTACATTGAGGTGTTCGCTTGCGTCCCGATACAATTCTGTCTTCTATTGATTTGGAAGGGGTTCTACGATTTATAAATTTTATATATAACGGCTAAAGAGGTTAGTCGTCACAGTATTTTATATGCCGGTAATCTCGCGGGAATTTCAAGTTAAGCGTGGACAAAGTCGAAGACATATCCTAGTTTGTTTATAATATTCTATATTATATTATGCATGCTGTGGGTATTTGATATCGGTTCTAACGTTGACCAATGATATCCTTAACACAAGCGTAACATGCTTGCTTAGCTTAGGGATATACAATGTATGTATATGTCTGTCGACTTGTTATTCAGAGAAAACCCATGTCCTTGTCTTATATACCTATATTATACATACACTCTCTGACGTTGTGTTGCTTTCTGCTGTTATAAAAGACTACCAAATAAAGAGCAATCGAATGTCAACTTTATGAATAGGATTATAAAAGAGTGCTTAGAAAGAAAGGGTTATAAATAAACGTGGTTATTATGTACATAAATGAACTTATTAGATAAAACGCCTTTTGTGGACGTATATAGACAATTATGTACATGTATGGATGTAACAACAACAAAAAATTCAATAAGACTTTATCGCCATTGCAGATTACGTTTAGGTATATGTTTAATCTTAAAGCAAGTGGTTGACTGTAAAGAATGAAATGTGTAAATAGCATACGTTGTTTATATGAACATATTTATTCCCAGGACGAACCGTGTCTGGTCTGAAGTAGTGATTGCCTTTTGCCTTCGCTCCGGACAATACCCCTAGACAGTTTCGCTTTATTATAAAGAAAATGGATAAACCGGATTTCACAGAGTAAATTAAATGTAAGAATACGTATAAATGTATGCGTCTAGAAGGTAATCGAAAAAATAACATTAGGACGTAATTAGTGCATATGTAACAGCCGAGCATATCCTCTGTCTAAATATGCCAGAATGCTTTGTACAACTTAAGTATTGTATAGCTACCTGTAACACTGATATCTTTTACAAATTTCAAATTCAAAAGTTTTTATTCAAAATAAGTTCCACTGGAGAACACTTTTTGAAGGTCATACATATAGGTTAAAATTTAATTATATTATGTCTATGTACACCGCTACGCAACGTGTTATAGCTGTTAAGGAGAAGAAGCGGCAACAAACTCCCCAGTACACGTCTAGTTAAGATTGTTTTTCTTTATATTTCCTATTCTATTTATATCTGAACTTCTTTTATTTAATAAGATTTATACAGAAGTATGTTACAGAATGACATGAAGAGTTAATGGAGTTGTAGCATACAGTACATATTCAATAAGACTGAGACACAATAAAAGAATAGAAAAATATTAATTATAGTTATAAATATAAAGAATAATTATCATGTATTATATTCTCTCTTTTTCTTTAAGTATCGTGAGGGTGGCACATAACATACTGAAGACAACCTCCTTAACAACTGTTTATAAAAGATAATTGCAGCATCAGGATCGAGGGTAACTATTGGTGGCAACATACTCACATAGGTTTATTGGTGAAAGCAGAATAAATACCATATAAATTACATGGCATAGCGTTATTTAATGTTGCAACACATATATAGGTAAATCTACTACTCTAGACATTTTTCTCTTACAGGAACTGAAACGGAAAATAACTACGAGTACTCACTGTCTTTATATGTCCGGGATATTTCCCATAGGGTAAAACCCAAATCGATTTTCCATTATGACATTTAAGGTCATAACAAATTCATTTGAGATATCCCGTATTTTTCGTGGCGATAGAAAAAACAAAACAAAATGTTTATTTACCGCTTGCAGTATAATCGTAACTTCCATTCAACCTACGTATTAAAAGTGCTTATGGGCATCACTTGAGTATCTTTCGAGCTGTTTTCTGCGCGAGATTTTCCATTTCTATGTTAAGATGTCTTTTATTGATTTTAATACGATGTCTATCTCTGATACATATCCAAATAAAAAAATGTAACATTGATTGTTACAGGTGACAATTTACAAAACCATATCTCTAAAAGTCCAAAGTTAGTAGAGAAAAAAACACATAACTTATTTAATTTTCAACAACACAATTTTTTTAAGTAATAATTATAAATGTCGTTTTTAATGCGATGGGTAAATATTTTGTATAAGTTGTTCTAGGTATGTAGTTTTACCTACCAGGGTAAATCAAAAAGTTCTTAGATGTGCATATATATAAAGCCTTTTTGGGAGACGTTCGATATTCATATGAAGAGTGACACGATATTTATGGCAACTTGTTTTTGTCAAGTCCTTCGCACGTAATAAGTTGTTTTTTGAAACGAGTTGCTAAAAACGCAAAATTGTGGTTAAAAGTGAGTTAGTTACTTGCAGTGATAAAATATCTCAGCTTGAAAAAAAGTCTGAGAATGAATTTTTTTTTTATTTCATTTTAATTTTTAATTCAGCAGACCATTTCTATGCTGAAACTACTTATAAAGCATATCTTGAAACGACCATCCTTTCCATCCATTAAGAAATTTCGAGTTGCTCCTACCGCTTGCAAAGTTATGGCCTCAATGTTTTGGAATAGTGAAGGAATCCTTTTTATTGATTACTAGCTGATCCGGCAAACTTCGTATCGCCACAGAATCATTTCTAAGGTAAAGAGAAATTGTTGTTTTACTATATCCAAGCACTTTGTTCATATTAACTCACCTTTTAAACCTTCCCTGGACTTCCACAAATAATTCAAAACCAAAATTAGCCAAATCAATCCAGCCGTTCTCGAGTTTTACCAAGACTAACGAACAGCAATCTATTTTTATATATAGATATGCCAAAACACCAGACGATTAATGGACCCTATTATGCAAATTTAATTCCAAAAGTGCGAGTAGAGATTAAAGAAAAACGTCGTGAATAACTGTCGTTGGGCGTGTTGTTTCTTCACGGTAACGCTCCCGGTTTTCGATCGAAAGTGGCGCTTAAGGCGCCGTCCTATTGTCATCGCTCGCGCGATGGTTGCGATGCGATTTCATCGTACGATGAAACCGGTCGCGCGATTAGAAGGCGCTGTCCTATTGTCATCGTACGATGAAACCGGTTTAGAATCGTGTTTTGGAGCGATGCGATCACACTCGAAATGGCTCTTAACAGAGATGCACAGTTTCTGCTATCGGGTAATATTTCTTTAATGGTAAATAACATTAAAAAAAGAAAACGTGAACTACATAATATACTTTATGAAAAAAAAAAAAAAAACTTCGTTTAAAAAGCACCGACTTTAAGATATTTTTGATAATATATATTAATAATAATAGCTTTAGAAATAAGTTATTTTATACTTTTTAGTTTTTGAAGTTGGTTTTTTTAAACGAAGTTTTTTTATTTTATTTGTTACTTTTTAGTGTCTATCTATGTACGGGTAGACCCACGAAAGGTGCCGCGCTCCTTAAAAAATATAGGTCCCAAGAAACCGGAACAAAAAAAATGTTCGTAAAATAAAAACTACTGGGTCAAACCATGTTAAATTTTTAGGGGACCAAATGGCAACGATTGTGCATCAAACTAAAGAAAAATCACGTAAAACGGATCATAAATCTCAGCGTAATCTGCGTACATATGGAACGGAATGGATTTTTTTTTTATAAAAATGTTCATAAAATGAAACTACTGGGCCAAACTATGTAAAATTTTTAGGGGACCAAATGACAGCTTTCTGCGCCGAACAAAAAAGAATCACATAAATCGGATCATAAATCTCGGAGTAATCGGTGAACATACATAAAAAATAAAAAAATAGATTTCGACGAATTGAGAATCTCCTCCTTTTTTGAAGTCGGTTAAAAACAGAAATCAACGCGGTGAATTTTATGAATATTTTTCTATGTCAACAGAAACATTTGATTACATCTGTAATGGATTACGCAGTGATTGTACTCGTTATAATCGTATAATAAGTGTGGAAGAAAGAAGAGTGCGTCGATGGTCACGCGATGAAATTTAGACAATTTGATCGCATCGCATGATCGCGCGACCGTCAATAGGACATTCAGTAGTGATCAGTATGTTTGAACGCACGGTCGCACGATCATTTTTTGATCACACCGCACCAATCGCGCGAGCGATGACAATAGGACGGCGCCTAATGCAATCCGCTGTGCTGGATTCAATTTTCTTGAATACCCCCCCATATTTTCCGGACTTAGCCCTAAGTGATTTTCACTCATCCTAAAATTAAAAAAGGAAATCCGTCAAACTAAATTTCACGATAATGACGCGGTAGTGGCTGCCGTAGAGGAGATATTTTTTCACAAGGAATAAGGAAGTTAGAAACTTATTATTATGAATGAATTGCATTGAAGGGAGATTATGCAGAAAGGTTAAATATTTTTGTTTAAATTTTTTAATTTTGATTCCATTTCATTCCAAGAACTTTTTGATTCATCCTCGTATATCATGCGTAATGCCCATCTCCCATAGGAGAACTGTAATTATAACGTAGGGACGTGACTTTTAATATCGTGAACAATGCTTCAACCATTGTACATATATGTGTTTGTTATGAAAAGCATTTAGAAGGAATGTCATAAGCAGTTCGTGTTTTGTCTTCGTGAATGGCTGACAGTAAACAATTGATACCGACTAGGACGAAACCGTTTATATTCCATGTCGAGAACAAATATTATTGATGACATTGTTATATAAACAAAGATACGGGTCGACAAACAATACTGAAACAAGAAACAGCAGGTGCAGTAAATTAATTACAGTAAAGAAGATTTAAAGGAATAATGTAACACGGAAATATTTACTAAGTTAGAAATCTATAATATTATAACGTTCTAAATATGCCGTGTTTGTAAATTAAAGCTATTAAAAAAAATAGGCTGGAATATACTATATAAACTTCGGAGAATACGTTGCATTTTTTTAGATTTCTTTTCTTATATTCTGTTTGTTTGTTTGTCTGTATATTTAAGAGTCACGTAAAAACTAGTGGGCTGATTTTTATGCAGTTTTTGCTGATCGACACCAAATTCTTAGACTCAAAATCTACACTACTTTTTATCCCTCGAATGCGGTGGTAAGTTTTCTGGGTTTTATATAAAATGATCAGATTAGAAAAAGAGTTTTAATTCCAATGTGATTTTTTAGTGATCGATAGTAAAATAAAATGTGTGACTTTTATCCCTGGAATTCCGCGGGTTTTCTTCTGGGAGCTGTTTGAACTTGTTCACGTGCATAAAAAATAGCTTCTTCCGACACAGTATTCATTAAAATCATAGCTTACATTCTTTTATAAATACTGTGGTACTTTGTATCCTGGGAATCCCGCGGGAATTTCGACTTAAGCGTGGAGGATGTCGCGGGCATACCTTAGTTAATTATATGTTTCTAGCGATGTTACTTTCATCAGTATTAATTTAATATAAACAGTATTTTACGTACATATTCCCACATGAAAATAGGGCAAAAAATTGAGTGTATTTGAAGTGTTGAGTTTTCAGCCAGAATCCGGACAAAACTTCATTATACAAGTACATTAAGAAGTTTAACGTAGCGCGAAAGTGCATATTAATATCAAACTTTTAAACAACTTTATACTTTAGTAGGTATATATTATGTATGTATGTTTGAAATCTTTCTATTTCTATATTATTATATGTGAAAATAGGTTATAGGTACATTCTGCCAAAAAATATCGGGAATGGGTGATTTATTTATGGTTCCAAATTCATTTTTCTTGTTAGATTGGCATAAAACACGGAGTTGCATCAGTTATTTAGATTAGATACAATGCTTTTTTAGTTAGATCATATCTAATGTGTATTGCAAATTTAATATTGGACAAAAATATCGAACAAAAGTTTGTCTTAAATTTGAAATCGCCAACAGAATTTCGTGTTCGGAGACACTGAAAATGTTACAGAAGGCTTACGATGGATCGACTTTATCAAAAACACGTGCTTACGAGTGGTATAGAGCGTTCAAAAGCGGTCGAGATATTCGGGAAGATTTGCCTCGTTCTAGTAGGCCATCGACGTCTTGTTTCTTTGAATTTGTATCTGTTTGACCTACGTGATGATATACTGAGAATACCGGGCAGCTTTGAATTAGTATATATAGATTGGAAGATATCAATCAGTTCTATCGTCTGACAGACAGATATACGGTTTTACGCATCTAACAAGTGTATACCAAGAATATAATTATCTTGTACTCTACTATTATATTGTAATATCCTCCTCGCCAGACCACACAATGTAACACGCGGAAGTTGGCCGACTATGAATGATGAAAAGTAGCCCTTTTTTGCCCCTAATTTTTATCCGTGCAGGAACAGAGAAAGAATGCAATTTCCTGCGGCCCGGCGGCCTGTTGCAAGAGGCGACAAAACAACCCTTGGTCTAAAGTATGTCGCCATAACAACCTTGAGTTGTGTTCCGGCATTAGTAACGAGGTTCAAATCTCCCTTAAGAGAGCAGGAGCGCATTTGTAGCACCTTTGGTATTGCAAATGTCTATAGGTTATGGTAATCGCTTTCCATCAAATGGGCCGTCTGCCTGTCTGCTGAACTCCTGGAATATTTTTTTTTAATGGCGTTATTTTTTTTTTACTTTATTGAAATTTATTCAATAATTCCGTTATAAATACAGCTGCTAGCTTGCTCCAGATATTATAATATGAAAATAATTAATTAAAGAAGAAAAATTTAATTCTTTTAAATATGTGTTTTTGTCGATTGAAAGGCATTAAATATTACACAGGGGCTGGTTTATTATTCGAAGGACTATACAGGAACTTTTAATAAAAAAAAAACAATATTTGAAGGTTCAATGTAAAGAGACTGATTCGTTCCCAGTTCATTTTTTTCATTCTTCATTAGGTGCGGTCGAAAGTTAACAAGGTCTAAACCAGCAATCAACTTGTATAACAAAAGTATATGATGTATTGTGTGAACATTGTGAAGACGTATTTTACCTTTGTTTCTCTACCAATAATAATATAATTGGCCATGAAATCACGTTACCCAACATATAAATACTCGTAGATCGTTATGTTTCTTTTTGGCTGAACATTCATTTCTGAAGTTCTTTAAAGGTTTTTTAGTTATCAGAAATGTATAAGCATAGAAGAAGAATTATTTAACACTTAATTCATTTATAGAAACTTATTTTATCTTTCTGTAAAGCAATTTAAATATGAAATTCAAAAAGTCTTATTTAACACTATTTTTAACGTGTTTTGTGTAAGATATATTTTAAATAATAAAATGTCATAAAGTGATATGTGATCACCATTTGGAAGCAATATAGATAGATATACGGTTTAAATGGAGAATGTCTTTTTATTATTTTCCAATTATCTTTAATATAGGTGTAGGTATAATTCTCTGAACGAGTACGTGTGTATGTTACAAAACTCTTCTCCAGCCACTGGACCAATTTTAGTAATTTTTTGTATATTTCGGTAGGTTCTTGGATGGTTTAGAATCAAAAATGGGTCCGGCTGGTGGCGCTGCAATCGGGTTAATGTTCCGGGATCAGGGTTTTTCAGGGCAATTATGTGTGACGAACCCGTTAGTATAGGTATATAATTATATTAACGTCGCTAAATAGAAGGAAAGTGAAGTATCTTTAAATACTACCTGCATAAGCGCTGTTCTTACTCTACCTCTTTGTTCTGATTCCTAAATCAGGACACAAACATATACTCGTATAGCAATCAACTTGGTACTAGACATTTTCCCCAGAAACAATAGTTGGCATGAACTGCCGGCCATATCGATCAACTCAAGCTATAGCACCACTAAATCATTATCGAGTGTGACACACTGTGAGCCCAATGATCAGTTATTTACATTAGGAATTCCAAGAAGTTTTTGTTTTGGAAGATTACATAAAATTTCATATAATGTGGTACAACAAAATGCAACACAGTCGGGGTGACTACAGCCGTGGCAGCTTAGTGGTTAATTCCAAACTCAAAGGAGCGCGAATTCGAATTCTTTCTGGCTGGAAGGCATGCACAACTTAGGCAGTTTTGTGACATAATGTGCATATTTTTATAAGTACCACTTGCTAACAGTGAAGGAAAACATAGTGATAAAACCTGCACATCGCGATTACCTATGTGTCCAAATCGCCTTGAACCAGCATAGCGGGTATACTGCCCGTTCCCGTGGGAGGCCCGAGTCCAACAGTCGAAAGTTTATGGAAAGTTATTATTATAATATAAATTGTGCTATATTTGTGGCTTTAATATAGAAATAATACGGTAAAACGGCATAATTAATCACTTTTGTACTTACGCTAATTACTATTGTAATTTAAATCCCGTTGCATCGTAGGAGCTCCAATTTTTTTTAACGTTTCCTGTTGTTTTCAGCATCAATCATTGTCAAAACTTTGGCAAGCATAACATTCCCGCAATGACAGCGTTTCTTTTGCCTAACTATTTTGTACACAGACCGCGCGTGGATGACATGGCTTGTCATTTATTTGCACATATCGAACAGTAGCTGTCAATTGAGCTGTATCATATGTTCCTAGTCTTATTCTTTCTTTGTTATTTTCTTATTTTTTTATTATACAAAAAATAGTTACAAATTAAACTACAAAATAGTGGTGATGAACAAAGGCGAGCTTAACCCTAGAAAAAGTTTTCTCCCAGCAAACCTATGGGTCTAGCGAGATTGGAAAGACTAAGAGGCAGGGTTATGTACAAGAAAGTTGTTACATATAAACACTTATTGAAAATAACTTACATTTTTTTCTTTTTATTGTAGTATAGGTTCGCGTTTGACCACAATCTTGCCCTATGTAAAGCATTACTATGCTTATGTATAAACTAGAATCGGTGGACTTCTTGTGCGCTCTTGTTTAAAGAGCACTTAAAATAAAACACTTAATTTTTTTTTTCTTTATGATTTCCACTTAGTTTTTGCTGTTAGATCTTTCCTTTGGTTACCTTTTCCCCCTTTTTAATTAGATTATATTATTATTATTATTATTATTTTATCTTTGTTTAAGAGTTTTGCAGCAGTTGTTCTTTTATGTGTTACAATATGGTAAAATTTAATAGGAAGGTGCTGAGACCGAAGACACAAGTTTATTCTTAGTTTATTTATGCTGTACTACATCTAAAATTTTTGTTATGCTACCTTGCTGTAATTTTGTTTTTGGAAATAAAGTTTATTATTTATTTATTTATGTGTTAATACAGGTTACATTGTACAAACATTTTATGTTAGTGCTATTTGCACTCGGAAGTATAATTTCATTTTATATCGCAAACTATCCCATCTCCCGGCATGAAAAGTATTTATGTCCATTTTCGGTATTAAAACTACAATTAGGCAAAATTACAGCCAAACCGATCCAGTACTCCTAGCAGTTTTCCGCGAAATCTTAACAGAAAGACATATCCGAGTTACTATCGCATTATTTTAGACACTGAATTTTTATATCTATCAACTTGAAAAATGATTGAATGATCCTAGTTTTATTTTTCTATCCCCCTCTGTCTATGAAAACTACAAAAATGAAAAAAGACGAAAAGGACAAAGAGGACCAAGAAGACTTAGAGGACTAAGATGACTAAAATTGTAAATCACAAAAAACCTATCCCACTTTTTGGAAAAACTTTTACATAAAACTATCCCAAAATTGATCTCATTATCCGGAATTAATAATATCCTTTGTCCACCTTCGTTATTAAAATAACATATATAACGAATCAGCTGAATCGGACCAGTAGTATTTTCGTAAAAACATAACAAACAGAGGAACAAATATATTTTTATCCCGGAAACTATCCCATTTTTCGGGATAAATAGTATCCTATGTTCATTCTCGTCATGGATATATACTGAGTTTTAGCCAGATCAATCCGGTAGTTTTCCGAGAAAACGAAACAGACAGAATTACTTTCGCATTTATAATATTAATAGGGATTAGGCGTTATTTGATTTACGAAGATAAAATAAGGACAGGGTTATGTTTAAATGAAGCAAGTAATTTCTCATAAATAATTTATTAAGGTTCGTCTAGAAAACATTTTTAAATATTTTACTTAGGAGAGAATTAATAGATAAACTTGGTCATTAAATATTTGTTGTTACCGTGTCCATAATTATTTTACTGTACATCCAATTTATCTTTATAACAATATGTTTTATTATAACATTTTATTTTACTTCATTATTTACATAAGACAATCTACATATACATTTTGTTAGGTTAATTACTAAATACATACTATTCACATTAAATCAAGTATAATAATATTTTAAATTCCTGTAAGTATTTAGAAATAAGGTTTAATAAAACCTATGTATGCACTATATAATTAATCTAGTATAATATAATCTAGTATCATATATATTTATTTGAATCGGTCTTTGACCATGTAAAGTTGTTTTAAATAAATGCAGTTGCAAGATTTGTGGTTTGATAATACTTTGTTTACATTGTACAAACTTGTCTTTATGCTTTGTCCAGACTAATATTTTTCTGTCGTAACTGTTGTTAAAATCAGGCTATCAATATTGATTTTGAAAGAAAGAAAGAAAAGAAAGAAAAAATTTATGATATTGAATATGATATTGATCTTGAGACAATATTATACGTAATTGTTAGTAGTGTATGAGTAGGTTTCTTGTATAGACTTTATACATTATTCGTTTTTCAAGTAAATAATAATATAAAAAGTAAAACGAAGGGTCGCTTGCATAGCGATCGCATTCAAATAAAATTAATTAATCATATTTAACTGCCTAAATACGTTTTACGCAAAACGTATTGACATATTTAGCAACAAATTTTGCGCTGTACAAGACGTTAATCATATTTAAGGGTGTTAAATGCGTTTAGTGTTTCTTAAGAAACGTTATGCAAGCTACCCTAAAAGTTCAGTCTACAATCGTTCGAAAACTGCAGTGACCCCAAGTCTAATTAGCAAAATAATTAAAATGGCAATATAAAGTTTTATTCAACTGATTCAGTACCAATTTAATATTATATATAATCTCATCACACCATACAATATATTACATAGTTATAAGAAATTGCTGTTATAAGAAACAGGATATATTTTACCAAGTGTAGGGCCATTTAGCGTTCGCTTCGCAAAAGGTAATATCGGCGTAGAAGCGTAGCGCCGTAGCAAAACCGCGGCGCCACATTATTTTCCTTTACGACGCGACGGAGCTGTAAGACCCGTTACCACAATGGTATCCGTGCTACGACCGTAGTGAATAATAGTCACGTGTTAGAATTTTTATATTCAGTTGCTTTTTACTGAATATACAAATACACTAGAGTTTGACACGAGGCGTTACCGCGTGGCCAACTCATTTTTTTATCTGATCAAATTATATAATTCTCAGAAAAATTCTCGCGGGATTCCCAAGATAAAAAGTACCGCAGAATTTAAATCTAAGTATTAGCTGTCGATCGGCTAATTCCGTATAGAAATCGGCTCAGTAGATTTAACGTGAATCCCGAACAAACAGATAAAAAAAACTTCGTCGTATTCTCCATCGTTTATGTAGTATATTCCAGTTGTTTTTTTTTAAATAGCTTTAATGTACAGACAAGGCATGCTTAGAATTTTATATTAAAGATAAGATATTACGTAAATGTTACGAAACTCGCTGCAATTCATAGACGCACCTTACATTTTGTCTTCGGCATTGTTCGTAACGGGTCCATTTGCTATCCTGCATGGCAGTCTGCAGTGGAATGATTGCAAGACTCAAGAGGCATCCTCGTCTGTGTTGCCGGACGCAATGCAGGCTGGAATCTATATTCACAATCCTGCATTACGCGGCGGACTACTAGACGGACTGCCTCGCGGATAGTGAATGGACTCTTTACAATTGCGAATAAATTTAGCTTTCGGGGATCAGAAACAAATTACAACCAGGTTATTAAAATATTACATTCCGAATAGGCGTCACACTCACAGAATAAAGTTAAAGTAATATATGAGTATACGCAAACATTTTAGCATATATGTATTTCAGGGAACATTAATAACACTAGCAAAAAGTGATGTCAGGAGCCTTAAGAACAGACGAGCGTGCATGACAAGAGCTATGAATGTCAAAGAAGCAAGTGAGGTGTCTAAGAATAAGCCTAAATGGCGCTCTGTTGTTCGTGCCTACCCCGCAAGGGACCTGGCGTGAAGTTATGTATGTATGTATGTATTAATAACACTGTGCGTAAGTACGTACTCATCATATGGCCGACAACAGACTTACTACAGAGCTTTGTTCCATATTTCTAGAATATGTGAGCAACGTTCCATACATATATATACCAGAACCAACTTTGTAATGTATGATGTTCATATTGTAGTTTCGCCAATTAATTATATGTTTCCAGGTATGTGTTATATATATTATGATATTTGATTGCAAGCAAATGAGCAGACAGACACTGATAGTACGTGATTCCATCCATCCGCACGCCCCCTCTTACGTCGCGGTAAGTTCGAAAAGCCGGAGAGATCTCCTGCTGCTAATAAATGGTGAGACTAGTCCCCAAACGGGTGGTGCTGAATGCGCGAGAGAGCCCACAGCCCGGACGAAGGACGAAGAGGAAGCAAAGTACTTACTTGCCGCACTACAGTGCGTACAGGCAAAAAATTATTACTACCTAGCTAACGTCCTTGATGACTAGCCGCGACCGAATCTTTGACATCCGCAACGTTGAGGAAGTCTATTTCGTTGCTTACCTTCTATACACCCTTTCGTGCTGAGATATTACCAGAGCAGAGACGTTCATTAGATAGCTTGCACACGTACGGCGAAAAGGAGCGAGCAACAGTCACGTACGGTCGCCGTGTACCAAGCATCCAGAAAATATGAATAAAATCTCAGTCGTCGGTGAGTGCTACCGGTGATAAAATCACCGGTGACGTTGACACTAGTTCACACAATTTATTAGCGGACTTGCAGTTCTACAGTGCCGAACAACAGTTAATATTCAGATATCCAATTCTGTAATCTGAGTTTCTTTTCTTTATTATTGATTTTGGCGGATAAGCTCGGGGTCCAGCTGGAATAATGTTATAGTTATTGACTGTGGCCAAAGGCGTCTTATTTATAGCAAAAAAATAACGCTTCGTTCATGTATACACCTACATACGTTACCAGTCAATATTTAATGTTATTAACAAATATAGTCCAGTCATCTAGGCATGCCACTTCGGAATCTAAAGGACTCTAAAGGAATAAGCTGATTTTTGTATAGACCTTTATTTTAGCATTACAAATGTGGTCTTAAAAGTCACATATTATGCCGCCGCAAAAATCAGTTTTTGGAGCTCGTTTCTCTGGCCCTTAGCGTATTTGAATTTATTGTAAAAGTTGTAGAGAATAAATTTCTCTACAAATTTCATCTGATATCTTTTTTATACATCGAACCATTTTTGAGAGCGCCATACGTGTTATACCAGTTTTTTACTTACTTATTTGTTAAATATTACTTACATTTGATATATAAATAATTAAATAATGAAGTAAATCATTCTTAATATATTCTATCTTAATATATATTTTATACATATATAACTTCACGCCAGGTCCCTTGCGGGGTAGGCACGAACAACAGAGCGCCATACATATATACTATCGTATATTTTATACTTATATTTTAAACTAATTCTAATGAAGGATAATTGGATTTAGAGTAGGAAAAAATAAATAAAATATTAATATCTTTTTAATGTTCTTTTTATTGATATTAATATTATTGTTTTTATTTTCATTTAAAAGAAATATAATTATTGAGTCATAAATTGTTGTTTCGGTAATGTTTAATAAATAATTAACTCAAAAAACGGTATAATATATTGCGATTCAGGATTTACCTTGCGCTACAGTGCGTATAGCTGAGCGCTTCACATACCGCGCCCTCTATCTCAAAAATGGTTCGATGTATAAAAAATAATTTCGATGAAATTTCTAGAGAATTTATTCTCTTCAACTAATAAATAGAAATACGATAGGAGGCAGAGAAATCGAGATATTGTCAATAAACTTATTTTTACCTTTGACCTTGAATATATAAAGTCGCTCACACCTGGGCATAATGTGACTTTGGAGACAACATTAGTGATTCTAAATTTAAGATCTGTACAAAAATTCAGCTTATTTCGTTAGGTTCCATGGTCGACCCCTTTTTTGACTAAGACGACTGCACTATTATATTCTATCCGTGCAGGAACGGAGAAAGAATACAATTTCCTGCGGCCCGGCGGCCTGTCGTAAGAGGCGACAAAACAACCCACAGCCAGGTGGTAGGGCATTTGCCCGACTGGATGGCTACCACCCCTGGTCTAGAGTATGTCGCCATAACAACCTTGTGTTGTGTTCCGGCATTAGTGACCAGGTTCCAGGCTCCCTAAAGAAAGCAGCAGCGCATTCGTAGCACCTTTGGTGTTGCAAATGTCCATAGGCGATGGTAACCGCTGTCCATCAAGTGGGCCGTCTGCCTGTCTGCTGATCTCCAGCAATAAAAAAAAAAAAAAAAAAAAAATAATAACAATATCACATCACAAATAACGCATCCACCCATCGCTACATGTGAGTGAAACAGTTATTAACTATAAAACTAACCCAGATGGAACCGAAACATTATGAAAAATGTTTATATGATTTAAAAATTCAACAAATTAATTTATCACTTAAGTCTACAAAGCTGATAGTATGCCAACTGATACGATCACGCGTTTATATAGATGTCTTCTTTTGTTTTTACTGGATAGTCTTTTGGTGGTAGTTTGAAACTGTTCGCAATGTATGAAAAGCGATGGAAATTGTAGAAATACTCTTTACCATCGGGTGAATACTGTGGGTAAAGTGTATAAGCTGGAAAGTCCAGGTCTGAGAGGGAGTCTGCGAGAGCGTGCCTTGCGAACTCCTCTTTATATCGTCATGATTGTTCTCTATACGCTTGTCTTTTGGTGCATTTCTCTTTTAGAATGTAGCAGAGTGCGATTGCTATGAGTACTGCGATTGCTATCGCCATACTTATACTAATCCAAATTATTTCTTCGTTGATGCCGCTTGTTGATTTTCCTGTATAAACAAAAACATATATTTTATTTCTTATATAATAGATAGAAGATAAGTCTTCATTACCTGTATATACCAAAAAAGAAAACAATATACCTAAGCACAATAAAGCATTTAATCGCAAATCCCCGTATCTCAAAATCTACTCAAAGGATCGGATTCAAATTAATATTTGTGGTACATGTGGTTAGTAGAGTATTGTAGCCGGATTGTCATAAACCACAATGAATAAGAGCTCCATAATAAATCCATTGTATTTTATAGCGAATCCTACATTTCCAGTTTCGACTTACTCTGAAGCTACACCCTTCTCATATAGATTTTCTACTTAACTTGATTAACTAAATACATAAATTAATTTAGCAGTATGAAAATGTTCCCTGGACAACATTTCAGAATCTCGTGGAGTCCCAGTTATTAAATTATTTATATTATTAAGTTAAAGTACGCCCGTACGTAAGTAAGGTTATTATACAAAATAGTTTCAAGTTAGTTTGCATTTTACATGTTTGCGAAATGAACAGTTCAAACCGTTTGGGAGTGATTCAGGTGAAACATTAAGGAATGCTAAAGGTATTACCTATCTCAGACGATATGTACTATGTATCTATGTTTGTGTTCTTGTAATAATTAAATGATTGGGTAACATTTTTCATACGTACTAGGTAGATAGATAACACTTTATTCCTCACCAAAATAACAAGTAAGAAAAAACCAAATTTACAATTCTTCTAATCAGTATAGTTGGTGGCCTTAAAGCAATCTCTTCCACGCAACCTAAGTTACATGAATTTCTCAGCTAATCAGTTGATGTAAGTGGTGCGAGTAAAGGGGCAATAGAATACATATATATTTAAGCTAATTTAATAATACAATAAACACAAACATACACATGCATATACAGACATATATGTACAAATATATACTATGTTATATTATTATAACAAAAGATTATATTATGTAAATCAGACGTAGCTATTTCAGGAGAAGTAGTGTTTTCTGAGTATATTTCTGAATGTTGGTAAGGATTTGGCCTCTCTGACAGTAAGAGGCAGCGTATTCTAAGTTTGACAACAGATGTTTTTAATAAATTTATTTGTCCACAAAACAGCTGATAACAATAAACGTATAAATTGAGGTTAACATAGAAAAATCAATTAATTAAAACAGACATAACTTAACACTTCATTGTTACGCAAAATGTATTTACGAGCAGTAGTTTTCGGCTGCTAAGGCATATCATTTTCCGACTTATAAATAATCCATAATGAACTTTATTTGCACGGCCACAAGGCAAAGTGTTGCTTACTGGGAGGAACTATTCGTTGTATAAGTAATGCAGTTTCCAAATAATTTTAATGTTGTATTAGAGCCATTGAAAATTGAAACATAAAAAGGATTATTGTGTTTGACTTTGCGAAAAAGTACTTGAATTCTAATGTAACGATGTCGAAATACTACAACTGTTTTATTACTCAAATATCATGGCCAACTTAACTCGCTTCGTTAGGCTAAATATATTTGGGCCTCAATATTGATTCCTTTGTACTTAACCAACTTAAGTGAATTAATTTCACTTGTAGAGTAATAAATTAATTTATTTTCAGAACAATGAGCCTATGCAAAGCAACATTAACTTGAACAACTCAAATAGACTTAGTTAATTTATGTCAACTACTAACTAAAGAATATTTCTTCTATTTAATTTCAATTTGCCTGTCGTAACGTAGACTGGATTTTAAATCTTAACCTAATGAGGGTTAACCTTTGTATTCTACTAGCAGTCCTATAAAACTAGGGGCACCGTTCACAGAGTCTAGGTCATATATCCAGTTCACATAATATATGTTTGAGCTATTTAAATCAATGCAAGCAATGTTAAATCGTTCAAAAAATACATTTTTTTGCTCTTTAAACATCTATCTACTTTATACAAAAGAGTAACAGGAAGAAGCTAAAGATAATAAAACAATATCAGCCCGTAAACCTCCCACTGCTGGGCTATGACCTCACCATTATTAGGGGAACAGACAGTATTTTGTACCCGCAATGCTCGTCGTCGTGCCAACATATATGGTGAGGTTTTACATGTGGCTTATTTTAGTGTACAGGTTTTATCACGATGTTGTCCTTCATCGTCAGGTGTGGTACCGAGATAATTTAATACAACATATATTTGATTTTTGGTTTGTATATAAGATCAGAAAAAATGCTAGTGATGCATATTTTTGACTAGGATTTGAAACTACGTCATTAGAAAACGTGGATGGCGCAATCAATAAGATTCCACGACTTCTGACCGCTGTCAATTATTTAATTATTAAGTTATTAGAAAATATGTATAAACTTCAGTAGATTCTTGAATAGAAAAATAAAGAAAAAACATAAAAAACCAATAAAGAATAAAAGATAATGACTAAGGCGGGACCACTCTTGTTGGTCCGATGAAGGAGATGAAACAATCCCCGTATTCCAATCCTTTATCTCATCCTCTATATTCCATCTCAAAGGCTGGCAACTCGTTGGTTTCGCCATTGGTGATACGAACACTTATAGGTAACGGTAAGTACTTTCCATTAAATGCGCCGTCTGCCGGTTTGTTAAGCTTCGCAATAAAAAAATAACAAATTTTATAATAGGAATCTGTACGTGTATGATGTAATCAAGATTACCTTTAAATTTAGAACCAATATTATAGCACCCGATTAAATAAGTATGTGAACTCGGCGGAGATGTGGTTTCCGTCCATTTAGAACAGCAAACATCGAGGTCAATTAGGGGTCAGGGTACTAGGGTTGCAGGCACTAGACGTAAACCAACGTTAGAATTAACGTCAAATTATTGGAATAATGTGGAGTGATATTAATTTTAACACATTATTTTCCGCATATAAGGTCAGAAAATAAAGAGGTTCATACCCGTAATTGGAAGGAGCTAATAAAATTATCTCTGCTTAGAAGTTAATTAGAACTCGCGTCTAATTACAAAGTCTGGTAAAGAACTATCTTTAATTAATCTGATTATGAAGAAATTATTACTTACTAAGTGTCCGGATCACATACATCAATGTCAAATGACTAACACATTATTAGACCTTCACCAGATTGATGGAGGAATATGACGTATTTATTATAATAGTCCTATTTTTGCCATAATAGTAATGAATCCTAAAAAGATATGTAGGATTTTATGTCAATCTATGTTACATACGAGATGCCGAAGTTTAGTGAAATGTTTTAAGTAAAATAAAAATTTATCTGAAAGGCATTACGTATAATTCAAGTTTTGTAGAGTATTTCTAAGGTTGCGAAAGTGACTTGTTTTGTATCCCTATAATATTATTCATTATATTCAGTAAAAATGTTGTGTGTTGTAATTTGTAGAACTGTTGCATTTAAAATAAACATTAAACTAAAATATAACATAGATAACAACGAGTATTTATTATAGACCAATACAAAAATGAACTTGCAGACTAAAATTATATCTATTTTACACAAGGGCAGTCTTATCGATAAAACGATATCTTCCAGACAACCCCAGGAGTTGAATTGGTAATTTATGAGATTATTATGGCCATAGATGTATACGTAACATATAGTAGTACGATTACTAACTTACATTTTAATATTAAATACAAAAGTGAAATATATGCAAAAGTTTAATATACCATAATTTTAAATATAATCAAAGCAAACTTAAATCACAAATTAATGTGAATTAAAACTATTTAGTTTATAGTATTTACTCGAAAATAAATTATAAATATATTATACTAAAAAAAACTTATAAATTAAATACATATTATAAATATATGATAATTATATATTATATACCAGACAAATAATATCTACATCAACCAAACTATCACTAGACTTTTCTCGTCTGAAGGTTTGAGAGACATACTCATTCACAACTCGACTTTAAATTTTTCTAGAATGGAACAGTATACTTTTAACCTTAGCAACAGCTTGCGAATATAAGTACAAAAAACTAAGAAGATTCTTCATTAGAAACAATTTCTTCCAAATAACTTTAATTGGATTATAAAATTTTGTGAAACATATAAGCTCTGCTATATAACTATTAAGTCTTTTAATTGTGTTTAAGAAACATATTTTGTGTACATAGCACTCTTTACACTCGTTTTTATACAATAATAAATCCCACATTAGGTATTTATTGTGTTGAAAATGTAGAAAGTCCATTGCAATGGATACAACTCAATTTCAGACTCGGTGTGTTCGCTTTCAAAGATAGACGTAACTTATTCAAATTTAATACCACCATGTGGTAGAATGTACTGTGCATCTACAACTGTATAACACCTGTATAAACTACATTCTTGCAAATAAAAATATTGCATGATTTATTGGTTTCAGGGATTTAGCATTTGAGCATTGGAGCTTCAAACGGCTAGTAACGAGAACATTTTTACTAACTACATTTCTACTGATTAATAATAATAATTATTATATTCATGTAATTGATAATTTAAAATAAACAGAATATGTGATTCGTTGACTTCTTAAAATATAAACTGACGGACTCATGAACTGCATCAAAATTCAGGGTTACTTTGAAATGATTTTTTTAAATAAGTATGCAAACTTTTTAGATTAAATTATATAAATATGGAGAGACTGGCTCTTAATCTCAAAAAAAGGAAAATTTAAAAATAGAACTGCAGTAAAACAAATGAATATAACCGGGAAAAGAAAATTTACTCGTAGTATCAGATTTGCGTGTTATTTATAATAAAGTTTTAAATTGATTCTCATCGATTTTTTATTCTTTTGTCAATTGAATTATTGTTAGCAGCAGAATTGTTGGGTTAGTTTTTAACTCATCGAGAGTTTTTGAACCATAATATGGATACTTCGTCCGAACAAGCGGCTCAAATTGTTGCATTGGTGCGGGAGGGATTGGATCAACGAACGATTGGTAGAAATTTAAATTTAAATCAGTCTACGGTTTCTAGAATATACAGAAGGTTTGTGGAGACAGGTTCTTACAGAAGGAGACGTGGTACAGGCAGGACTCGAGCAACCACCGGTCGTGATGACCGATTTATTATTACAACTTCCCTGCGAAATCGTTTCCTCACGTCTGTTAACATCAAAACAGAGCTTAATGATGTGCGTGGAATAAACGTGAGTGCACGAACAATAGGAAGAAGGTTAAAGGAAGCGGATATCACCCTTTTTAGACCAGAAAATGGTCCAAAGTTTTCTGTAGCTCACAGACAAGCTCGCTTAAGATTTGCGCGTGATCACCTGAATTGGACAGAAGAGCAATGGACCTCCATATTGTTCAAGGACGAGTGTAGGACATGTTTATGTAGTGCAGATGATCGCAGAAGAGTCTATCGTCGACGTGGGGAGCGATATGCTCAAAGTTGCGTTGAGGAGCGTGTTCCTTTTGGAGGTGGTTCGTGTATGGTCTGGGATGGCATATCGATGAACGGGAAAACAGAACTTGTGTTCATAGACATGGTCCGTCAAAACGGTAATAGAGGGGGTTTGACTGCACATCGCTACATAACAGAGATCTTAGAAGATCACGTGGTGCCTTACATGGGATTCATAGGCGAAAATTTTACTTTAATGCAGGATAATGCCCGGCCGCACGCTGCTGCACAAGTTCGACAATATTGCGAAGAGGTTGGGTTACGTACAATGAATTGGCCAGCACGCAGCCCGGATCTTAATCCCATTGAGCATGTTTGGGACAATTTAAAAAGAGCTATATATGCGAGAAACCCTTTGCCCACGACAGTGCCAGCACTAAGAACAGCACTTTCAGAAGAATGGGACAATATTCCGCAAGATCTTTTAATAACCGTAATAAAATCTATGCGGAACTGATTAGAATCCGTAATAAGGGCACGTGGCGGTAAAACATCTTATTAAAACATAAATAAACCCTTGCATAAAGTTTGTGTCTATTGTTAAAACCAATTTTTTAATTAAACCAATTTTCCTAAAATTTCTGTTTTTTCTTCAAAAAAAGTCTTAAGGTCCTTTCCAGTACACAAACTTAAAATTAAGGATATGAACCTACGCTGTTTTAAAGTTCACGAACCAATCTACAGGTTTCAATTTAAATCTGTATAGAAAATTTGCATACTTGGTTAAAATATTTATTTCAAAGTCGTCTATTACTTTGATGCAGTTTATAAGTCCGTCAGTGTAGTTATGACTTGACATATTGGCTTTTAATAACTTTCTTACTGAATTAGATAAATCGCCTTATTATAATAATATATAAATATAAAATAACATAATCTGCACCGCCTAATAAATATTACATACGCTACACACACGAGCCGAGGAGCTGCTGTTTCCATCACTACATCAAACAGGTATGTACGTGTATATTATCCTCCGATACTTTCCTTCTGAATTATCCCCTCATATTTTGATACAGTTCACAGTTATCGTAAACGAATCTAGCACCACCACGTCACAAAGAATAATTTAAACTATGCACTGCACAAAAATATTTTTTTACATCAACAATATCCTTATATTTATGAAGATTGCTTAAATAAAACCTTACGAAAAATCGTCTCCTCTTGTATTCGTAACTCTTGGATTAGAATAAAGAAAATACCTCCAGTCTTGATTAATTGCTTGAATAAAACAAGCAGTGTGCTTGAAATGAGGCGGTTTGTTGAAACGCGAGCACGTTTTACCACTTAAAAAGGCTGTGTCTAAATAAAACGCAGGGTAACGGTGTTTTCTGTTAAATTATTAAAAGTTTAATGTTAATTTTGTTTTAAATGTACAGTCGCATTATATGTAAATTTGTACCCAATTCATAGTAAAACACATTTATTAACATCTACTAGTGACATAAAATCCTTATATATATATATCTCATTTTTTTGGTTTTACTTTTATTATTTCGTCATGGCCTTGGGACTTGAACGGAATTACATAAAAATTGTTTTACGTTCACTTCAGATATCATGCGACAACCGTGGGATACATTTGTGTCCCAAAAATGGGAACAAAACGGGATAATAATTCAATACAGTCGGGAACATATCGTAAGGGTGAGAATAATTTTATTATTAATAGACAGATAATACTTTATTGCTCTCTTAAATAACAAGCACTGTTACATATATTTTCTTGGTAATAACAAAAGAATGAATGAATGAGTAACTTTATTGCACATGCATTAAATTGCAGTGGGCGGTCTTGTGGCCCAAAGGCAATCTCCTTCAGACCACCCTATACAAATTAAAAGACGGCTTATCGGTTAAAGCAATATCTTCCAGACAACCTATCTTTAGAATTTAAACTATTCTAGTGAGGTAGGTGATGCTAAGTATTATATGGGACTTAAATACACGTACGTTAATGACTTCTGTAAAAATTAACAAAAACCGAAATGCTTGGTATATTTAATGATTCAAGTTACTTTAAAAAAGCCAGTTTCCGGTAAGTCTCTTAATATCAGATTTGTAATACTTATGCATACTTTGGTTAAAGTAGACTTTTATGAACAAACTTTTGGGTCGTGGCGGGGATAAGAAAGTTTTTAAATGCGAGTATCAGCTAAGGTAAACGGGGAAATAAGTTTAAGAAAAAACCAAGTTGTGACTCTGAGACAGTTTATTAAAGCAGCCACGGCGTTTTTATTTTATCACCGGAAAATATCGTACTTAAATAATGTTGAATGTTCAGGTTACTCTTTCGAGTTTAATGACAGTATTTGTGGTTCCTAGTTAATCAGAACACCAAGTCTCCTATTCCATTCGTGACAGGGTAAATTGCGTAAACGAACTTTCCATTATTTACTTTGGTCTAGCTGTGACGATGTGAAGTTGTGAACTCATAAAACTAATGTAACTTCCTGAGCTATATTACATAAAATATATTGTTAACGCCGACCTATTTGGTCACCGCCTACTTGTTTCCTTTTTCTTTCGCCGCATCTGTCACTATGTAATATGATAGTCTACGTCCGACCGATGAAAGCACCGCTGCTTCCGCGCAAACCTCGCCGCGATTTGTCTGTTGTGTCGCATATTTACATCCGCTTATATCAACCCGTATGTTGGAAGATACCCGCTGTAGCTTTTCAGCTGGTCCACTTATCGAAGTAACCGCAAGACGAGAAGAAAGGATCACGAGGCAGAAGTGCCTGCCGCTGCGAAACCCCCATCGTTCGTAACGGGTATGGTGCGGCGACCTTATCCTGTAAGTCCTTTTCTTCTCTTTATCCTCGTTCCCGGCCGCGCAATCTTATATATATTGCATAAAAAACAGATTTTGATAACCCTATTCCTCAGTGCTGCTTCTTTTCGATTACGTCAACATACAGACTTGTGAAGTCGTTTTCCCCAGTTTACTCTTTGAAGTCATTAAGCAAGAACAAGTAAACTAACTAACTTTTTGTAGTATTTTCAATGGCAAAAAGCTTTTCTTTCTTGCTAACTTTAATATCAACACTGTCCCGTCTTGTTTGCGCTCCTAAACACATAACAGAGTATAATATACATTGGAAATACTCAACGTATTTTTCTTATCCTGCAAATTCGATTTATGTTCACAAGATAATAAGAATGTAAGCCAAGAAAATTTTATCGAAAAATTAATAAGATATTTTATTCAGTAAGTAACATATAGACATTCTGTTCTTATATATACAAGTTACTTCTTGAGTCTAATTTACTCAAGAAGTAACTTGTAATAACTCTTCATATAAATAATTATGTTTACTTTACTATCTTTATTCAAAATATTTAATTATCTATATTTCAGTACACATACAAATAAGGTTATTTAAGAGATACTAAAATAAGAGATATGTGCTCAAAATGCTACGTTAGTGTCTAGAAGAAAGAAAAAACAACCCTCAGCCAGGTGGTAAGGTATTTGCTCGTGTGGATGGCTACCACCACTGATCTAGGTCATGCCACCATAAAAACATAAAAACCATTCATAAAAACCTTGCCAATTATTGATATACATTTCATAATAATATTTGTTAGGGAATAAGATGAGAGATATTAATTACCATGTGAACGACTACGAGGGTTGTATATGGACCATCGGGGAAAATTCATGTCCGGTTCCCCTTCAATATTGATGCAAGGAAAAGTTAGGTAAACTTATTGATAGCCGAAGTTTGTAATTAATTATAAGATTGTGGTTTCATGCAATTACATGAAACCACAATCTTAGTGATGCCAACAGTTTTGGAGACCAATACCTATATGATAACAACAGGAAAATTAAGAGGATAAACTCCATAAAATAAAATGGAATGTAAGAAAACCGATTTTCTAGATATGATATAATTTCATCATATGATACTGTGGCGACCGAGGGTAGAACTGCCCAGCAGCGTAAATCAGTTTTACAACTTTTAGAAACAACTAGAAATTTCTGGAAGGTAAAGACAGGGACAGATATATTAAGAAAAGGATAGACGATAAACGAAAGAAAGAGATAGATAGATGTCAGAAAGAGATAGACGACGAAAGCAAGAAAGAGATAGATAGATGTTAGAAAGGGATAGATGTATAAACGAAAGTTCCCGAACAGAAGGTTCGGGAAAGAAAAGACAGAGATAGATAGATGGGTTCTAGAAAATTCTTCCGGGTATATAAACAGCGTAAGGCGCGCCTACCGGGCAGTTTAAAGTTGAGTTCAGTGCAAGACGGTGAAGCGACAAGTGCGATACTAAAGAGTTGGAAGAGAAGGTTAATAGTAAACAGAGAAGAATTAAGTGGTGAATTTAGTGACAAGTTTGGTGGACAGATACGTGAAGTAGGTGTGTAGCGTAGTTCGAAAGAGGAACCAGAAGCGAGCTACCCGCGATAATATCGGAGGTGGTCCACGCAATATCGGCGACGGTATTAAGGGTGTGACAACTTATCATCGGGACTGTGCATCGTTGGTCGTGCGCATAGGGGCAACCCTGCAGAGAGGCACTACGTGCGGCTGAGTAAGTCAATAAAAGCTTTTAAATTAAACACTGGTGTTTCCTTCCAATCCATAAGTGCGTACCCCCACTCGCACGTAACAATACTAATAACACCAGAAGCGTAGAAAATTCAGTTTTTATGTACAAATATGAGTAATATTCATGATTATAGCCCTTATGTAAGCACCAATTTTACTAGAACATATAAAGATATTCTCATGTTATGTAATGGTAAAATGGTAAATGGCTAATGGTAATGGCTAATGGGTAATGACTAAAGTATTTATTTGCTTTTTATTCATAAGCCCCGTATGCTGTAGAAAAAAAACTGTAATTATAAGTATAGCTGAAAGGTTTATTTTAGTACTGTTCTAAATAGCAAACTTACTTATATTTAATATTTTAATAATTATTGCTATTTATTTACTTTAACGTCTACAAGCAAGTCAGCATTCAACTTAGAAGTTAAGTAATTTCTAAAATGCATTTGATGACTGTAACAAAGCTTAGGCAAGAATGCTTGCACACGGAAATGTTTTTTTCTTTGCAATAATAACAGCCCATAAAAGTCTCACTATTGGGCTCACGCCTCCAATTTATAGGTGATTCAAGGCGGATTGGCGGGTTTGACAAATGGGTTATCTTGATGTGCAGGTTTCATCATGATGTTTTCCTTCATCGTTAGCACGTGGTAATTGTAATAATATGCACATTAGGTCAGAAAACTGCCTAAGCGGTGCATCCTTTCCAGTCAGGATTCGAACCCACGCCCTTCGAGTATGGGACGCGTGCGCTAACTATAAAATGTTAATAACACATAATAAATTACATTTGCTATTTTGAGGATAAACTCTTATATAGCAGGCAAAAATTTACTAAGCGGCTTTTGGTAAATAGTCTTAGAGGGACTTAAGTGTACGATTCAAGGCGATTCCCCAAGGGTTTGGAATCCAATTTAACTAGCCAATGGAATGGTGATTGTTTAATCGAAGATCCATTATAAGTTCATTGCTCTTATGTCCCCTGTTTTTGTCACGGTCTGATATTGATTCAATCATACAGAAGAAATAAAATATTAAACCATTTTGTCCGATAGCCATCACATTTAATAAAAATTAACTAGCTCAGAGCTCCAAATGCGAGTTATTAGATAGAGTACAGTCAAAGTTAAGGTCTAAGACTCTCAAGATTGGGCAATTAGCGACCGTACCTCTTTTTTGGTTGAAGTAAGGTAAGGTATTCCTTTAAAATATTTTGAGCCTATTTTTTGTAACTGAACACTTAGGCAACAGCTAATTAACTGATCGAAAGTGATTGCTATTGTCAATGCATATTTGCAGAGATGCTAGCACCGTTGAAGACATTTTTTTACACATTTGATAAAAAATCTCATACTCTCAGCTAATTCTAAAGCCTAAAATGTATGTAAGAAATGGTGTTCTTAAGAATCTTTACGTATATAAGCTATTATCAGCTTGTCTATTCGATGCAATCCGTAGTCTATAGCCATAGGCGGTATTCGAACATGAGATCTCTGTTAGTCTCTACTTCGCGTTGTTTCTCACAGCGATACTCGAGCAAGTGTGGATGAAAGCTCGGCCGATGTAAACAACATTGATAGAATCAATATGTGTGTTAAACAGCTGCTACTAAAACAATCTTACGTTACTGACGTATAAGAACCTATTCAGAAAATATTTACTATTTTTCCTTAAAGAACTATGGCTAAATTAGGTTTATGCATTTACTTATCTCTTATATACTTTACTTATCATCGAATGAAGATATTTTTGTGAGTATGTATATAGCCATGTATTCATAAGTATATATCTTTAATATAAGTTAACTATGCACCACCGATATCACCAAATTAGCTAAGAATAACCTATACCTATCTATAAGCTAAGTTGCCTGGAACAAATGGCTGTAAGCCATAAGGCCACCTACGGCCTTACTTATAATAATCTCGTTAAGAATCTGAATCAGTCCCTAATCATTTTTTTTTCACTTATAAACGTGTATTACCTCTTGTGTACCCATGAGGAGCACAGATAAACGAAATTTAAATGATTAACGTAGGTTGTACCCAAAATATTCGACTAAAGATGAGGTAATGGGAAAGATTTTCAATAATCAGTTGCTAAGCAGGTTTTTAAATTTAAGAAACGATTATAAGTAAGGTCTCTATTGTTTTGCCTGTACTTTTTATAACTCCTATATTTTGTTTCTTGTTAGCAATAAACCTATCTTTAATGTGTATCACAATGTTCGATGAGGCAGGCATAGACAGGCGATGAAGTATGTAATAATAGCTACACCAGGTGAGTATAACACGAGTGATCGCTTACCTCCCATCTTGTTGGAGTAGCCTCCCATTTTGCCGGCGACGCGGGCCGACGCCCCGCCAGACACGATTATCACCACGGCCCCGGTGCGCACACATATTAAATCTGCACAAAAATACTAACGATTAGACCTTTGTACGCCTCGGACGTGATTTTGTCCAACGTTAGCCTATTCCTGTTGAGGATTAAGTAATTTAGGATGATTACATTCGATCAGTTCGTGGCTAATTTAACATCTATGCAGTCGGGTGTACAATCACATTTTATAATAAACTCTAAAACAAATAACATATTATATAAAAAGTTAGCTTTAAGTACCACTGGCGCAGCTTGCCATTGACGGACTCTGTATCAACATGTATTGGGGGGCAAAGAGAAAGCATTTTTTTATAAAAGAAAAGAAATGCTCTAATTTAGTTAAATAATTATATATTGATTATAAGTCATTCCGTTTGCTGAATGCCCTTAGGAGCTAAGTTACACAACCAATTCAAAATAAAGATACACTTTTCTCGCGCTTTTTTCGTCAAACTTATTTTTTGAATTTTCCATAGCAGAAGATAACTTCAGTTTTTCTAGATTTTCTGCTTCAATAGACAGTAATGACAAGTCCGATGATCGTTCCTGTTGACGCAGCAATTATTCTCAAAAATGTTATTTAATCTATAAAAAATGTTGGATAACATATTGCTTACACACTTTCAGGGCCCCTGTAGCCTGGGAGCCCCGTATTGATACGGCTGATACGGAGCTACGCCCCTGATATTGTCCTACATTTGTTATAATAATTATTACCTATTACAGCATAAATAAATTTTTAGTGAAAATTATGTCGTCACGATTCATACATAATTAGGAAACCTATGAATTTTTTTGTTATGTCATAAATATATGAGTTATTGAGTCATAAGGATCTTACTTCTAATATCTTACTAACATGATAACAACGTTGAATAAGTTTCTCTAAAATCTGCCCCATTTTTTTATATAAAAATAAGATACAATGTTTAGCTCCGTCATCGAAATTACGTATGTGTAATCTGTATGTGAAATAGTATTATAGTTTTTTTTTATTCCCTAAGTCATGAAAATTAACCATACAAATATCCAAAATAAAGTTAGTTTCAAATTACTATTAAGTAGTATTCCCTAAATCTATATATTTTAAAGAAAATCGTGTTAGTTACACTATTTATACTTTAGAACGGCTGTACCGATTTGGCTGATAATTGGTGGGGAGGTAGCTTAGAACCAGGAGACAGATATATGATACTTTTTATCCCGTTGAAACCGGTAGGTGGCGCTGAGATCGGATGCTAGAATCCTCCTAATCGCCTGGACCGATTTTGGTGATTTTGTTTCTGTGTGTTTGAGTGGGTTCCTAGATGATTTAGATTCGCAATTAGAACCGGTAGTTGGCGCTGAGATCGGGTTCAGGCTTTTTATTTATTCAGAGCTTGATAACGTCTGCCGGGGTCGCTAGTTAAGTATAGTTCTGACAACATCAATGTTAGGTTATATAGGCACCTATAAAACCTACCTACCTTTCGGCTATGATAGCAGATTTATTATTTTAATTATTATATTCAGCAGATATAGGCACCCGTGCCAACTGACAAAATTAATTAAACTCAACGATAGTAACAGCAATTTGGTTAATTGTTTAGCGAATTGTAAACGTAAGGACGATAAGCTTGAATGGTAACAACGATGTTTGTTAGAATGATCTCTACTTGAAATTCCGCCTGTTATTTGGATCAGGCACAATCGTGATTGTTATTGCTTTGATTTGTTATTCTGGGCAAGAAACGGACCAAGTTGAACTTTTGCCAACGACAACCAAGATCGCGATTGAATTTACATAATGAGATCTTAAGTCAAACCTCGACTTATAAACCTTTCAATGTGACAACGAATTCTGTAAAATTTCATTACGTACTTACCGATTGTTACTGCCATTTTGCAAGTTAAATTATGTTCAGTTTAGCCGCTTTATTACCGGTGCGCTGTTATCTCACTTTCATCGTGTGCTGCATCTGGACATAGAAATATCATGCTTTTAGGTAACCAAACAAAAGATGTAGCATATAGTGCTCGATGCAGCTAGTTAGCAAAAAATACCCAAATCAAAACATTCATTGCATAAAAACATGGTTATACAAATAGGTCTTGTTATTTTATACTGAGCACATGTTTTTGCTGGTTCGGTGTACAATTTTATTGAAAGTTTTATTAAATAGTTACATACTTGTTTGATTTCAATAATTGTCACTAATGTTTCAGTCTTATAATTATGTTTAAACTTAAATTTAACAAAATACTAATTGATACACAATTTAAATTTAGATAGGTTTTTAATGATATGTATATGGTAAACATTTTATAAATATATTTAAAAACAAAAATATCTAACTTATCACCTATATTTAAAACATATTATTATCATTAAGGAACTCCGTTACACTGTAGTAGATTTTTTCTTATTAGTACTTTTTTAAATTGATATTTAAATAATTTAGATTTCATAGTTTTCAGCTCTTTTGGGATTTTATTAAATATATTTGGGGCCATGCATACTATACTCTTGTACAACAAAGTTGTTTTTGCAGGGTGCACATAAAGTTTTTTTTTATTATATTCCTAACCGGAAAGTCGGATAGCTACATTATTATATTTACAGGTTAGCCTTCTTTGTAAAAAGATAATTAAATTAGGTTCCGACTACAAATTGTTGTCGATGTAGTGGTCTAACTTTTGACCCTGCTTAGTTTTCTGGAACGTCGACGACCTTTTCATTATTTACCCTGCGCTAGGAGTCTGAGATTGCTTCCAAAACTGTCCGTTATATACTACCTATAAAGAAAGCGTAACTTGCTTATTTTTATTTAGGAATTATACTTACAGTTGTATTTGCTTGCTTATAAAAAAATATTAGTAATCGCAGTGTAGTACAAACTTTTACAGTCTTATTAACCAATCACAACTGGTGTTTATTCTCTAATTTTGTCGAATAACGTTGGTGTGATTCCAAGTATCTCTGCCGTAATCAGATAGTTTACTGTTTCAAAGGTTGGGAGGAAGAGCGTATCCAATTCTTAGTAAATGTCAAAGTAAACGAAACGTGACACGCAGCTTAATTGCTCTGATAATTTTAGGACGTAAAAGGTTAAGTAAAATAATTGAAGAAGAATCGTTGTAATAACAGCCCTGAAACATTTTGAATTGTTGTCTTGGTTTGTTACTTTCACCCTGTTCATTCCATGTAAGTAATGACGATTGTTCGTTTTTTCACGTCTGTATTAACATTTATTAAGTCTTGGAGGCCATGGCAAATTTGACATGTATCTAGATATACCCATAAGTGTATATAGCAAAAAGGTTCACTTTATTTTGATATTTGTCGTATTCGTAACATGCACAAATCTGCGAAAGTGGCTATTTTAACCCCTCTCGCTGGGCTACATATAACTTGTGTTTTTATTGCATGAGTTTAGCAGACAGGCAGATGGCTCACCTGATGGAAAGCGGTTAACATCACCTATGAACATTCGTAACATCAAAGGTGCTACCAATATTCTGCCGCCCTCTAAACGGAAACTGGAGCTTGCCCACCGACTAATGCCGGAACACAACTGAAGGTTGTTATGATGTTATAGGTAATATATAACAGATCCCTCTGGGGCCAATCCCAGGCATACAGACCATAGTAAATAAGTTCGTTTACAACATTTACCATGACAGTAATCAAACCTGGAACCTCTGCGTTCTAGCGCGGTATGACGACAAAGACTTATGCTTACTACAGAAGCCATAAAAAAAGACGTACCTACATATATACACCTTTGACTGTTCACCCTAAATCAAACCACCCCAATAGATGTTTGGAAAATATTGTAGCGAATTTATAAATTTCGCCAAACTGGGATCAAAGAGTCAACTAAATTATTGTAATTCAAAGGAGTTTCCTCATTCGTTTCCTTTCTACATTACATCGAAATTATCCTTCCTCGGCGAGGAGTGATGGCGTCAATCAAGTAAATTGTGGCCGTGAACGTCGCTATTTGAGCTCACAAAGAATATTACACTGTATTGGACAAGGACAAAGTGTTCTAAGTTCGTTGATATTTTTATGGTTCCGTAGACATTTTGACCGAAATGAACCCTTATAAAATCATATCTGTCACAATCATTTTTCTTAAAAACTACTGGCTTATATGGTCGTTTGGGTGAAAGATTTTTATGTTTGTAACAAAAAATCTCAAAAACTAGTGGACTGATTCCCAAAATTCTTTCACCATTCGAATGCTACATTATCCTTGATTAATACAGGCTGTATAAAATTAGGAAACCCTATTAAAACTTTAATAATGTAAAATGTAATCCATCAATCTAAACAAAATACTTGGCGCTGCAATCGGACTCTACGATTTTGATGAAATTTTATGTGTGTTTGAGTGGGTCCCGGGGTGGTTTAGATTCACAATTATTATTAGAGCAGGTAGGTGGCGCTGGAATCGGGTTCTAGATTTATATTTTTCGGGGCAGGACAACGTCTACCGAGACCGCTAGTATAGTATATTATAAAAAAATAATGATTACCGCTATACATACCCAAATCAGAGATGATAGTAAATTAGAATAGAATAGAATAGAAAACACTTTATTGTTCACCAAAATAAACAATTACAGAACAAATAATTATAATAATTAAACGGCAAAACAAAAGGCGGCCTTATCGCTTAAAGCGATCTCTTCCAGGCAACCTGACCGAGAGGACACTTATTAACTACTTACGTCTAGGTAAAATTAAATTAAAAACAAGTAAAATAAAAAGAAGGAACAGTACATGTGGACAGTAAACAGCTAAGTTAAGAAAGAAGAATAGAAAAATATATATCTTGTTATAAACTAAGGTAATGGTTTTTGACAGATTTTTTAAATATGGCAAGTGATTTAGCTTTTCTGACATCTACGGGTAAGGAGTTCCAAAGATAGACAGCCTGCACAGCAAAGGATTTGGAGTAAAATGTTGAAGAATGTGCAGGTGCCTTTAACAGGAGGTTATTAGAGGAGCGCAAATCGAAGGTGTGTGATGTATGAAGGAAGTTGAAACATTCCTTAAGGTAAGGAGGAGTATAGGGTATAAATAGAGTACGATATAATAAATGTAGAAGATGAGCATTCCGGCGAAGTGAGATTGGCAGCCACTTGAGTTTTTTTCGATATTCAGAAATGTGATCATATTTTTTAAATTCAAATATGAATCTAATACAAACATTTTGGAGACGCTCAAGTTTGATGAGCTGCTCTTGGGTGATATTAAGATAACAGGCATCCGCATAGTCAAGGATAGGTAGTAAAATTGCTTGAACAAGCGAAATCTTAGTGGCGGTTGGAAGGATTTTTTTTAGTCTTCTGAGTGAGGCATAGGATGCAAAGATCTTGCGACTTAACTCGGTAATGTGGGGTCGCCAACACAGTTCCTTGTCGATGATTACGCCGAGATTCTTGACTTGATCACTAATAGGAATATGCGAATTATGAAACATCACATTAGGGAGTAATTCAAAATCAATTTGGGACATTGTTCGAGAGCTACCTATAATAATAGCCTGAGTCTTACCAGGATTAACGGTAAGTCCGTGAGAAATACTCCAGTTGTGTATACGACTCAAGTCATTATTAATAACCTTAATAGCATCGTGTAAGGCTTCCTTTGGAGCCTGGGTATAAATCTGCAAATCGTCTGCATAAATTAGTGTAGTGCCTATTTACACTGAAAATGTCTGTGGAATGCATAGATAGGTGGACAGAAGGGCATGACAATTTTATTCTGGTTCTATTTTTGTTAAAATGTCTACGGAACTTTAAAAATAATGAATTTGCATAAAACAATATACAAACCATACTTATTATAAATGCGAAAGTATCTCTATCTGTCTGTTTGTGTATGATGCTCTCACGGATAAATCGCGGTACCGATTTTGCTGAAATTCAATATACACTCTCAATACCGAGAGTGTATATAGAATATAACTGGTATATGGGGCGAGAAGCGCTTGATAAAATTCCATTGCATTATAACTTGCGTGAATTTTAATGTATTGTTATTTGCTCAAAATATACTGGGTTACGTTTTAAACATGGCGAAGAGGCGGTAAATCTTAGTTAAAAATAATAATTTTAAACATTGATGTATTGATATTTTCTTAAGTTTTCGCGACATGTTAGATATACATAATAAAACTACGTTTTAACGGTTTTAAGCGCAGTAATTAATTTGATTTTCCTTTTTTTCCTTTCACCCATTTTTAATATTATATAAAAATTTTGGAACTAGGCATGTTTGCTGAAGAGATTCTTGCACCGCTTCTTCTCTTCAAGCCACAACATGTTGTGAAGCGGTGGTAATTAGATTAGGCTCCCATAGAGTAAATAATAACCATAAACAAAATTAAAACTAAATAATTAAAATGAACAAATTTGCGGTACATTTAAATAATACTTTAACAATACTCGTTGGACAAATGTCACCTTTGGCGTCCGTGACCACGGCCACTGAAAAGCGCCCGAAACGTCGGATAAACCAAAATCAAATAAATTATCGCGCTTAAACCCGTTAGGTGGGCCGCCTGCCATATAAAATACAAAAACTTACGGCCTGACTTATAATAATCTCGTTAAGAAACGATTAGGCATCTCTTAAGTAAGAGAATCAGAATCAGTCCCTAATCAATTAATACCTTTTTTTTCACTTATAAACGTTTATTACCTCTTGTGTACCTATGAGGAGCACAGATAAACGAAATTTGAATGATTAACATATTTTGTACCCAAAATATTCGACTAAAGATGAGTTAAAGGGAAAGATTTCCATTAATCAGTTTCCGAGCAGTCAATTTAAGAAACGATTATAAGTAGGGTCCTTAGTTATTAAAATGAGCACTGTCACTAGAGACACGTGATAAAACCACCGTTTCTTTTGAAAATGTCATTGCCCTCTAGCCTGCTATATAGGGACCAGTTTAGCAAATTTGAATCTAGTTCTATGTTAAATATGTATTTGAAAAACGTGCAAAAACAGAATTCTTGTAAAATCGTTATGTCTATTTATCCATCCGTCTGCCTGTGTCTTCTACTTTCCCAGTATAATACTTTCATTTTCTCAGAAACTACTGACTGTTATGAGTTTGGCTGGAAGATGTAATCATAATATCAGGATGAATCTTTTATTTAAGTAAACGTGTGGCAGATATCAACTTCGCAAAACAAAAATTGTCTTGATATCTATGTGGCGGAACATATGGACAAAATTGAGGTTATATTTTAGTTTATAAAGTAGTTTTCACGATTTTTTTCTTTAATGAAATTCGTTAAATTTTGAGATAAAGTATTTTTAATAAAATGCTTTTTACGGTTAGGTGGATACCGTAGGTCAATAACGGAAACCGTGAATTTTGACTCCTTGACGGAACTCATTATGCGTGGTGTGTGCTACGCATTTACCAATCTTTTTTTGGCATTTCTATTCAAGTAAGAATATTACAAAACGAGCCCATTTATTAAAAGATGTCACGCCTTTTTGAAGTGAAATTTCTTTAGAGTTGTTGCGTTTTGAAACCCGATGAAAAGAAAAAGTGACACTAAAAAGAGATAAACCCATATATCTATAGGACTAAAGGTCTGGTCAAACAGCGGACGGGACGGGACGGGACGGCGACGCGACGCTGGCGGGACGTGAAGAGTTGTAATATATTAGTTAAATAAGTTAGAATACATGTTATTTAATAATTTAAACACTACACACTGCTCATAAAGATAGAGTTGGATACAGTTTAAAGTTTTTCGTTATTTACTTCAAATTTCGTGATTTAAAACTTAAGTATATTATAACGATATAATATATGAAATGTGACGTCACGAAATTCGAATCCCTCCCACCCCTTGTCACACGTGTATTCGCTTCTACTGTGTGAGCTGCACACACACATTTTTTTATATGTATCCAATTTACTAATATTACCAGAAAACTTTTTTGGTATGGCGCGAAGTATAACAGGATGATTGATACCGAAAGTTTTTCACGGCAAATTTGACGAAAAAGGTTTTGTTGAAGAGCAGCAATAAATGTAAGTGTCGACGGTGATCTGCCTTTTTGTACGCGTTATTTTTTGGAGACATTAAATCAATGTGCTTTTAGGTAAGAAAAGCTGTATTAATGCTATTATTTATAAACGTGAGTATAACTTTGTTTGGATAATTCTGTTTATTCTTCACGATCATAACTATGGATTAAAAATAGTTTTATTAGATTTATACATTGGATTTCATTTTTCTATACCTGGGTTGTATGACTATTAATAATAATCGATAAATATTCAAACACCTACGTAAGTTACCTTTATGTTATGTGTAATATACACGAACTACCCTGGAGCCGATCCTAAACACCCAGACCATAGTAAATAACGGAAAGTTCGTTTACGAAATTTACTATGCCAGCAATCGAACCCGGAGCCTCTGCGTTCCAGCGAGTTCGACCGGCTAGAACTTAACCGCTCAACCACAGAGCCGTCAATTATAGCGATGTTGCGATGCGATGCGATGACCTTGAATTTAAATTTATCTAGCTATAGCGACTTCGTGTGTAATGCCGATTTCAGTTATAGCGTCCAGTTTTAATGAATTTTGCAACAGGTCCCTAGAAATCTCTTGCACATATTGCGACAGAGTCTACACACAAGCACCTACTCAACAAATAAAGACAAGAAGGTATCCATTTTACGCGATCAAAGTCACAATAAAGCTCTTAGCATTGTAAATAATTAATTATATTATTTATTAATATTGGTAATTGGTGGTTGGTTCCTATATCTTGCCAACCGTTCATTAGCCTTATTATCGGTTTTAATTTGTGTTCAGTAAATTTCTAAACATATAATTAATCGATATAAAGTTTTTTTACTCTGGTAATTTTTGTAATAATATAACGTGTTTTAATTATGGACACTCTCTTCTCAAGACCCTTCTACAGAATAATATGTTACCCATTCATTAAATAAATATAATTAGTTATCTGACCACATGTTTAATTATACATTTGCCATAAGCTCCATACAAATTATGTCAAATTACCACTGACGCACCGCAAATGAATTAATAGTAAGACTATGTATTACCGGCTATAAATTGAAAAATAAATTCCTTAAGAATTTTACTCTACACTTTTCAACCATTCATATTTGTATCGTCCCTCGTTTTTTGCAGCATTATGTCAGGTAAACGAGTGGTAAGTTACCGTCCGTCCATTTTTAACGGGCTCTTATATATAACCAAGCATTAATTTGCCTTAATATCAGTTATAGTTTTTTAAAAAGGGTGTCATAAGATTTCTTCCAGGCCGGCAGCGCGTTGGTGACACCTCTGTTGTTACAAACGTCCATAGGCGACGGTAACCGCTTTCCATCAGGTGGGCCGTCTGCCTGTCTGCTGTACTCTAGCGATAAAAAAAAAATATAATTCAACATAAGCTCCATTAGTAAAGTCAAAATCAACCGATGGTAAGGCAATAGACTGAAAGCCAGTCATGTATCAGTGTTCTTAGAATATTCCAATGGTCAGAGGCGATATTCCTTTCCCTGCTCCCACATCCCCACTTTCATTAGCAGTTCATTCTAAAAGCCCAGTCCTTTTTATCCCAACAACAGTCCTATGCTGACCAGGGCTTGTACTTGGGTACATTTCTATATGTTACGATATACATAGGGATAATCGCCGGTCGGTGTCACGGCACGTTTAAATTAAATTGTCGAAAGGGACACGTTGGCCGTCCCATAGCCCCACGCAAATTTTCCAAAAAGGTTTTCAATGTCATAGAAAAATATAATAATACTAAAAGAATACCAGGTTTAATTTCCTAGAACGAGCATATGCAGCGGTAACGTGCAATATGAAATGGAATTGAATCACTAAACATCAAGCCTGCATACGAGAAACTGTGTACATACATACAATGTTTATACATAGAATGTTTATTTTCTACTTTTCTGTAAAACGTTTGGAAAATGAGTTTTGTTACATAAACAATACAATTTACAATAAATTTTACTAATATATTATGGACATCAATATGTTTATTTAAAATATTAATTTAACTTTAGGTTCTTTAAGGACATTCCAAACGCGCTTAACGCATTTCCAAATCAATTCAGATCAGATATTGGTCAGGTGAGCCTTTGATTAAAGGTATTCATAAGTCTCGATAAAGCCGATAAGCTTCGGGATCTCGAGACCCAAGAATTTAAACACCAAAAGTCACAAACATCTAACCAACCTTTTGATTCACTCATTTCGAAATTGTTTTTAAGCATACGTTGAATAGAGGAAACTATACCTACTATTGTTGGCACCCCAAAAATGATTAGCACTATATTGTTTTATTCAAAATATTAGGAAGTTCTAATATTTTTTATGTTGTAACCATACAATGATAATAGCAGTATTATTGTATGTGTACAAACGAAATAATATTAAGATTTTCAATATTAATTCAATATGGGTGCCAACAATGGTACAATTGATCCTATGATAAATCACAATGATGAACGTGAAATGAATACTGGCCTCCAGGCCAGTATTTTCACGTATATTCATACTCAGATTATAAATTCTTATTGAGGTATTGGACTGGATGAATATTTTACTCGTTCAGCGGACGTTCATTTCCTATACAGTTGATGAACACCTAATCGTATTCAATAATCTGTGAGGTGGTATGTTCTATGTATAAATGAAGTAGGGATATGTACTCATTTGAAACTCATACTGATTTTAGTTGTTTGTTGTTGTTTATACAATCTTGAACCTTGAAAATAAGCCGATTATTATGACATTAACAACTGTGTGCTTTAAAAAACGATCGTAGAATAACAATAATACATTTTACGCCAAAAAGTGGAATGCTTCAGTGAGATAGGGGTGACCTACGCCATTGTCAACAGTTTCGTTTACCTAACGGACAAATGGTTTTTTATTTCTCCCTCCGACTGTTCATGATTGTCGGATGCTTCTTATCCTTTTCTTTTCTTTTTACAAGTTTTTGCTTTGATGAGCTATTTGATTTGTTGCCTACGTCGCCATTCTATAATCGCACCACTCACCGGCGATTGGGAGTTCATCCACACTTCCTGAACACTTGGAAGTCCTCCACGGTACGTGATACGTAGCGGACGCTCCTTCATTCCATATGTGTCCAAGTTATGGAATGAATCCCTTCCGCGGTTTTCCCAGAGCGCTACAATATGGGGCTCTTCAAAAAGGGCGTCAGCAGATACCTAAAGTCTCAACGAGGTAGGCACGCATCGGCTCCCTTAGTGTTGCAAATGTCCATGGGCAACGGTAGCCACTTATTACCAGCTGTTCTGTTTGCCAGTTTGCCTACAAGCAAACGTTTACAAAAATACTCATTCTTCTCGGACACTTCTAGATATTATATGGCATAAAAATTTGGTAGCAATGAGCAATTTATATGCTGGCTCATAACGCTCTAGTGAAATCGCAAAAGTAAAGATTAGGGGTGGGCGGCGTTTGAGTAAGGGGCCATCCATAAATTATGTCACAGTTAAAGGAGGGGAAAGGGTTCGACAACATGTGACAAGGAGTGGAAGGGGGGACTACATATCGTGACATAACATTTCTAAATTTAACTTTTAACACACGAAATTAGAACTATTCACGAAAATCTTCAAAATATTTCTAACTCTATTTGTATCATTATAGTGTTTAAATTACAAAAAATAAAACTTATGACGGAAATGCTATCTTAATTTAATAATTTATTGACGTAAATTAGTCACACTAGAGAGTGAGGAGTCCCACAAAAGTGACCAGAGGTGAGCAGCTGTGATAAGGACAGGGGCGGAGGTCAAAAACCGTAAGATACGTGTGGTGTAATTTGTGGATGGCCCCTAAATGATTGAAGTTTAATTCTTTTATTATAGGTATTCGTGTAAGATACTGTCAGTCAGGTCTTTGAAAATTCATCACAATGATCTGTAATGACTTATTGAATGAAGTCGTGAAAATTGTGTCCCTCCCATGTAACTTTAAAACTGTAAACTTAAATATTTAAAAAAAATGCTCTGTACGAAATGAAACGAAGTTAGTAATGAACAAATACAAATAAAATAGATATATGCATGATTCAGGGTGAACTGCCAGAGCCTTCTGCACTAATGCCAATTTTTTTAAATATATTTTTCATCACCAGTAATCTGAATAGAAAAGATTAGCGTTTCCTAATGGGATTGACATGTCCATTTGGAGAAATAATCCGAAAAAAGAAAGTAAAATGCAAAAAAATAAGACTATGGCGATCAAAAATTTCTGTTATCATAATACTTTTAAAAATTATCCATTTGTTTTATAGGTATTATATATTACAGTTGTATAAAATTCACACACGAAAATGACGCTGACATGATTCTGACTGCTTTAAAAATCAAAGCAATAAAATGGATTTTATGGACAGTGATAAAAGGAAAGCACCGGCAATAAGAGTTTGTATCAAGGAGACTGCACAATTCACTGTTCTCAAGGGTGCCATTAATGGAGAGGCGCACGTAAGAGTAGTAGCACTAAAACGTGATTTGTTAAGGGCTAACACCAATAAAAGTATTGATTCTAGCCGCAACGTGCATACGTAATCTTTGAAAGTAATAAAAATGGGTTGAGTGTCAATTCAAGCACAGTGAAGAGTACCATACAAATAACTACTGTCATTGGCTACAGAACCTTAAAAAATAATCGGAAGTAATCTATATTTCGAAAACTCAAAGACAAATTGACATTACTTTGGCATTTAATGACGTCATCATTAAAAAACCGCAAACCCATAAAAAGAGCTGTTTTTTATTTTATTCATTTAAAGGAACAACAAACAGCTACAATATAAAATATGAAATAAAAAAAGTGACAATAAGATGAGATAAAAATATTGAAGCCAATGACGTTGTCCCAAGACAACATTTACAAGATTAATAAAAATACACGAGGTACAAACATATCAACAATAAGTAAAAATAAGGTTACAATATTAATTCACAAACGTATTACAAAAAAAGAAAATGTAAAATTTATTAATAATTAATCTTTAATTATTAATAAATTAATGAGAAGAGATGCAGCAAAGTTACAATAATAAAAATAAAAAGTTATTCTAGCTCGAGTGTACTATCAAAGTCAGTTAATACAAGCAAAATAGCTATACTAAGTGCCGTTCAACATAACATGAAAATGTTTTCGACTACTTATATTGTAAGTAAGTTTTCTTTAGACGTGATTTTAATCCTTTATTTGTCTCTAGATATACCTGAGAATAACTATTTATCTCAAAGTTGCGTTATATCAAAGTTGTTTGTAACTTATTTACTAGTAGGTACCTACAAATGTACAAATGTTGCCGTGCCTTAACTTATTAGTCAAAATCATTTAAAATTTAATTAAGAAATAAATAACTGGACTGAAAGACGAAAATATTCAAAATAGAATCGGTAATGAGAACGTACCCTGTCTTATTAAAAAAAACAATTGAAGGGTGTTCTTATTTAACAATAAGCTAAAAGGGGTATGCGGACAAGCAAATCAATTTATTATTATCTTAGAAAACATCGCGGTCTCATAGATTTTGTACGAGGGTACAAACTTATCCTTATCAATATTATAAATGCGAAAGTAACTCTGTCTGTCTGTTTCGTTTTCACGAAAAAACTACTGGACCGATTTGGCAGAAACTCAGTATTTATAATTTCGATGCCGAGAATGAATATAGGATACTTTTGAAAAATGGGACCGTTTCCGTGATAAAAATAAATTTGTCTCTCTGTTTATAATGCTTTTACGGAAAACTATTGGACCGATTTGGCTGAAATTCGGTATATGTAACTAGAGTTTACCCCGCGGATAGTGTTTTATAAGTAAAAGGAGCGTACTCATGATTGTTTAAACTCCATTTAAAATGATGTCTGTTGTAATGTTTAAAAAAATAAAATGATAAATTATTTCAATGCATGTTCTTTAAACGTTATGTAAACAAATTTGAATTCGATTGTAACTTGTGTCCGCATCCATATTATCAATATTTAAAATAAAGAGGTAGAAATTATTAAAACGTCAAATTACTTAACTTTATATCCTTTTGCGTCCCAAAACATAATTGGAAATCGCTTTGTGCGTACCATAAAATAAATTTTCTTACTTAAATGACCGTGATTAATGAAATCTGAGTTCGTTAATACCCGTCTATTCATTAGGCTTTTGTTTTCTACCTACTAGGGGTCATAATTCGATTATCCTTGTTGTAACCTTTGATTTTGTAGAGAACTCTATTCAGAGACGACTTGTTCTTTTACTATTTTTGCTTTTATAAGAATAATAGCGTCACCAGATATAATGTACCTACAAAAAGTTTTTCAATGAAAATAGAAATTTACTTATCAAATGAAATTACATTTTATGATTATAAATTGACATGTTTTGTAATACTGCAAGTAATGTGTCGCTCGCAGGGAATAATTGACACCTTAATGGAAAAATCACAGCGGGAAGCAGGAAAAATTTATCAACATTAGGGAAATAGGGTTGTGCCTAAGAATTATATACAAGGTATATTAAATATCTAGATATATATTATATAAATGTGAAATTGGCTTTATTTAGACATTGAATGATGATATCAGTTCTTTACATCTGCTCCTATATTCTTTTTTTTTTTATTGCAGGAGATCAGCAGACAGGCTGACGGCCCACTTGATGGACAGCGGTTACCATCGCCTATGGACATTTGCAACACCAAAGGTGCTACGAATGCGCTGCTGCTCTCTTTAGGGCTGCTCAACTTTAGTTATATTTCATATAACGACTATATTAATATTTTTTTAATGACACTATGTATCATAACTATAAAGGTTTTCCCGCGGCTGGGCCGCATTTTAAACCCTACTGCAAACCTCTTGTTTGAAAAGCAAGCTTTAATATAGGTTACATTGTATAAAATATTTATATTAGTACTACTTACTCCTAGAAGGTTCACTTCATTTTATATCGCAAACTATTCCATCTCCCGGGATGAAAAGTATCTATGTCCATTTTCAGTATTCAAACTATGTACAAAATTACAGCAAACCCGATCCAGAACTCTACTTTTTCCGTGAAATTTTAACAGATGGACAGATCGAATTACTATCGCTTTTTTATAGACGATATTTTTTATATCTATAAACTTGAGAGGAGGTCCAGTAGGAAATCGTAAAGTGGGAAAACCGGTAAACACCTTTTTATGATATATCGGAAACAGCAGGCAAGGATTCGATGATCCTAAGCCAAAACAAGAAAATCTGGAAGAAGTTCGAGGAGGCCTTCACCCGAAGAGGAGTCCAATCCAAGACTAACCGAAAATTACTAACATAATATTAACTTAATTAACTACAAACATATACTACAACTAACATCTAACAAAGCTAAAAAACCACTAACAAGCTATATGTATGCACATGAAACTGTTATTGTCAAAAAAAAGATTTTAGAAATAAAAGCTTTATTATTTATTTATAAACTTGAGAAATGAGAGGTCTCTCATACCAACTTTCTTTCTAGATTTTTTTCTAACCTGTCTAAAGTCAGTATTACACCCATTGAGTTATATGTACCTAACGTAGTTATTATACCTCATTGACTACACGACACATACTACCCATATTATATTCAATAAGAAATATCATTCTTAATTTATGTACAGCGGTCACTCCTATACATAAATGTTGCGGTACCATTGAATTCTTCTTCCATGGCGGCATATAGAAAATTATTCAAATTAATATCTATTTGTTGGACACAAATAAGGTATTATAAAAAATATTTTCTTAACATAATAAAGGTTAGATAATTTAATTCTAATTCCTTTAACATATCTTTCTTGCAAATTTCATTTATGTAGTCCGATGAGTTTTCGATTAAAATAATTGTGTTATGGTATAAACGGACAGACGGGCATAACGACATCGTGACGGTTCAATGATTGTTTAAATGTGTACGGTACCACCAATAATTAGGTATCGTGGAATTTAAATTCGAAATTTACTCATGAAGCAGCACAAAAGCCTAGTTTCTATAAAGATATCAATATGGAAAAGCCCGTTTACTCAAATAACAAGAAACGAAATGGAAATATTTTCTTCAACTGACAAATAGACGACAAATGTGTACGGCTGCTCATTTCATTCTTGGGATCCTAATAAAGGTAATTTACACGTTTAGATATAGTAAAACGTCCTTTAGACCTTTTACGCTACAAGGGAGGTCATGGTGCCTTATTAATGTCTGGGGAGAAAATTACGTTGTCACACATTCCTAGCGTTCCGACAAGGCAATCATTTACATAGGACCAGAAGAATTAACATACATACCTACATAACTTCACGCCAGGTCCCTTGCGGGGTAGGCACGAACAACAGAGCGCCAAACAGGCCCATTCTTACAGACCTCACTTGCTTCTTTGACATTCAAAGCTCTTGTCATGCACGCTCGTCTGTTCTTAAGGCGCGTAACATCGCCTTCTGCTAATAAACGATCAATTTGATCATGGAAGGTGTGTCGTGGCCTTCCGCGACTTCTGCATCCATCCACTTTTGCATTATATATCTGTTTAGTCATCCTTTCATCATACATTCTTTCCACATGCCCGAACCACCGGAGCATTCCTTTCCTTACCTTCACCCCGACACTCTCTTTCAGACCAACTCTCTTTCTTACTTCGGTATTACGAACGCGGTCCGCGAGCGTCACTCCGCAGATTTTGCGCAGTGCTCGCATCTCGACCGCGTTTACTCTACAGAAGCATTAACGTATGAAATAAATTAGAGAATTAGAATATATCTGAAATTCCACGCTGTTTCACTGGCGGTATCGTCGCATAAAATGTCAGATAGTAAAAGAATATAATTTCCTGCGGCCTGTCGTACGAGGCGACAAAACAACCTACAACCAGGTGGTACGTCTTTGCCCGTCTTCATGGCTACTTACCATCCTTGAGATTATGATGTACATATAGTACACCGCTATACCCTTAAAATAATTACAGTATAGATATTTGGCATGAACATAATATTTCTTTTTATTACATAATATATATGCCAAACTTGAGCTATGTACACAAGTGAAAATGGAAATGGGCAGGTCACATAGTAAGACTTACGGACCAGAGATGGACCGTTAAAACAACTCTGTGGACAGGACTATAAGATAATCGAGGTAGAGGGAGACCATTGATGCGTTGGGAAGAGGACATTAAAAAAATAGCCGGCCCCAACTGGTATCAAATAGCCCAGAACGGAGACAGATGTGCGTCTTTGGAGGAGGCCTTTACGCAATCTGGGATTCTTACTTAATTTATCCAACTAACAACAATAATACTAACAATTGACGGCCTCTGTGGTTGGGCTAAGCCTTTGACGGCCTACCTCACTGCAACGCAGAGGTTCCGGGTTTGATTCCCCGTATAGTAAATTTGGGAAACGTAATTTCTCCGTTATTTACCATGGTCTGGGTGTCTGGGATCGGGCCCAGAGTGGTCCGTTGTATATTACCCATAACACAAGCGTAACTTGCTTAATTTGGGGATATACAATGTGTGTTTGTCTGCCGATTATTATTATTATTATTATAAATTTAAAATTACCAACCAATTAACATACTGTAAAAACTAAGAATGAAAAGGCTTTTTTATTTATTTTATTTTATATATGCCAAACGTGTTAAGCGATTAATTCAGCTGTTCTTACGTAAATTTCAGGTACCTACGTTTATTACGGAAACTATATAACTGAGGTTATACGTATGTTATTGAAAGTCTATATCCGTGATAAATCTGAAATAACATTGTTGGAAGTTTGTACTGATGAGCCTAATGAAATAAAAAAGTAACAAATTTTCCAGTCACTTTCACATTAAATCTATACCTTTTATAATAATGAAAGATAGAAATAAATAAAAATTCTATTCTAAGTGGAGCCCATATTGACAGTCAATTAATTAATTATGCTAAACTAGCCATCCATGCCAAGAGTTAGCAAGCAAAAATTATTTTATGCTTTCCCATGTTCTACCAGCTATTAAAGCTAACTTTCCCTAATTGATCTTTATCAAAATTCATCCTAAACTAAGCTATCATTGTTTACACTGTTTGAATATTAAATCAATTACTCTACAGTAAATTCAGTGAAGCTTAAATTGTTCCTCTGTAAATCATGAAACGTAATCGTGCAATAACTCAACGATATTGCCAACCCAAAAGGCGAGACATGATGAGTCGGCTTTTCAAATCTTTGAATATTTGATGTAGGCACCTACCCGCATCTGTTCACGGTTCAAACCTTACAAGCCGCCAACTACGTTATTTATGTATCCGTCCATGCAGAAATTATATAATGGACATTGATAGATATATAAAAAAATAATGGACGACGTTGCTGAAGTATTTCTTCACATCTTTCGATATTGACTTCATGGCGTTATATTTTCTTAAGTTTTCGCAACTTGTATACATAATAAAACTATGTTTTAAGCGCGGTAATTTATTTGATTTTGGTTTATCCGACGTTTCGGCCGCTTTTCAGTGGCCATGGTCACGGACGACAAAGAAGACATTTGTTCAACGAGTATTGTTAAAGTTTTATTTAGCCTACCGCCAACTTGTTCATTTTAATTATTTAGTTTTAGTTTTGTTTATGGTTATTATTTACTCTATGGGAGCCAAATCTAATTTACCACCGCTTAGATCTAATTACCGCGCTTAAAACCGTTAAAACGTGGTTTTATTATTCATGGCGTTAGTAAAAGATTACAAGACATTTCCGTCTTACAAGAACAAATATCTGAATGATACTCTTATCAATATTTTCCTCATGTGTTATTAAAATATAAGAATCAAAATACTTAGAAAATAAATCTGTGAGAAATTTATTTGGCATGCAATTCGGTGCCCGCTAATGAGGAATTAAAATGTATCATAACTATGTCTGCGCTGTTTGAAAGGGAAAGAAGCCTAAAGACAAGGTACCAAACCACAAAATTGGTCGATCCTTATAGCATAATGGAGATTATACTAGTGTATTAATATGAAATTTATTTTTTATGTTTACCTATATTTGCTTTTCGTAGTAATAGACGAAATAACTATTATGAACATAGGAAAAAAATATTCTAATAAAAATGAAAGTTACAGCAGCTACGCTAGCGAAGTTGCGTAGAGAGCCCCAGTAAACTTATATATGGCCAGTTCCTATATCTTCCCGAACGTTCATTTGCTTTATTATTGCTTAAAATTAGACATAAGCTCCATACATATAATGTTAAAACTCAACCAATCGTCTGGCAAGCTAATGAATAATAAGATATGGGTACCGGCCAAAAGTAAGTTTTATGTTTTGTATCATAATACAAAACATAATTTACAAACCGTTGAAAACCATTGCAAAAGCAAGATTACTGCTCTTCTATCTGACCCTCGGGAAATCCTATCCTTTCATAATCGCCTCTTTCAATTCCCGTATGGAGCTAAGTTTATTCATGTCTATTTTTTACTTGATAGAGAATATTATATTAATTTGTGAGCTTCTACATACAAAGGTTGATTTAAATGTTACGGTTGGTTTCCATTATTTTATAAGTCAAACGATGTACACGATATCATGCGAAGGTTCACCAAACACCACAGACGAAATAACGTATTGAAAGTCATAAGTCGATAATGTGCCACCTTACTACTACCATTCCACAAGAGATGTAATGATCTATGAAATTTATCAGTGGGTTAAGATACGTAGGCTGTGTAGATTCATATCGGCCTATTCAGCGCAAAGCAATTGCCAACTGGTGGGTGCCGAAGCCCTACCCTATTCTTCATGCAGGTTCCATTGACTAAACAGTTCGAGTATACGGGCCTCATAACATAAGAACAGAAACCTTCTGCACCTGGCATGAAAATAGATCCTTAAGCGGTGATAAACTACACAGCGTTTGTACACTGCATACGACGTGACGCTATACGCGTCCAAGGAATGCTCATTAAAAAATGCATATAGGTCCCGCCACGTAAAAAGAACGCTAAGCGGTAGTGTGTCTGCGCAGGTGTACAGTCATATCCTAAAGTATCACCCCGTCTTGCCTCCTTTATACCACCAATTTGATCGATAAAACGCTCACTGCGCAGGTTCAGAACCCGCGTTCTTTTTACGTGGCGCGAACTATACTAGTGGTCTCTCTCAGACGCTTCCCGCCATTATTTTCGAACATTCCAGGTTAAGAACGTCGCGTTTTTGACGTAAATTTGCCAAACAATTTTACGTCTTACAGAGTAAGGGGAAAAACTGACACGTGTTTATAAGTATCAAGAGTGATCACCGATATAATATAAATCTGACGCCAAAGGCGATGTACAGGTCCGTTGATGTTAGATGCCACTTTCAGCATCTATGAGAACCTTAAGGCGCTGTTGTCGCATAGGTCGAAAGTATAAGTAGTATAAGTATAAGTAAGTACATAACTTCACACCAGGTCCCTTGCGGGGTAGGCACGAACAACAGAGCGCCATACAGGCTTATTCTTACACACCTCACTTACTTCTTTGACATTCATAGCTCTTGTCATGCACGCTCGTCTGTTCTTAAGGCTCCTGACATCACCTTCTGCTAATACACGATCAATTTGATCATAGAAGGTGTGTCGTGGCCTTCCGCGACTTCTGTATTAGTTAGTATATAACTCTTAAATAATTTACTTTAAAAAATATTATAAATCTCACACCAAGAGAAGTAACGTGGTTTTTTCGAGACTTTCTTGTAGTTATTTCAAGCTAAGAAAAAAATCACCAAATCACCTCTAAATTATTGATATCCTTCATTCTCCTTCATTTTTATCAAAACAGAATAAAAAATACTATATCTGCATAAAAGAGAGGATAAGTAATTTAGTTTTATTATTTTTTTAAATACAACTTTATTTTATTAATATGTCATTTTCGTTATCGCCTGAAAAATCACAACCGAAAAATCCTCAAGGATGTTAGCGTTGCCAAATCTTAAATTGAAAGTACTCAAACACCGAAACTAAAGCTAGTATTGTCATCGAAAGTATGCTGATGTGCGTATATATTGCTTAAAGATTGACCTGAATATGATGATGCAGTTTCTAGGCACTTGTCAGTACTCTCATTTATTATAACAGTCTTATCTGCTTTAAAAGACGATTGTTCTGACGAGTCTCGGTGGCTCTTGTTAGGCGATAACTTTCGCAGACGACAATGCCTACTTCTCTGTGAATGAGATGCCTTTTGTCGCGTCGTTCCCATTGCTATACCGGTTTAAAATGCTTTACTTATAAATGAAAGTATTCGAACCTGTCAGGTATACTTCACTGATATTTAAGTATGTATTGTTACATACTGACAAAGAAATGCGCTCCTAGTTTATAACCCTTTCGGAGTTCTTTTGTTTACTTCGTGTTTAAAATTTGTAGTTAGACAATAGCCTATTATTATTGTTTTCGACTTTGTGGACCGTTCGCAGTATTTATTAACCAGGTGTGCAAATTACGGCTTCTCGGGAACCCCAGTCGACGCGGGCGATTTTTGTATTGTATAGTCAGTATAAAACAATGCCCGAACGGAGGGGTGGGGTAGTCAAACCAGGATTACGATACGAGCAAGACGTAGATTCGATGAGCGATATAGTGACGGACTTTGCGCGTGTTATTGAATCGTGCAGTTTGTACTAGTAGTGTCTAGTTATATTTGTACCTATGTTATACGTGTTTGTATAGTAATAAATTCTATAGTAATTCCAACCTCATTTTAATTCGAGTCCTGTGTAACTTATAACAGTATATTAAAATTTAAACTTAAAGTTACGCCTGGAAAAGTTAAGTAACATTCGTGTGGTGCGTGGCGGTCAAAAAACGTATCCATCAGATTTGAGCAACTACCGCGGGTTGGCCTTTTCGACCTTTCACCACCTGACAGATCATAACTCTCATTTTTACAGCCAGTACGATGGTAATCAAAAAAGGCCCGCTACGATATTTCATGTCGTATACATATTCAACAACTTGTCGAAATCTATATTTATCTCCATATTCCTCTAAATGCGGCCAAGAAAAATCTTCCGCGCTAGCGAAAACATGATTATGTCGACTCGATGCCTCAGCAATGTATCAGGTTGATTGTGGGGGTGACCTGCAGTGAAAGCGTTAAAATGCAAGCAATTATGTTACAAGCTTCAAGATAAAATTGTATTCTTTGCTTTATGCGACTCTTATATACTTCTGACTATGTGCACGTTTATTTCTCTGTAATGAGACAGTAACTAGAAGACATGCAATATTTGGAAAGACAGGAGGTAGTTTTTAGAGTTCTTATACAAAATTTCCATAAACTAGAATGGTTCGTGGTGAACTAACATAGTACCTATTACGCATTATTATCGTTTTAAACAACATCATATATATTATTTATATACTGGATATTTCGTATTTGCATATGAAACCAAACCAAATAGCGATTAGCTCTACAAACATTTCTTAAATCAAACAAATATGCCCTTTCGTGTAATCTTATTATTTACATTTCATAAGTTTGGTTCGAAGAAGCAACCTTACAAAATTGAAATATTCGACTTTCTTTCTTTGGCTAATACATCAACTAGAATTAACAAAAATACCCGTCTTCAGTTGAAACAGAATTATGTATGTTAGGTTCATATTGGTTTGTTTTCAATTTTTATAGAGACATTTTTTAGTGCTCCGTAGGAAAATGGTTAAAAATAAATTTATTTCTTCATTACCGTTTGTCTGTTTGTTTATTTGGCTATGTAACACTGTCATTTTTCTCAGTGAATCAATGCTCTATAGTGTCGTTTCACAAACCTTGTGGGGGTTGCGTTTGTTATTAATGGGGATCGCAGTGTGTTAAAAAAATAAGACCTATATCCAAATCAAACGTACAAAACGTTATTCATATTCATAAATCAGACGTAAACGTCTTATTTTTTTAATAACTTAATATTAAAAATATTTTTATAATTCTGTAGAGAATGTGACGCAAGTCTTTACCTAACTTTTTGATTTCTTTGTGGGTCACGACATAAAATTCGTTGAGAAACAATGCCTAAAATTGAAAGAAAATACTTTTCTTTATGACTGTATACAATGGATGAAATGCAAAAATATTAAGATTAATGGTGGCATTTTCTAAGATATATATACACAATCGGAGAATGCAAAAAAGACAGCATCTAAAGAGGCTAATGCTGGTATAAAATTATTTTTGGATTCCGGACCCGGAAGGTTTCTTTTTGAACCTCTACTGTACGTAGACATTCCGGCACGTGTTTGATATTTTTCATTCGTACTGGCATTTTACAGTCAATTCGATACAAAATTTTCACTCAATTTTAGCTCCCGCTTGGAATAATACAATTTCTTTGTTTGGAAAAGGGGAAATGGATATTATAAGAAAATATTACTCGGTAAAATGTTTCCTAATTAACTACAACGAAAAGCCTGTCTGGTATATACTTTTTGCTGAAAGTAAAATGTTCTTGAACGGCATTAAATTGCTGTCTAGAAAAATGTTAAGGGTAATAAATCTTGCGTAATTTACTCAACTCGGTCGCATAAAATGTTCAATAACGTCAGGCAAGTGAATGTTTGAATAATTTCATTCATTTAGGTAGTCATTAAATAATTTATAGCCTCTCATAAGAATCTTGACATCTCTCTCACCTCGTGCAAACTAATATCTACATTTTCTACCCTTTCTTTCTCGAGGTGTTCATGCTTATTGCACACCAGTGGTCACAGCGTGAGGCGGGTAACCAGTAGCGTATAAATATCACTAGTACATATAATCACTTAAGTAATTTCTATAACGTAGGAATAAATTAATGTTCAAAACTTGTATCATGACGGAAATTGGCGTACAATCTAACTACTATATTATTTGTTATCGTACATCGTACATAAGCATGAAATCGTATACGAGTTTAACATGTGCAATAATTATCGTACCGTTGAGATCCCTAATTCAGACTTCTCTGCCTGGGGTCCCTAGGGAGAATGTGGGACTCGCGGTAACTGCCTGATAGCCACTATAACCCCCCGGGCGTTCCTCCATTCGTGAACTGGGATTGCGGTACAACGGATTAACTAAAACCGCTATTACAATTGGAGGATGCAAGTTCCTAATCTAAATTTTCTGTAGATAAGATCTTAGGGATTATTTCCGTTTATTCGTGCCGCATATTTATTTATTTTCATTATTTTCCAGACGTTCTTTCGTTACGCTTTAAAAGGTATCGGTATGAAAATGTGGAATCAAATTCTTGAATTTTATCAAAACGACTCATTGACTGTTGGTAAAAACGTGCTGGTACCTACGCTCACGTATGGAAGCGAGAGTTGGGTATGGAATAGAGAGCACGAAAGTAGAGTTAACGCGGTCGAGATGCGAGCACTGGGCAAAATCTGCGGAGTGACGCTCGCGGACCGCGTTCGTAATACCGAAGTAAGAAAGAGAGTTGGTCTGAAAGAGAGTGAGTGTCGGGGTGAAGGTACGGAAAGGCATGCTCCGGTGGTTCGGGCATGTGGAAAGAATGTATGATGAAAGAATGAATAAACAGATATACAATGCAAAAGTGGATGGATGCAGAAGTCGCGGAAGGCCACGACACACCTTCCATGATCAAATTGATCGTGTAATAGCAGAAGGTGATGTCAAGAGCCTTAAGAACAGACGAGCGTGCATGACAAGAACTATGAATGTCAAAGAAGCAAGTGAGGTGTGTAAGAATAAGCCTAAATGGCGCTCTGTTGTTCGGGCCTACCCCGCAAGGGACCTGGCGTGAAGTTATGTATGTATGTATGACTCATTGACTCTTCAGGTGATCAGCGGGCTGGTGCTTACCTCGGCCAATAGATCAGTATGGCGATCCAGCGAGGAAACGTAGCCAGCCTTCTGGGCACCTTACCCATAGAACACGGTGATCTAGCCTCAGTAGTCTACTTATAGTCTTGAGGGACTATGGATAGAATACAATACAAATAAGTTAGGTTTTCTTTTATTGTATTCGATTTTATGTTATTTTATAATTATCTTGTGAATAAAGATTGTTAGTTCTTGACAGGACGGACAAATTATTACTTGGAATGATTTCTTAGTATTTTAAGTATATTGTTGAAACATTGCGGTGCTAGGTTTTTCTTAAAATAGATTTAACATACACACCTTATTTAAATATATTACCAAACTGAGTTATGTTTGTGCTATATAATAACGGACAAGTCTGGAATTGATCCGAGACTTCCAGACCAAAGTAAATCACGCAAAATCCTTTACAAAATATACACTGCTGAGATTCTCTAAATCACTACTAGATTGTCTCACGATTTATTTCTTTCTTCCTTAGGCCTAGAAGAAGAAACAGGCAAACAAAGAAAGGAACACACTTTCACCTAGTATGAATTCTAAAATTTTTGTTCGCAAAAAATATTGAATGATAATTAAAACCTACTAATGCCTTTTCGGACTAGTTCATTTAAAATTCTCTCTTAACAAAGAACATGCTTTGAAAAAGGTTTAATGAAAAATATTATAGTAGGTATATACTCAAGTTAATAAGAATGTCGATTAAACATAAAACCACCCATTTAAGATATGTATGACACTGATTAAATATTTTATGCTAGGTAATATAACTGCCCTAGAGAATTTTGCAAATAAACTAGTCTTACAAATTCAGGTTTCGGTCTGCAATATAAAAAAAAATATTTTATTACTTTTATTACAATACCAGTGCCTGACTTTTTAATTTCGCCTCAAAACTAAAAAGGAACAAGAAATGGATTTTGCTTGTAAATGGACTGAAGAATAAAAATATAATATTTAGAAAGTACTAATGCTCACACAGCACACTGCTTTCCTTACATACATTTCGGACCTAAATGACGAGTGAATTATCTTACTTTCCCAGGTACAAATATGTTTATCCATATTATCGAAAGTCTATTTAAAGCAAAATCTAAGATAAATCGAATTGTTCAATTTTGATTCACTCAATATTAGCTTGTACTTCACCATATCTAGTGGAAACTATTCAGTTTTTCCGGATAAAAAGTACCTTATGTTCAAAATGGCTATTGAAATTTCGTATACAACAAAAATAATTAAAATTAGTTTAGTGGTTTTGCAATAAAAGCTTAACAGGCAGAGTTATTTTGTAACAGATACCAAGTTAGAATTAGGCAAACTCAGCATAAAATGCATTTAAATAAGCAAAAAACTAGGAAATTAAGAACTAATTTAGTACATAATTTCCTAGATTATTAATGAAATATATGTAGTAAAAACAAACCTTACAAAATCTTCGTTGAAAATTTTATGTATTGAAAACATATTCGAGTGCACAATAATCGAAAATACTTTAAAAAATATAGAAGTGTGAACGGTGGCTAGCGCTTGCCGCGATTGGGTCACTTCACGGTTGTGTTCGGCCGGCATCAAAGGCAGGGGTCGCGTCCAACGAATGTGCCCATTGTGCTATTTGTGAGCTTCGGCGAAGTTAGATCGCGCTGCAGCCCGACCGCGGGGCGGGCGGCGTCGTCAGGGCGGGCCGCAATCCGGGACACTACTGCTCGATCCCTAGAACCGACTCCCGCCACTCCCGGGAGTGCTTTGCCTCGCCCGTGCGCCACACAGTCATGCTTACGGCTCAGCCGTCCAGATATTTTCATGTTTTCACCCTTGTAACTTTCGCATTTTATAGCCGTAGCTCGACACTTGATTATACGAACTAATTTTTAAGTTAATAAATCTGAAAATGATTTACTGTTAGATTCATCGTTTCTCTTGTTAACATTTAAAATCTGAAAAACAAAAAATACAAGTTAATTGATCGTTATTTAAAACTCCACTTATTACACTATAGGTATTTTAGATATTTGTGCAACACTCAGGGAGCTTAAGTACGCTTAACGTAAAGAGTTATTAAAGTACATTTTCGTGTTTTAGAATTACTTAAATGGTCAAGTATTGACTTAAATACAACGGTCATTTCAATCGCCGCGATTTAAAGGTCATGGGCCATTATATGACTGGGTACGTATTTACGTTGAATATCTTTCAACAATATTATTGAATAATAGTAATAAATAATTAAAGCTATACAGGTCATAAATTATTGTAGCCACCACACCACACCCATAAATTCACGAATACCTGCCCATGTAGTTAATAGCTACGATCAATGTTATGCTCTAGATTGTGCTATTAATAAACTTATACCTGTGAATACTTGTTATATTTACTAGCAGTATATATATGAAAAGATTAAACAGTAACAAAGTTAATCAAACGTTTTGTTTGCCGTGACTTCACCCTAGGTCCAACCGGAAGAACAGCGTTCCTCTGATGGGTCAAATAATTGTTGGTCTGAACTTGATAAACCAATATTTCGGGTACTACCTATTGTTTTCTACGCTCTTTATTATTATTTTACTTACTTACATAAAATATTAATAAAGATTTCAAGAAATACTGTGTAAGCGGTCCATAATTTTAGCTGGGATTTGAAATCACGTCGAAGGAATGAGATCCTAGTATCTTAGCCACTATACTAGCTCGGCTTCAAGTTGTTACTATAACATCAATATTTTTTCTTACACCTATAGTAAAAACATTCTGTCGCATTCTCAACTCTAGAATCTCTAACAATTTTATTGAAAAGCTTCGTGGACTTCTAACATAGAACCAGAAGCTTACATTTATTACAAACTAGCGACCCGCCCCGGCTTCGCACGGGTGCAATGCTCATACAAATTAAATACACTACAGAAAAACTATGACGTTGTATATAAAACATAGCGCCGCTCGACTTGCACGGCATCACTACATAGAACTCTAAATTAGCAATGTTGCCTAGTATATGATGCATTATTATACATATAAACCTTCCTTGAATCACTCTATCTATGGAAAAAACACATCAAAATCGTGGTAGTTTAAAGATTAAGCGCACATAGGAATAGGACAGAAAAGCGACTTGTTTATACTATGTAGTGATGATGATATGTAATTAATACACGACTTGAATTTTCAATATGTTGAATACAAAATTAATTACTCTGTCTTAGCTAATATTAAATTTGTGAGCATTCTCAATACAAACTCAATTTCAATAATAGTGAAGCTTAGAATGTGAATATTAAAAGAACAATTGTGAGAGGTCTTCATTCAGAATGCCTTATTGAATTGTATACAATGAAGATCGATTTAACAAAAGAACTAAAGCAATTTGAATCTCTTTTTTCTTGTGATTGTTTTTAGTGATTCGATACTAATAAAAGTAAAAGGGTACCTTTATGGTCTCACTGATAATTATTGTAGAAACTACCTTACCTTCGTGGTATCAAATCGAAAAAAATGACACTGAAAGCAGACTTGATCAAGAAAATAGTTTGCAAGTCGAATGATATAATTGAGTCAGGTATTGACGGAAATTCGTGTTAGTGCAGATTGACATTTATATTTTGTTTTTTGAGTTGTAATAATGAATACTCAAAAATGAGCGCTAGTGATTTGCTGCTTACTATTTAAACATGGTGCACACGTGCACAACTGATAAAACTATTAAAAAATGTTAATAGTGTATATATTGTATTAGCAACCTTAATTTGTGGCAACTAATATGTGTTTATAGGAGATATAATGAAGCTACAGTTGTAGTGATTATTTGAATAATAATATCATAATTTAATAGGTTTTTTTAGGTATCAGGAAACGATAGCAATTATAAGGCAGATGCTTATTGATCTTTTATATTTACTAAACGTTTTAGTAGCATTTGTAATAGGTATTAACAAGTTGCTGGACATTTTATACTGCGAATTAACAGTAGTTTCAAGAAATTAAAAGTATTTAAGCGGTACTTGAAGCCAGGCAGACAGTTGTTCTATACAATTCGCCAGGCGCTGCGCTCTTCGGTAAACTGAGTGAGTTATCTTAAATTTTATTTATGGAAATACTCTTGTGTGATTTGATATTTATGTATAATTTGGACATAATGTTACAACCTAGGCGCGGACAAAGACAAATCCAAACGTAATGCAGAAGGTCGTAATTCAGTTGTTGAAGTTGTGAGGAATGGGAGTTGGAGGCCACCGAGCCTGGTTGGGCCCATTCTTTATGTCACCTTGGTAATAATGTGTTGCTATTAAAAGTTGAATAGAGGTATTCTTCTGTTGTTCCTGTGATTACGATATATGTATTTATTGATCTATTATGCAAACTTTCGACGATGTTTACAATTGAGAAAAAGCCGACTACCAATTATTAATTTTGTTTCTTAACCGGTTGATAAATAGAAAATATGTGAAGTTATTTAAGTTAGCATATGAACATTTGTTGCATTCGAAGATGAGTGTGATAACTTACCTACAGTATTAAGACCGGAATAAGAACGTTACATTTTTAAGGTTTATTCAATGTTAACGAAGTCCTGATCTAATACTACATAAGTAATTAATGTGTTTTCAACCATACACCCTGATAAATTCCGAGGAGAAGCGCAAACGTGGCTTGCGTAACCTTCGATTACGTATCGATTTGAAATAGAAAGTTCTAGCGTTTATACACAACGTAACATAATATCTCATGTATATCTACATACAGAGCAAGCAGTGCCCTTAAAGGAAATTTCGAAAATATCGAAAAATTGCCATAAAAAATGAAAAATTAACAGAAATAAATAAATCTATTTGGTAACCTTTGCAAAAAAAAATAATAGGTCAAAATTATCTAAATACAAAATCTAATCTATAACAGTTACTGTAATACTAGCAACAACTCAGAAGGGTTGACGGTAATAAAAGAACAGCAATTATATTTATAATCAGATAACCTTACGGTTTTAACGTATTTTATGCACTGAATCTACACACATTTTTAGAACACCTCGCCACCCTCCAACAGTTTTACCGTATCAGAACATGAAAATTGGCAATACCGATAGCGGATTAAGTCATTGATAAACTATTTTAATTAAAAGGGTTGTGAATGACAAGACAGAATACATTATTGTTTGGAAATTTTAGTTAATATTATATTATTATTATATAATATTACTATATTATACATAATATATTATATTATACAGATATTATAGAAAATACTATATTCAAAGTTGTACATGTAATAAAATAATTTGAACACAGTAAAAATCTATCGCGTTTGCCAACATGAAATAAAATTTAGTGCATACCGTCTATATACAATTGAGAGATATAAATAAGAAATAAAAATATAACATATATGTTTTCAGACAGGTCATAAAATGACCGACTTTGAGCTGCGTGGCCATGGGGAGGCCAACACGTAGAGGCCCCTTGACAAATTTAATGTAAATATGTGGCGTGACACTGACCAGCGATTATCCCTGTCTACACCATATAATAATGCACCCAAGGACAAGCCCCGGCCAGTGTAGGACTATTGTGAGAAATGAGGACAAAAAGTACCGGGCTATTGGGATGAACTGTTAGTGGTACTAGCGGTTTGGGAATATGGGGACTATGGCGTCTGCCCGTCGCAATATTCAGGGAACATGGAAAAATGGGCAGATGGTGACTCGCCACTCCCTGCATGGGCCCCTAAAAATGCCGTAAAAGGCAGGGGCAACATGGGTGTGAGTGGCTAAGGGGTGTAGAGAGGTGGGCTGCAGGTTCATCGAAGCTATTTCCGACGTTAGGCCATTTATCACTTTCACCCCTGGAGCTTGAGTCTTAGCTCTAGCGATCTCCACTCCGTGCCGGCTGCTTAAGGCAAGCACGGAGGCGGGGGCCTTACGAGGTGTCGCCATCACTAAGCTTCGCACAAAGCCCTGCGGTCCACAAGCCTGCGTGTCGGAATGTCGGATTGTATCGTTTAGAAATAAGAGGGCACATAACAAAATTAATTACCTTAAAAGACAACATGATAAAAACAATGCAACCAAATAAATGTAACATTACCGTGTTGCCTCATACGAAATGGCGACGCTTTTCAAGAGCTAAATGATGAGTTTAGATATGCAAAATCGTGATATAAGCCTAATGAGTGCTAATGAAAACTCGAAAATGTGGTTCAAATATTTGGACGAAGAATAACTGGGCCTGGTACGTTCTATGAAAAGGCTTTGGAAGCGGTGAATAAACTGTCATTTCTTGGAGTGGAGCTACACAATGAAAGCCAAAGAAATATACAACAACCCATAAGATCCAGAGACGTTTTATCCTCGATTGGCAGCTTCTATGAAAGATTGTATTAGCAGAAGATGATTCAGGAGCCTTAAGATAGACGAGCGTGCATGACAAGACTATGAATGTCAAGAAGCAAGTGAGGTGTAAGAATGCTGTATGCACTCTGTTCGTGCTACCGCAAGGACTGCGTGAGTTATGTGTGTATGTATGTACGTTCACGTACAGCGTTTGCTGACGCTGCGGCTACTTTAGCTACTTAATATTAATTACATTAGTATAAATAACACTCACAAATACATGTGGCAGTGCTACTAAGTCGCTACGATCGCTATGACTGCGACAGGATCAGCATCCAAACTACTACAAGAATAAATCCTGAAATGACAAGTGTATTTCTTCACCTACACAAGAAACACAGCACTCACCAACAACTGCAGTATCCACCACCACAAGCAAAACAAATACAAACTGTACAATTATGTATGAAAGATTGGTTACTAGAATCGAGTGATAAAGATATCGTTCAATATTGCGGTATTCTCATACCAGAAAAATGGCCAAAGGAGTTGAAAAAACATTACGTTTCGATAAAAGAGTTGACGTCGTTGACAAACAAGTTTCATTTGAATGAACGAAATATTATCCGGGAATTTGTGATTATTTAGTAGTAGACAAAAAGGTGCAAACAAATTTAACTCCACTCATCAATACTACTGTCACTACTGTAATGCTTTTAAACAATAAAAAAAAATTTACTTTGATTTTTTTCCTCAAAACATAGCGGCAAGGGGCGCAGAGTGTTCAAAAATTATAGACTTACAACTTTCGAGAATTAGCGTGCCCCCAAAAAAGAAGTGACAAAAAAGGCCTACCTAAATATATCTTATTTCACAATATTTGTTTTCAATGTATGTTGATTGCAAACTAAAATACTAGCATACTACATGCTTAAATGTCTAAATGTATGCACCATACAATTTTGGATCCATTTGACAACAGACTAATAGAAGTGAAAACTAAAAAGATATAAAGAGATTTTAACACTGCAAAGAAAATAGCAGAAATAAAACCTGAATAAAAGAAATGTGGTTTGTTTTAAAAATGTTTCTAGCATACAGTGTTTTCTAGACATACGGAAACCATCACAAAAGGAGGTAAACGAAGAAAATGTATGATAAATTTTAAATTTAGAACAAAATAAAACCAAAAGTAAACCTAAACACCGGTAAACTAAAATAAACCAAAAATATAGAAGCTGAAAGGAACATAATCGTAAAATCTCGCAAAAGAATTACTATTCTGGTGAATACTGTGGGAAGCTTTATCACTCTGGCTTTGCCGTACGACATCTGAACGTCGGCCGACAAGCGGATTTAGGTATGGCATATAAGATCCACGTGACCGCCATGCGGAAATTTTATAAGTCTTTGATTGATATTTTCTACACATACATACATATTGTCACACTTGTTTCCCATTGGGGTAGGCAGAGACGATGGATCTCCACTTGCTACGATCCTGACAAACAACTTCGCTTCATCAACTTTCGTTAATTTTTTCATACATACACGTTTGTTTAAACTACTTTTTATCCGACCTTTCTTTAAAATATCTTCAATTTGATCATGGTGAGTACCACCCGGTCTACCGTACCGACTCTACCAGTCACATTGCTGTCATATACTTATTTTGTGATTCTGCTTTCATTCATTCTCTCTACATGCCCAAACCACATTAACATTCTAGACACATATACAAACAGATTATATTAAAAAGAGAAGAAAGAAAGTATTATTTAAACATTTTAAACAAAACCAAACATTAACCCTTCAAGTTCCTAACAACAATTCTTATTACTGCGGTTGTGTGTAATGATTGATATCAGGAAATAGTGACTCAAAGAGTTAATTTTACGCTAGATAGCCCTACATATTATGGCCTGTAGGGACAGTATAGTAACTTAATGCTTGAAAAATTATACACGTAGCTTTAACAAGATTAATATTGAAGTAAAGTTATATTCAATGAAGAACATAAATCACAAAGCTAAATTGCAAATAAAAATGTAATGGGCATAAAAATCCCAAACTTTCAAACGCACAACTCCGACGATGTTAGTACGTGCAGGTGTTCTAGGCGCCTTCATCTCAAGACGATGAGGCACATTAATATCTTCAGTTAGCAGAAGAAGAAGCCATTACGCTGTAACAGATGTAGATGAGTCAAAACCTGTTAGGGCTGCGGCGTCGTCTCTTGTGCTTGGAAGAATACCAAGGTATTTCAGTAAGCATCCGGCAGTTGTATTAAGTCCCACACTCCATTACTGTCTGTCCCCAGACAGTGGGGTGTGCATAAAATTTGGTTAAAAAAGACATCTACAATATTATGAAATTCTAAAAATTCCGTTGCTGTACATTAAAAAAAACAATAGAATAAATGATGGAGGACACGATGCAATTATTTTAGATTTCTTCTCTCTTTGTCTGTTTTTCGGGATTCATGTAAAAACTACTAGGCGGATTTCGACGGATTTTCCGCTGATCGACAGCAAATTCTTAAATTTAAAATCTGCGATACTTTTATCCGAGGAATACCGCGGGAAATTTTCTGGGAATGATTTAAAGTGGCCAGATTAAAAAATCGAACTCCAATGATTTTTTCACTAATTGATAGCAAATTTTATGCAGTAACAGTGTGATATTTTCAATTTTTTTATATATTATTAGATTATTTTCTTAGACTGGTTCAAACGGCAGTTGTTCTAGTGCATAAAAATTAGCTTATTCTGACACAGTTTTCACTAAAACGATAACTTGCATTGTTTTTTAAAAGCTGGCGTACTTTGTATCTCGGGATCCCGCGGGAATTTCAAATCAAGCGTGGAAGAAGCTGCGAGCATATAACAGCCTAGAAACAAATAAATATAGAATAAGAATAGATGTTGTGGTTGTGTTAATTGTTCGACAATAATGTTTGTCACGAAAAGTTCATGAGAATTTTATTAAGCGATCCTACTTGACAGCCTCGCTTGACCTTTCTGAACAGGACACTTGAATTAGTAATGAGCTTTTATTGACGCAGATTTGCCCTTATCTTCTGGGGACCTCAGTATAAATGAGTCCATTTCAACGAGTAAATACCGGTTTCTTTATATCAACACCCGAGATACATACGAATGAACTTTTTATAATTTTGGATATTCTAACTTAAATTGTTGAATTTCAGTCTATAAAAGTCACAATGCGGGTCGGGGGTCATATTTTTAGGGAAACGGATGATTACTCGCCCTAATTGTGGATGTATATTAACTAAGATTTTTTATTAACTGACAGTATATACGTAGTAAAATTGGACCACTATGCACACTTAGTCAAGATAACTAAACATCCCTACGGAATATTTTAATTTGTAAAGTAATAACAGATCTAGACATTTAAAAAATTTTGACTGTTGTAGTAACGATAGTACATTTTTTGCATAACTTATTATATTTTTTTTTATTATGCAAAAAGATAACTTTTCAATTTCAACTGGCTGTTTTGGGCGTCCTTTTAAAGATAGAAAAAATATCCCGCTTTGAAGAAGACACTTTTATTACGATGCTTAATTTTACGCGTATACTAGTAATTAGAATAGTTTCTGAGATAATTTAATCTACGGGTGCTGGACAAGATTCCTTTTGCGTAGTGGTGGAAGAGAAAACCTATTTCAATTAGAATTCAAGCAACAGGATTACGAAGTATATAAACATCGTCTTGAAAGTGAATAGTTTTGTCTGTTTATAGATATGTATTATATGTGATTACAAATATTTAATTTAACAGATGTAAATTTAAATATACTCATTCCTTGAAATGTTGCGGTAATATTACAACAGACAGATTTAATTAACTAGCACATAAATATTAGAATAAAATATTTAAATATAAACTAGCTTTGTCACTGATGACAAACCGAAGGGGCAGTGACAGTTGGTTGTGAGTAACACAAATAAACGGAATTCCTGGAATCATGTCGGATAATTGCATTTACAATTGACCTCAAGACTGTCTCAGTTTCTGTTCGATATTATGCGCCTACTGTTTGAAATTGCGTTGTTGCCGCTTGCAATTCCAACGGCAACGGAATGAAAACTATGCGGGAATTTTCTACATTACACTGGAGGATACTGTAGAAATTGCAAACTTGCTTTGAGAACTACCTTCGTAGAAATAATTTCAATAGTTCTTTTTATTCTCTCGGTTACACTAGAAAATAATGGTACATTTTTAAAATGACTTCATGTTTTAAAGTAAGTTGACCTTCTTTTATAACTCAAAATGTATTATTTTCAATTCAAATCTTTTTTTTATATAGGTAAAAAGGACAAGTGTGCAATGTGAGTGACTTCAAACGATGTTTATTAAGTAAGCTTGTTCCATTCTCGACTACATCATTACTTAAGTATCAGAGGAGCTTTTAGCTGAGGTTTAGTCAAGCACAAAAAACACGTATCATAAAATTACTTCGAAACAAACAGCGCTTTAGTAATACTTTCACTGTTTGATACTGTTAGAGCGAGATTTATACAGCTAAACACATAGAACTTGAAGAATTGATTAATTCCACTTCCGTACAAAGATTGCCGATGTGAAGTATAATTTAATATAAATTATGATGCTCGCACAATTTTTAGCCACCCTAGCAAGCTACTATGACATGAGCATTCGACCAAAGTCGAAATGAGAATAGTCTATCTTGACCACGCCCGATCGCTTTTATATCTGATTAGTAAACTTAACTATCCGCAAATATTACAATAGTACCTACAATTTTAGATGGCACTACTTAGAACAAATGTTATTAAGATTACATACATATGAAAATAGGCGACTTTAGCCACTTTCTATCAGGTAGATCGTTTGCCTGTCGGCTGATCTCCAGCAGTATGAAACAGACCCAAAACATAAAACTATACGTCAAATCAAATCTATTGACTGTCAAAAAATTAAACAGAAATAATATTAATGCTTACGTAAGTTCCGCACTAGCCTGTATAGAGGGACACCAAGTACTTGTGTGACTGACTTAACAATTTATATGTCTAAAATTGATTTTTAAAAATAGATGTTAACTTGTTTGGGTGTGTGTTTTTGCTTGTATGTGCAAATGATGGAACACAATATTATGATATATAGGTTAGATATAGAAGGTTAATTTAGATGATATTATAACTATATAATAAGTTTTCAGTTTTTTGATAAATAGATCGATATACCAAATACTTAACTAAGTTTGTCCATTGCGTCACTGAGAATTAATTTAGTTTCAATGCACCATATTATATTATACATAACATACTATGATGATCAAATCGTTCCAAACCTTTTAAAGTTCACTCAGCCGAGAACTGCCTAGCTTTGAATTATTGTTTGCCGATTTATCTTTTCCGTGACGTGGCATGTTGCCAAATCGCACTAAATTAAAGCGCTACTTCAAACTTTAGTTACACAAGCGGGAGAGATTTATAATCTTTATAAATGTACTTTTATTTTCTTTTACTTCACTTAGTCAAATCCCTAACAAAATATAATAAATATGGGGGTATACTTTATTAGGTAGTACCCTAGCGGTATAGGTATGTGCATTTCAATAATGGAGAGAGAGAGAACATAGGATAATTTATATCCCGAAAAAACTGCGATATCAAGGCGGAAGAAGATACAAAAGAGACAAATGCGAAGTAAACGCGAGTGAACCTAGCGTTCATAAAACGCCGTTTATTACCTTTCCTGCATTCGGAATTCTTTTGTTTACTTCGTGTTTAAAATTTGCAATTTAGAAAAACATCCTATTGTTATCGTTACTTGTTTTACGGCCGTCATTAGTGTCGAACTAATCCTTGTTGTTATTGCATTGCGTTAAAGCTTGCCAGATGTGCCGATTAACTCGGTGAACGCGGCCCTTTGTCGGTATTATGCAGTTTTGTATAAAACGACGCCCGAACCGAGGAGTGGTGCAATCAAAGCGATAACACAAGCGAGGCAAGACGTGCGTTCATTTTGGTGACGGACTTTGCGCGTGTTATTGAATTGTGCATTACATTGGGACTTATTGCGTCTAGTTATATTTGTACCTATGTTATACGTGTTGGCATAATTTTAAAAAAACTCTATAGTAATTCTAACGGCATTTTAATTCGAGTCCTGTAGCTCGTAACAATATTTATACACAAAAGGCGTTTGGCAGCCTACCAATAGAAATAACAGCGCAACGCCTCGTTCCCAAATTATAATTAAACCCTTACAGGATTAATCCCGTCACATACAAAGTCTTTCTATTTGTACGCTACCTACGTGTTGATTAATCAGGACCCGTCACGCTTTCATTCCCTTATTGATATGGGTTACCTTCACATAAGCTCTTGTTGCATAAATTTAAAGTTATTTTTTGTTATAAACGACATTCTTACTTCGCTCGATGCACAAAGTGTCTGAAAACTGATTCATTCAACTTTTCTAGAGCTAACTTCAAATCAGTATACTGTGGAAATGATTAATAAGTATTATATAAATAAGTATTGTCTTTTTTTTATTCCAGGAGTTCAGCAGATAGGCAGACGGCTCACTTGATGCAAAATGATTACCATCGCCTATGGACATTTGCAACACCAAAGGTGCTACAAATGCGCTGCTGCTCTCTTAAGGGACTGGAACCTGGTCACTAATGCCGGAACACAACTCAAGGTTGTTAAGGCGACATACTTTAGACCAGGGGTGGTAGCTATCCTGTCGGGCAAATACCCTACCACCTAAGGCTTTGGCCTTGTGGGTTGTTTTGTAGCCTCTTACGACAGGCCGCCCAGCCGCAGGAAGTTGCAATTATTTCTACGTTCCTGCACGGATCAACACAACGATGCACCAATCATGTATCTACTAACGAGATGATCTTACAGATTACGGTAAAGCGTCAATTAAAGTTTGCAAACAGGACTTAGATCACATTTCGGGCGCTACTAGATCAGAGCTCGCAAGCAATACCTAAAAATGTACTAACTAATAATTTACCAAGTTCGTTTTGTCACACACCAACATTACGAACGAAAAGTTTCCCCTCTACGTTTCTTGTACGTACGGCAGAGCTGTGGCATGGTCTCTACCAGAATCCGTATTTCCCAAGTACAATCCGGGTGTCTTCAAGTCTTGTGTGAATACATTGTTTTTAGGTATGCGTGCTCAATCTTTGACCACATGATCTTCTGACATTAGGCATAATCGTGGTCAAACACGAACCTATTTATCATACAAAATGCACTATATTACATGATAAGCGAACAGAGATTTTTTAGCTCCAGAACTTTCCAAATGGATTAAGTCGTATTTTTTGGAGGATGAATGAGGATTGAAATAACAGAATATAATGCAAAATAAGGCGATTACCGCTAGAATCATAATAACGATACCGTAGAACTTTAAAATGCCATGTATAATATAATTTTGTTGTACCTGAAGATGTTGACACATGAAGATGTTGTCGTTAGAGAATGTTAAACTACAAGATAGATGCGTACAAATCTAAAGGTAGACCAAAAAAAGATGGATGGATTGTGTGAAGCATGATATGATGATTTGTGGTGTGACAGAAGATGTATGTCAGAGTAGGGGAGTGTGGAAGAAAAAGACATGTTGTGCCGACCCCAAATAATTGGGGTATGGTGAAAGAAAAAAGAAACTTGAAGATGACACATAATATTTATAATTCAGTTTTTGCAAATGGGATTACCTCCAGGCTTGACTACTGGAGCTTAAAGGTTAAATGAGTGGGATTTCCATTAAACGACATTACCGAGAAACAATGAGGGTACTGTATTGACAAAATATTTCATGGAATTATTTGGTTCCAAATAAATGGTTCTGGCTCAATATTTTTTCAATTATGATAGAGTTGCTTTATGTGTATACAAAAAAATTATTATCTATTTTCAATCTCTACTATACCAAGTTTGTTAGAATATCGTGTACTTTCATATTTATCAGACCGTTAAGATGGCGTTAAGAAGTCTTGACTCTTGAATAAACGAATTTCGATGAAATTCACCATACAGGTATTATAAATAGTGTAACGAACTTTTGTGTTTTTTTTTTTACGTTCCAGATAAGTAATTCTTCGAAAGGACTTTGACTTTACCTACATATATATACCTTCTGTTCTTTGCAAGATTTCGAAATTGAACATAAACGAAAATTCAAGATAAATCTCTTGTTTCTAATCCCTAAAATATTCATTGAAATCATTTAGGATTATTCGGAGCCTATTCGAGATAAACTTTCAGGCCGACACAAACAAACATTCTGAAACAGTCATTTATGATAGTAATTTTAGTCTTTTGGCATTTAAATTCAATTCAAAGACGGATAGTTGATTTATATTTAATTTGGAGGGAATTTTTGAAATTGAAACGTACCTATTTTTAACAGACTTCTCAACTTGGTCGGTATTTTTTTATGTAAGTATGTACACCGATTACTCTGAGATTTATGATCCGATTTACGTGATTCTTTTTTAGGTCGACGCGGAATAGCTGCCATTTGGTCCCCTAAAAATTTAATATACTTCGGCCCAGTAGTTTTCATTCTATGAACATATTTTAGGAAAAACAATGTAGGCATAAATAATTATATTTTCAATATAGATTATAACTGGCCAGTCTCACATATATAATAAAAATCGCAATACTTTCTCAATGGCCTGGTATCTTCAGCAATTTCGTGTGTATGTACAGAATATTCTGGTTTTTTTAACTTCGGATCCGCTAAGACAGTGGGTGTCGCAGCATAAATAAATTACTAACTTGTATATGCATAACGCAATAATAAGAATCGTTGAGTTTAAAAAAATACTTTACTGTTTAAGTGGAATTTTATAATATAAATAAGTCTAGAGAAGACGACGTCGCGGACAGCAGGTCGTTTGAAAAACAGCGCTCAGAGAATGTGAAGCAAACAAAGAAAATACGTCATGTTATTTTTCTTTCATCTTTCACGAAGAAATGAACGTAATTTTGTGAAAATAAAAATACTTACTTAAAAATATAAGCCAACATTAGATATTGTTTACATTCAGAAGGGAATTTTTCTTTTTTCTTGTTGCACAGTTTTATTAAGAAAAACAAAAGTAGAAATAAATCTGAATAAAAACGCACAAAGAACTTTGTTGGATACTAATTAATACTAAAATCATGTGTTTGCTGGAAAGATTATTACATGTGACTAAGTATATATGACCAGAGAATTTTTTCTGTTATCGTTAGACAGAAACATAAAATTTGATTAAGTTATGACGTAAAGATTATACTCTTAAATAGTTATACTAACTACATTCACAAACCATGCTATTATATTTTTACGAGTTGCGGGACTCGAATTAAAATGCCGTTAGAATTATTATAGAGTTCATTAGAACTATACAAACACGTATAACATAGGTACAAACATAACCGAACACTATAAATCCAAACGTATTGCAGAAGGTCGTAATTCAATAAAACGCGCAAAATCCGTCACTAATAGATTTCCGAATGTACACACCTCTCGCCTTGATCGTGGTGCTCGCTAAACTGCCCTTCTCCCATCAGGCCATCGTTTTATCTCGCAAATACAAAGGTGCCGGTATCGTAGTCGACGCAACACCTGGCTAAAGATTCGGCCGCAAGCCATAACGAGTGCAATAAAACAATGGGTTGTTCTTTAGAAACGTATTCAATAAACAAGTAAGCAAAAGAAGATGATCATAAAATAATTAAATTAGTTCAAATGCCGACAGATAATAGAATATGTTTTATATGCAGGTGGGATTTGTTTTTGTTGGAACCTAAGTTGTAACAATATACTAAAATTCGGCTATTGTGTGGCAATCCACGGACTGTAAATATGTCCGTAGACTTGACAAGTGTGTATTGTTTTCGTCTTTAAGTTACGAAATCATAACAAATAATTTCATATATAAAAACTACAGATATTATACATACTAATATTCGTTGACTTTTGTAGTTTTCACTACTTCATAGTTTAAATGTTAGACGGTGAAACACAAGTTTCACGACTTTGGTAGCTTCTATCTTTCTATCTATTGACTTTATTAAAAAAGTCACTAAGGAACATTGCTATAACTTTTCAAGTCCTGACTGAAACTCACACGACTATGTAAACAGTAGGTATCAAAAAAGTTTTGCAATCCTTTGTTACATGTATGGCGACCACAGTTAATTTTCATTTCTTCGTAATTTGATTACATATCTAAGTAGCTGTATTAAGACACACTTGTCAAATCTCATCCATGTAGACTCGGAAGATATGTTCCTTGCTCAGAAGATTGTGAGGAAAACGACTATGATATACAAAGGTAGATAGATCAACATTACATATTAAAAGGGTTTCATGTTTCCCAAAAGGTCTATGAAACACTCAAAAGAAGAATTCATTCCGAACTATATAATATGATAAATTAATTTTGATAATGCTTCTGTGTAAGTTCTACTTAAAGTTACTTAAACTTGGGTAAACTAAGAGTAAATGTATTTTCTTGAGCAAATAATGAATCTTCGTAGAACCCGAAGGTTTTAATTTAATTAATCCTTTATACGTTATAACTTAGAATCGTAAATGAACTGGACGGATTACTTACACCAATCAGTTAATACTAATTAGAATTGAAAAATTGAACAAATCAAGGTACAGACGCGGTATGAAAAGGTTCGTAACCTTAAAGTAAACTTTTGTTACTGGAACCGTATTGTGAAGATAAAAATTTGATTTCCGATCACGCTTGATCGGTACAAAAGTGCCATCACATTTCAGCGAGATAAAATAAACAAGTGGGACAGCCTTTTTCACTACGTCTTTTAGCAAAGAACACATAATGTTTTGACTTGTGTGTTGTTTTGCTAACATAGTTAGAATAACGCATTTGTAATTATTTAACAAATATTTTTTATTTTATCAGTTGCTTTTAAAATATAACACAATTTTCAAACAAAAATACAATTAATAAACAAATGCTAACTTTCGTAGAAGTTTTCAATTTAATTCTAAACCATTCTTGAGAGGAAATATTCAAGGTTTTATTGTTGTATAGTGTTAATTGGTTAATTTTAGTTATTCAAAGCATACCTACTTTTAATAATTGTTAATCATATCATCTCTATTTATGTTAAGTTTTGTTGCTATGTTAAATTAGTTATCTATACAATATTTATTTTCTAGTATTTATTCCGCTCTCGTGTTTGAATCACATAATTAAACTAAATTTTTTCTAATAATTGAGATTTTTTTAATTGAAAGTCGTAAATTAAAAATTCAGACTAAAAATGATAAATTATTATAGAAAGCAACGTTAATTTTTAATATTTTAAGGTATTTTCAACAACAGACACCTACATTTTATATTCAAAAGGGCTTCAGATACATAATGTAAATGTGTCTAATATTTATTACCTCATCTTCTTTAATCAAAAATAATAAGCTTTGAAACGGTGCTTAAAAACACAGGAATTTCAGTTATTTGATACCGTTTTAAATTTAATTAAACTTTACCCAGTAAATTGTATTTTTGTATCGAGTTTTTTATCTACTTAGGACTATTCAATTTGAATTTCAAGTCTTGGAGAGCTATGCCCAAATTGAAATTAATTTAACGTTAGTTAACATTACAAAGGGATGATTGATTTTATTGAAGTTTGACACAACTTTTTACCTCTGTTAAGATGTAAAATATTTTGTTTCACCTAAAAGTCTCTAATTCCAACCTTATTTTTAAGTTAATCTTAAATAACGACTTTGAAATGGTCTTGTAAAATAAAGATATTAGCCCATGTCTCGAGTTAGTTTCTATAATTCTTAGAGTGTTGACATCATGTTTTTATATTCTTGCCATAGCCAGACATGTACGTCATCAAGTTCTGATATAGAATGTATTAACAGAATGCTCGCAATGTATTATATTATAGAAAAAAAAGTTATTTTAGTTTCTGTCTATATTGTGGGACGTGTCTGATAGTGAAGGAATATTAATGTAACGAATCATGATGAAAATGCGTCAAAAATTGGTTTAATATTAATTTGATTTATGTACGTATTAATTTGTATTTCTTAAATTATCATTTTTGTATGTCTGGCTGGAATTTTTGAGGGCTTGCGTAGGGCTATGAGAAGGCCAACACATGGCTCCGTGACTTTAATCTAAAGGTGGTGTAACACTGACCAGTGATTAGTTCTGTCTACACCATATAAAAATGCACCCAAGAACAAACCCCAGCCAGTGTTAGACTATTATTATAAGAAATGAGAACGAAAGGTACTGGACTGTTGAGATGAACTGCTAATGTATCTAGGGATAGAGAACACTGCCTACTCCTCAAAATCGAGAGTTCCAAGTCCATCTCTGGACCGTTTATGCGCTGGTTATTATCATAAAAGTCAATTTCTCATAACATATTTTATGTAAAAAAGAAATGCAAAACCTCATGTATAGATCGAAGGAGTACACTTTTCTTCACATTCAAGTAAACCTAAGAAAAATGAGGGAATCTATTAGTAATTTTTTTTGAACACTGTATAATATTGGACACGAGTCTTGAGCACAGATGAAACTTCGAAGGACCTATGAAGTATTACGAGCCCCTTACGAGTAAATGGTTATCATAATGTTATCGGTATGTCGATAAATCGTATCACATTGGCTACGCTCAATGCGCAAAGTGATCTCTGCTACTCGGCTGACCGATTAAAATCCGTACCGGGAACTATACCCACGTTTATTTAGCTAATGCGTTTTGATGTTTTCGAGTAAAACTATTTTTTTCGATATTACTACAAATAGCCGTCAGATAGAAGTTCAAATAATATGAAAACTATAAGTAGGAACTATATTAATATTAGCAATTATGAATTATTAAGAAAGACGGTCACATACTACGCGTTCTGACCTAGCCCAGCTAACGCCTTTGATAGACACCATATAGCTCAATTATTTAGCTTTTACCAAGTACCCAACAAGCCTTCTCGTATAAAATTTATCAGAGAACAAAACTAACTTTTAAAAAGTTTCTGTTATATTTTTAATCATGCCTGCATTGCGCCCTTGGTAGTTGACTGTAATCACTGAAAGCAAAGTCCCAAATGAATTTCTTGGCGAAGACGCAAGTCTTGTAAGTTTCCTTAAAACTTTTAATTACCAACTCGAGATAAAGTGTCTCAGTCCCCATCACATTGGTATTTATGCGAAGGACAGACAAGAACAAAATCCAAAGAAGAATAAAATGGTTTATAATATCCATTACAATATATTCACAGAAATTTATCAAATTAATTTCGTCAAATACCAAATTGTCTTTTATATTTTCAATATGGTCGACAATGGCCCACAAGCATGGATATCATCTTCTGTTACTAGCTTAAATTTAACATGCCTTCTTAAACAAAAAATCCAAAACTTTGAAGGTAAATAAAAGTCTTATTATGAGTCGCTAAGAAAACTCACCAAATATATCACCATCATCTAGGATTTCGTGTTGAAGTTTCGGCGTGTCTAAAAAGTAAAGTTTCAGGACGAAATTGAATATATAAACATTAACAATAGCGGAATATCAGTCCGCTCAGGGCGGGTTTATTTAACTTACTACTAGTAGTGATTCTACTACTAGTAGTAATTCAAGTGACTGGATATTTAGAATCGTAGTGCTTAGCGACAATACATATGTACATGTGTAAAGTTTCAACAACAAACAACGCAGGTACAAGTATAACATCTTTTGATGTGCATGAATAGAAGTTACGCTACATATACTATTTGCATGTACTACTGCTATGAACTATAGTACTTAACTTTACTATAGAGACGTGTTGTTAGTAGGCATATAACCAAGGGTAATTAACCGCTTACTCAAGCTTCGAGGCTAAACTGATTGGGCGCAAGGAAGCGGCTTAATTCGCTTGAAAGGATTTAATCTGTTACTGTCAAAAATAATGATAAAATGGGCAATTTAATTAAAAACGTGATTAGAAGGTTGATAGGAAATTAAATAGGTACTGAAATTGAGATTACTTCCAGATTTCTATTTAATTATAATTTATTTTGGAGCGAACTATTTTGGGTATCTCTCTTAAGGTGCATCCGAAATGGGTGTCTATAATCTCTTATAATATTGGTCACATTGGTTCTCACTAAAGTGACCAATATTAGTCGAAGGATTATCACCAAGCTGAAGCAGCAATGTATCTGTTTCATCTCATCTCAGATCACAATCTGAGATGGATCACCCCAAGCCCGGCAAGCCAACTAATTTCCCAAAATTTCCAACAGAAGTTGGATAAGGAAAGTAGAACACCAGAAAGTATGATACGAATTTCTGGATATGCGAACAGTTGACATCTTCTTCTGATGTAGGTGTATAGTTTTCTAAATTCTGCGTGCTTCGTGCAAAGATCAAAGCGAATGTTTTACTTCATATTGTTATTCTTCTCATTAACCTTTACAATGTGGAATCCGATGACTTATTAGTGCCATGCACTTTCAAAGCCTACGACTCCGGTCGACTATTGCGGATGGGGTTCGCTTACGCACTCTTTTCCCTCTCTCGTTCGGCCACCTCCTTCTGGGCCATAATTTGCTCACAAAAGGATATCACGGCTTGCCACCAACGTTTGCCCTGGAGCAAATCAACTCAGCCGACAACGTTTTGCATTCAGACCTCTGAGGTCCCCAGGCAGCGCACTCGGCTAGTGTGTCTAGCGGTACGCCGCAATGCTGGCACTTAGGCGTGGCCTCCCGCCCGCTGTACAATGCTGATATTACCAAAGCATCCGTGCCCGGTAAGAGTATCTGCATTGTAATCAACGCGATTATTGTATAGCTTGAGAGTTAATTTGTTTCAGTGAATAGGTTAAACTATATTATTGTTACACCCTCCCTAAAGGTTGGGACTACATTAAGATATTCAAAACATTAATAATAACATTAATCCCTTATCACACTGTTTCTAATTATATCACTTACATTAACATTACACATACTTCTCAAAGCTTTAATTTCAACTGCATTTATCCTACTCTCATGCTTCTTCTGCCATACCCATCTTTCACTGCCGTACATTGGCGTTGGTACTAATACCTTGAAGGATAGTCAGACGTGCCTTTACAGACACTTTCCAGCTGTTCATAAGTGAGGTCAGCGCTCCATTCACCTTATTCCGTGCCATTACTCTATTTTCAATATAACTTTCATGCTTTCCATCTCTGGTAAACATGTACCCAAGGTAAACAAACTCTTTAACTTGCTCTAGTTTTTCCTTTCCTGTCTGTACGTTACACATTTTCATACTTTCATCTCTTTCAAACACCATAACTTTCGTCTTATCCGTATTAATTTTCACTTATTTTTGATGGAGGAATCTCCATAATTGTTATCATCTCTACCTGAAATAAGAAATTTACTGTGACAGGAATCAAATCTTGCGTTCCAGTGAGCTAAGTTAGCAAAGGCTTAATACACTCAAGCATAAAAGGCTGACATTTAATTTATTTACTTCCAAAAACAGCACTGACCAGACAGGTCTTATAAAATCCTACGGAATGTCAATATGTGACTATTTATCGTGGAATATGATAAAACACGCCATTTGGATTCCAAGTTTACGTGAACGAAGGCATGATAAAATCTCTAGCAACATTATATGTCGGAAATCAACCGAAAAATATTGCAACGAATAAGTATTGTGCCCTTTAGGGGGCGCGATATATATGAATTGAATGTCAAACGTTTTTGGGGAATGATATTGCAAATTTTGTCTTCACTGGCAGAACCTAGTCAGTAAAATGAAAAAATAATGTGCCCAAGACGTGACAAAAAACTTTATTCGAATATGTCGCGTAGTTCACACGACTTCTTATGACCATTATTTATTATTCTTTAACTTTAAAGTATATAAAACGTTTATTAAATCGTAATATGCCAATTGAGACGTACTTAACACTAATTTCTTAATTGGCTTCCAAAAATACAAGCCAGTCAAGACCCCGGCATCCTAGAGTTTTTCGCCTGGCTTAACTACGGCACTTCAGATTCGCATCCCACGTTTCATTTCATTATCATCATCATTCATTAATTTCATTCATTCATTCATTCAATCAATCAATCAAACAAAGTCACTTTCCACGTCTGTATCCGCTAACTCCTAAACTAAGTAACGGATTATTAAGCGGTTTTCACCATCACTTAGATAATTTTCAAATGGTTTATACATATAGTAGCTTTTGCCCGCGGCTTCGCTCGCGATATAAGGCCTTATTAAGGTTTCATGTAAGTAAGAGTTAAGTAGGTACTAGAAATAGAGCCGCGGAGAACTCTGTCTGGGAGGTTAAAATTCTCCTAACATAATTTTGTTAGAGCATAATTGAAATGCGTACTTACTTACCTTAACATACTTGACAGTTTTCCACGAATTCCAACGTTTGTTGACAAAAGTTTGTATCAAAAGCAAACGGGTTTTATAAACAGAGAGAACGCTTTGTTCCAAACAGAATACTTTGTCACAAGTCACAGGAATTTTAAGAATGCGAGTTAAATTCGTTTTAATGTGTCAAATGTTAAGAATAAATTAACCATAAGAAAAAAAACACTTTTCAACTGATTTAAGCGCATGTTTATTTATTTGTTTATCAAGTTATTATATTTTAGTGACTAACGCACATACACAAGTTTCTTTTCAATGTTGTGGATTCGAACCTTATGCTTCTCGCATAAGGTTCGACACAGTGTTCGCCACACACCGCTCAGGCCAATTTTCTGATCTAGTGTGGATTTTGGAACAATTACTAAGTACTCTCTATAAAGGAAAATATCATTTAAAACTCACTAATCCTTGTAAAAGCGTGACGGCTATGCTGCCCATTCCCCAAATGTATGATTTGGTGCGCAAGCACAACAGTGGGTCGTTTACATGCTGATAACATAGTTTTAAATCTCTTATGTTTGGTGATATTTTGCAGATTACTCTTAATTACCTACATTTTAGTTATAGAATTTACTCATGAGTGATAAAGGCAGCCGGCCATGTCTGCACGAATAGAACATAATTCTAACAAACCTACATGATTGTACTACATCAGTATAAACGTTGATTGCTTAAGCAAGTTATTAGTTCTACATTATAATCACCTAAGCTCTTAAGCGCTTTACTGCTGGACATCACCTCTATTCTGGGAAACGGACACTAAACTCACTACGCTCGTCCATGGTGGTTTTACGAGTTTCGCAGATCGGTTATCTCGACTTGCGGATTTCTCATAATGTTTTTCTTCATTGTCAGTACATACGTAGTAATTTACAAAAAAATTATATTAGTCCAAAAAATGCTAACCGGCTAGGACTCGAATCACTCGAATGAGCTCACGTTCATATTTATGTGAACGCTTGTTCAAGACTTATAGGCGGGTTTCACTCGTTGCGTTTCGGCTAATCTATTTCAAGAAATTGAAAACATACCCTAAGTATTCATAACTCTATGAGCTTCAACACTTTTTTATACTAACTATACAATAAACTTTACTATCATAGGTAAATTGAATTCAGATTTAAAACGGTCTTATTCGGGGCCCAGTCTTTTATAAATGAACCCGCGATAAGGAAGTCGTGTAGATGGAAACGTGAGAAAAGCTGTCAAGGAATATATGTTAGTAAAAGAGTTGATTTTAGATAAAACGCTACTTATCTCACGGTTTTCATCCTCCCTTTTTATCGGCGAACTGTAGCTCCAATTGTATTAAGATCTTCAATCTTAAATATTTCTTTATTATAATATAACAGCAAATTGATAAAGATTTCTTTGCCCGAGTCAGTCAGAGACTGAATCCAGTGATGACATCTTTATCAAATGAAGTATAATGAAAGAAGTTTAAAACAAAGTCAATGAACTCGTCTGTCTCTCTGTATACCCTGGTCTAGAGTATGCCGCGAATACAACCTTGAGTTGTGTTTCGGCATTAGTGGCCAGGTCCCAGTGTCCCTTACAAGAGCAGATTCTAAATTTTTTCGTAATTTGATTACGAATCCCTGACACATCATGTTATCGAAAATACTCCATAGCTCAAAAACAATATAATAGGTCTTGTCAGATTCAATTTTCGCTAGAAATCTCTTTAAGTTCTTGTTACCATGAATTATTCATTCAGTAGTTCAAAAGGTTAAGTTAGTATTGTTAACGTCAATATTTTGAAAGGGAATATATTCTCATCTTTTATTTTGATTTAATTTAAAAAGCTACCAATTTTTTTTTTCTATATTTTCAATTCCTAAACGGCGATAACCCGAACGGCTAGGAAAAAATCATTCCTCGGATAGACATATTTCAGCCACATTTATTATTTGCCGCGAATTCATTACACTATTCGATAATATAGCGGCACATAAAATATACACATCGTTAGATTTTATCCATCTAAGAACTTTTAAAGACTGTCACATAAAAAGACAGACCGACATGACGATTTCATCCCTTACGATCCTTTATCTTTCCTTGACTGCGTTTTTTGACAAATACTTATGAAACCCTTAAACGGTTATTATAATTTTGTTTCTCGACGTCTCACGTTGTAGCCTCCTAAAAAGAATTATTTTAATTGCAGTTTATTTTATGGAATAAATACTTTATATAATACTAACAGTCAAAAAAATTTACAAAATAAAAATCTAGGACACGGTTCCAGCGCCACCTACCGGATTTAATTGTGAATCTAAGCCATCCCGCAAACCCATTGAAACACACACAAACAGTTTCAAAATCAAAATCGGTCCAGAGTTTTAGTAGTAGTTCAGTAACATACACACAAACAGAAGAATTTTATACATAACTAGCTGTCCCGGCAGACGTCGTCCTGCCCGGTAAAAATAGGGGTTTGTCGCTGAGGGTTAATAATTTAGGGTTGTATGTTGTATCATAAAAAAATAGAAATTAAAAATTTTGACAAAAAATAAAAATAAAAATTTAGGGGTCGACTACCCCTAACATTTAGGGGGATGAAAAATAGATGTTGGCCGATTCTCATAGATACCGGATAAGCACAAAAAAATTCATCAAAATCGGTCAAGCCGTTTCGGAGGAGTATGGCAACGAAAACTGTGACACGAGAATTTTATATATTAGAAGATGAAGATGAACAAGATAACAAACTTTTTACTTAAAAATGCTTTCGAATGTTGAATTCGAAAGAATGTCATCTTACATGAAGGGAATGTGTAGGTTTAATATCAAAACAGAGCAAAATAGCATGTTGCTTTCAAAAATCTGCGGTAAATACTCTCAGTTATACCCTTGTAAATACCACTCTAACATAAACATATATCTACATTTTCTATTTCATCTAATATCAATAAAGCTTTGTCGCGACCTATAAACGCAACACAAAAATGTGTCTTTTTACGAGGCCCGCCAGTGATAACATTGTAAGCCAAACGGTGCGTTCACAAATTGCAGATATGACCTGTATGTTCACGTTACAAGTTTTACAACCCATATTTTATTACATGATACGCAACTCTTGAAACATAATCTCTGAAACTGTTGTATAACTAGTTTCTACCCGCGATATCGGCTGAGTTGAAAGAATAATCAATAATAATGACTAAAGGACATTCTTTAATCTAGATGTTTGGGATCTGGCCAACATCTGCCCTTTGTATGCTATCCGTAACACAAGCGTTACTTGCTTGAAAGAAGAAATAAACAAAATTTCAATCACTTCAATTACACACAGATAGAAATAAATTCAGATATCTAATCAGAGATCAGAGAACTAAAAACAAAGAGAAAAGAAATAGTAATATAAACATTTAAAAAAATTATCTAACATACTAAGAAAACTTGACCATTACACACTAAAAATCAAAATATAGATTACTGAGTTTATTTCTAAAACCAAGCACTGAGGTACCCGTTATATCCAAATCATTGGTTTATTGGTTAAATTGCTTGCAATGCTTACAGTGTGTACAGTCTCCATTTTGCGAGTTTTGTTTGCTGTTTACGAACAACTGTTTTGTTTGTTGCACTGTTGGCAGTCAATAACTTGGTGAATAAAATTTTGTTACAGGTATGTAAAAAATCGAGCTAATCTATCTAATAATGACGATGATATCTAAGTAATGTAATTTTTTGCTGCAATTAGTTCAGTATTTCAGTATAAACTACTGAAAATATTTATTATTTTAATCCAAGTCTTTTGAAGGTATTAAAATTATAATAATAAGGAATAGGGAGGTTAATAATATTTGTAATATAGATAAAATTTGCATCTGCTACAGATTCTATCTGAAGACCCTGCTCACGGAATTCTAGCCCTGCCTATTACACGGATCGGTTACTTTTACAGGAGATTTCCACGACGGCTCACGCCTCTACAAAAAAGCTTGAAAGAAGAATATGATCATTTTTTTTCTATTTGTACGCACAAATAGAAAAAAATGATTATATGCTTCTACTTGGATTAGTGGTGTTAGGGCCGTCTTTGTCCGGGGGTACAATCGGCGCATAACACCCGGGTGCAGGGATATAGGGAGCGCAATTCGTTTGACTTTAACAAAAGTCATAGATACCTAAAAAAGTCATGATATTTCAAGATTTGACCAACACTTAACCAATAGGAGTGCCAAGTAGACTACGTCTTTCTGTCAAATGTAATCTACGTGATCAGAGTAGTCTGAGAAAAATTATGTGACATTCAAAAAGAGACAGATGGACATGACAAATGCGTAAATAATTTCTTATTATTAATTGGGAATTGATTAACCCCCTATCTATCTATACTATATATATCTATACTATGCTGTAAACGGTTCGAATTTGTACATTGCGTTTAAAAATGTGAAAAAATCAGAGAGGTTAAATTGGACCAAGAGATTCTGAAAATGCAACAGATTTTTCGTCAGAATATCTGTCTGTGTGTTAGAGCATCGCGTGAAAACTACTGAAAGGATTTAAATGAATCTCGGCTTAGAGCTTTCTTTTAATCGGAGGCTTAATTTAGAATACTTTTTACCTCTATGTATGTCGTCGTTTCCGAAGGATAGTCGAAAATATTGAAAAATATGTCGTAGCCACATATTTTTCAATATTTATCGCATCCTTTTTGAAATAGAACAATAATATATGAACGGAACTCGACTAAGAAATGGCATTTTTTCAATTTACTAACAAGTGCCTACGTTGTTATAGACAACGTGTTATTCTTTGTATTAGGTACTTAAAATCAGTTTGGCTTCGACTCGCCCTTGTTTTTCTGGGCAGTTGTCTAGACTCCTATGGACTTAGTTTCTTTCTTATTATTATAATTATGTAAAAAACCATATTAAGTTTTAGTGTAAGTAAAAAAAGTTGCCGTTAAGGGTTTGACATGCGGCGCAGCCGCGGGGCACTGGATTTAGTATTATATAAGCTACGACTTGCCCCAATAAATCGGTTGTAATACAAAAACAACTGTCCTAATCGGATTAATACTCCCTGAAAAAAAGTATTTACGATGTTTTTATATAGATTTAATGCAATATTTAACCATGAGCACATTGTACGTGAGAAGCACTGATCCATATGGATTAACTTGTTCTCATATATGTAATCTATAATATTATAAAATTCTAAAAAGCGGTGACTGTACATTGAAGTTATTTAAAAAACAACTGAAGTAGACTATATAAACGATAGAGAACACGATGCATGTTTTTTTAGATTTCTTCTGTTTGTTTGGGATTCATGCTACTTTATCCTAGGAATTCCGCGGGAATTTTCCTGGGAATGAGTTATAATGCTCAGATAAAAAAAATCGAATTCCAATGTGATTGTTTCACTGATCCATTTTGTATCTCTGTAATCGTACGGGAATTTTCCCGGGAGCGGTTTGTAGTTAGCTATAAAAATGAGATAAAACGATAGCTTACTTTTTTTTAATGCTGCGGTATTTTGTGTCCCGGGAATTTCAAGTCAAGCGAGGACGAAGACGCGGGCACAGTCTAGTAATAAATAAAATCTTATATAAAATAAAGCAAACACGATTTTTTACACGTTTTACCCTAACAATGTGTACGACGTAGAACGATGAAAAGCTCCAGTTACCCTAAATATCTCCTAAAAGGAGACGGCGACTTTTGGGTCAACGAAATGTAATGAGTTGAGATATGACTTGAAAAAGCGTTATATTTTTATATAATGTGAAAGATGAGAATCTGAAAAAGATAGACAGAAAATACTTTATTGTGCACCACATACACATAAAGTAAACCAAGGTTAAAGGTCAATAAGTACACAAGTATCGATAAGTTATCGATCACTATTATCGATTTATGTGAATTAATTTCAACCATTCAGTAAGTTCCCCCTATAATGGGAGGCCCGAGCCCAGCAGTGGGACATCTATGGGCTGAAATTATTATATTCAGTAAGAACAAGAGTTGGTCTGAAAGAGAGTGTCGGGGTGAAGGTAAGGAAAGGAATGCTCCGGTGGTTCGAGCATGTGGAAAGAATGACTAAACAGATATACAATGCAAAAGTGGATGGATGGAGAAGTCGCGGAAGGCCACGACACACCTTCCATGATCAAATTGATCGTGTATTAGCAGAAGGTGACATCAGGAGCCTTAGGAACAGACGAGCGTGCATGACAAGAACTATGAATGTCAAAGAAGCAAGTGAGGTGTGTAAGAATAAGCCTGAATGGCGCTCTGTTGTTCGTGCCTAACCCGCAAGGGACCTGGCGTGAAGTTACATATGTATGTAATTTCAACTATTAATAATGTGAAAAACCACCAACACCACGCGATTAATACATTCAAAATAACTAAGCCCACTACCATTATTAAAAGAAATCTTAAAATCACTCGCTCTATAGACAACGTGGGCCCAATAATGTACGAAAACGTATCCGTCTATTTTGTAATATAAATCAATTTAAAAATAAGTAAGAGCTCAACATTAATTTCATACCTCTAATTCTAGGTTAGCAGCGCCGGGAAAATTATTTCCAGGTCAGTTTACAACATAATTGTTTCGTGCCGGAACATAACTTCGGCTGGAGGTCTATTGGCAGCGAGCCAGCAAAATGCCATGCAGAGCCACAGGTTAAAGCAGATTGATGTTTTGTGAACTACCTTTTTCATCATGAGGTTTTAAACGGGGAGGAATTATGTATATAAACATTGAAATTATTTTGTCAAATATTAACCAAAAATATTTAATCGACTTCTTGTTTTATTTTTTTTTATTGCAGTAGTATAGCAGATAGGCAGACGGGCCACTCGATGGAAAGCGGTTACCATCGCCTATGGACATTTGCAACACGAAAGGTGCTACAAATGCGCTGCTGCTCTTTTAAGGTAGACTGGAACCTGGTCACTAATGCCAGAACATTACTCAAGGTTGCTATGGCGACACTTTATACCAGGGGTGGTAGCCATCCAGTCGGGCAAATGCCCTACCACCTGATTGTGGGTTGTTTTGTCGCCTCTTACGACAGGCCGCCCGGCCGCAGGAAATTGAATTCTTTCTCCGTTCCTGCACGGATGATACATACATAACATACAACATCTTGAAATTGGTTCCAATTAAAACATAAAAAACAACAACAAATTTACAAAATAAAGGCATTTTTATGTTTTATTTGACACCGACTTCCAAGATTTTGTAGAAAGATGTCGGTTAAACATTTATGTTTTTTTTGTCGTTGGAGGATGAACTCGGTTTTGTTTTTTAAAACAATATTTTTTATTTGAGCACCTGTAGAAATTCAACAACAGATACGCGTATATAAATTTGCTATCTCACTCTTCGGGGTATATGCTCTTTGACAAGGTTTGCTCTCGGTTTTCTTGCGACCCACAAATCAGACCCTGACTTTGTGACTATGGAACCATCTCGGGAGTTAAAAATAATAATTTGAAAACCGGTCCAGAATTGACGGAGAAATCGCGTAATATCCTTACAAAACAATAAGCGCCAGCACGCGTATACAAACAACCTTTTTGGAAAATTGTAGGCTTTCGGCCTTTATAGTGTGGTATATCTATAAATATACAACATCCTCGTATAATTCATCGTGTTCATTACACATAACACTTTGCTAAAGCTGTTTTGAATAATGAAGTAAGCTTCAAGATTTACATTTTCGAACAATGGTACACACATAAAACACTGTAAAATTAGTATCTCAAGTCACGTTGCAATAAAACAAAAAAATGATTTACGAAAATTCTATATGGACGTCCAAATTCTGAACGAAACTCGTCCAGAATCTTAATTAATATGCTTTTTAAATTGTAATAAAATATAGACTTTAAAACGTTAGATCAAGATTCAAATTTCTATAACATAATCGCTAATAGCTAATTGGACCACACAACCGCTCGCCAGAAACGTGAGAGACGGCTAATTATTATTGCAGCTGAATACGGACAATGACGGACATTAACATACCTAAGAATGTTTTTAATATAACATGTTACAGCTAGACGAGTCGCCGGGAACAACACAATAGTAATGGATCGGAAGTCGTACCTCGTTGATACACAGTATCATAACTCGTAACATCTTTGAGCACCACCACAATTGACAACGAGGTACGGCCAACGATTCCGCTATCGTGCGTGGTACCGGCGACCACGCTTGGCTCTAGGTCACTTCTCCAATGCACCAACTTAGATTGGAGACACCCAGACACCCAACCTGGAACCTGCCAGAATCAACACAAACGTATACACTCACACATAGTGCGAAATGCTCGACACTATAACACACCTAACATAGATACAAAACACTACACACAGTAAACATTCATACACACACAGCACTAAAAAACTTAGCGACTTTTAATTTAAAAGATCGCGGTTTTGTAAGTACTCAAAAACAAGCATAACAACATCACACACGTAAACATCAACAAGCATACACTAACATATTACATACAAATAAGATATACTTACCCACAGAACAGCAGGCTCCCGGTGAGTTGAGGCGACCTGGAACACAAAAACTTACAATTGATTAACTATACGGAGCTATATATGTGACCAGTATGAAAATAACAGTATAAATCAATGTATAGTATGTGACACTACGAACTTATACTTCAGTATAAGAACCGCGTCAAAAAATTAGTAGAAATAGATATATGTATAAACCTAGTTGTTAATAATGTATAATAACATATAGAATCTGCAAGGCATCACCTGCAACATGTAATGCAGAATATATAAGTAAGTGCAAGAAATGTATTAATTTCTAAGTTCGAAATGTAATATCTATAAGAATAGCAAATAAGAAGCTGTACTAGACCTAAGCAATAAATAAAAAATCCGCATCATTCCCTACCCACCAAAACATCCTCCCAATCAACCATGCAGTATTTGTTTGGTAACACCTCATCCAGAACCCAATTAAATTAACCATAGTAACTATTTGACGATTCCTAATTCCAACCAACCCAAATCAAACTTCCAACCAATTCTAAACCCTTACCAACCCTTACCAACTTGTATAACATCCTTAAGTAACTTCCAACCAAAACCAACTACTTCCAAAATCCACACCAAAATTACTCCCAACGCAATCCAACACATTCCCAATCATATCCAACCACCTAATCACAATCCAACAGTAAATATTTCTGAACCAATCATAGCCAACAAAAACCAACCTGATCATATACTACACCCAAAACCCCAACTGTACAAATTTATTTACCCGTTGTATGCATGCTAAAGTAAGAAAAAACAAGTAGCTTCATTACAATAAAACTAGTTAGAATATGAATAGTAAGAACAAAAGTAGATAAAGTAGAAAATGTAAACTTTTTTTAAATAAAGGCCAAAAAAGAAAAAAGATAATGAACTCTAGCACATACTATAAGCTGGAGCCTAAACGAAAAAAAAAATATATATATCGACGGTTAAAAGGTAATAGGGTATAAGCGACAAAAACTAAATTGTTCAGGAGAGCAGTTTAAAGTTTAAAATTTCAGAAAAATGGAGATTACTTTTTCATTTCTTGTCATATCGTGAAAATGGGAACAGCTCTAGAATTTAAAAAAATAAAAGCATTAATTGGTAATTTTATTTATTTGATTCCACGTTGTTTTATGTGGTTTAATTTCGCTTAAATCAATTGATCTTATTTTCTTTATGGAGTAATTGGGCATAAGTTACATCTACATTGAAAAAAAACGAAGGGTAGAGTAGACTTAGCTACATTTGACATCCTTATATCAAGAGGTAATAGGGCATAAGTCACATGACTGCAGAATAACATAAAAGGGTAAAAAGTATAAGTGGTAATTCTCATTATTATACCAAAAGGTAATGGAGCATAAGAAATGGTGTTTAGCAAAAAAAATCAGTAGGATGTTTGTAAACTTAAACTTGTAAATGGTAGTAGGGTATAACCGACGCTTAAAGTCTTTGACGACAATGGTAAAGAGGCATTAGTTCCAGCTTTCAAAAAAGGTACTAATGGTAAACAGTAGTATACGCCTGGAGCCTTTACGGCAGTAAAAAGTAAAAATGTATTACCGACTGTAACCCAAAAGTGATGCCATTTTTACAGAGGTACAAGCGCCTTTAGAGTAAAAAAGGCCCAAAATTCGGTCGGTTAAATGAAATGACACTTCAAAAACGCAGTTTTTTGCTTGGGCATAAACGACACGAAAGTCATCGTAGAGCCATGGGAGTGAGCGCATTCGAAAGAGCGAAAAATTTTAAGTAGGATGGCATTCATAACTCATTTTCGACCAAAATGTCGCTTATGCCCTATTACCTTTTAACCGTCGATATATAACATGTTTTCTTCAATAATTACGAAATATGCATCAATTTGAATTGAATACGTCTTCTCCATTTTTGTTCTAAGGTAGTGAGGGGATGTGTGATGATCATTGAGGTATAGACGTTTATATGATCTAAGGTGATGATGTATAATGGTTGGTTGCGGCCGTTGAACGGTATAGGTACGGATCAATAAAAGATAACTTGCGTCGTACAATTTTAATCACACACTCTCTTGTTTTATACAGTTCAGAAGGATTTTAGGTGAAAGCAAGCAGCAAGCGCGAAGATTGACGTTTGTACACGAGCACGGAGTCGTGTGCGTTGGACTTTCTTTGAAACGTTTACGCGCCAAGAGAATCCGCGCGAACGTTACGAGCCCCGCGCTGTCACAAAACGATGCGCTGTTTTACTTGGTATACAGATTAATATGCGTTTCGTGCTTACGTGCTTGTTTCTGATGTTGGAATTAATGTCGGCACAGTAGTACTGGACGTACCATGGCATGGGCGGACCTACTAAATTTCTCTTATCATTACTTAACATCATTTGTAGGTTGTAATTATTGTATTATACTATATAACAGATCACATCTTATTTTTATTAATGTAATATAAACATTTTTTAAGAGGATGTTAGCTGTACGAACAAGTTATAGACGAACTTCTTCGCCTGTGAAAATACGTGTGACATACGAGTGAAAAATCTCGCCAAGACATGTTTTTATTAAACGTCGCCAGTATCAAACACTATTAACTTCATGTTTTTTTAGTTTAGTCCAATTATTGAAGTTTATTAGACTTGGATAAATACAGCCCCCAGTTAACGAAACTGCTAGTTTAAAATAAAATAGGTATAACGGGAATGAAAATGAACGGATAAAATAAAAGGCTTTATAAACTTTTTTTTATATTTTTGCTAATTTAGTCTAAAAATGTATTTTACATAATAAGAAGTCAACGACGCAAAAAACATCTTCTAGCTATGTAGGTTTTATGCATTTTTAGTTATGTTTGTTTACTGGGTAATTGTCATTTTTAATACTCTCCAACCATAGTATTAAAAATATATAGCATTAGCATGTTAACGTTTTGGTAATATTTCACTGTCTAAAATCGGATTCTTTATAGTAAATAACTTGCCAAACAAAGAAGTAACAAAAACTGTGTAGTCGACACTCAAATAGATTAATACGCTTATTGTCCAATAAAACACTCCAGCCTCTTAATTTTTTTTACAAATGTCACAAGTTATGACGTCATGCTTTTTATTGAGTTATATTACATATTTATTATATCTTAAATAGCAATTATCGTTTCTTCGTATAATAATTCGATAATATGTTTAAAAAAAAGGAAACATCAAGGTATTTTAACACCTTCTCTTATACATTATTGTGTAATAATAATTATTGCATTTATTTATTTACTCCCTCGTATCCTTCTACGACGTTCTCTTCTAAAACATAAATATAATTTCCTAACAAAGTTTTATTGACTGAATTGTTAGATGAGAGCTTGGAGTCAGTAGAATGAAACTTTCTGTGTGACTGATCACCAGCCTCTCTCACCAGCTCGATTCCAATTCGTATATATTTAAGTTTCCCGAAAGTCACGTATCATACAATACCAGCCACAAAGAGCTTGGTTGAAAAAGAAAAGCAAAAGGTCACGTATCTTAGCTCTAAGGAGAAATAAAAACACAAATCAAGAGGAAACTAAATAGTACGGGCTACGGACCGACTTTTACTTTGTTGGCTCTCTACTTACAAAGAGAAATTTAAACAACTAAAATGTAGGTCGTATTTTGAACCAATAATATGTGCCAATTAACTAAGTTTTAAAAAACACTCCTTTTATGGTAAAAAGACGTTTTTATATTCGTGATTCTATCTACTATATGTACAACAATAATACTACAATAAGGAATTTCAATAATTTATCTGCAAAGTAGGTACCAATATATAATCAGTCATAATTTAAAGCAAATGTTAATTAAAATAATTGTTTAACATCGCTTTACCCGTACCCCTTATTAGTTATGCCATTTTCTGGAATCTGCAGTGTCATGTATTCTTCTCCGTCATCGAAGGTACATATTATCACACATAATAAGCTTCTTATATCTTGTATCACGCGAAAACTATCCCAAGTTTTTGATGAAATAGTACGTTATGGTACTAGTGTGTAACATTGGTGATTACCGCAGAGGCGCCATTGAGACTCGAGCCGTAGGCGAGGGTCTTAAGAGAGCCGAGGACGGTAATTATTAATACACACGTGTATCATACGACGTTTTTCAACACACTTGTGAATAAAATAACAACAAAAACTCATTTTATTTAGTTGATAAAATAGATATTTTTCCTTGGAGTTTTCAGGTTGTAAACTTTCCATAACGTTAAGGGCTTCACATCTTATATCGGGCGGTGTACAACATAAATCATTTTCTTCGTAACTAGTACTTGTAGACATTTTAATTAATAAATAACTAATAATTTCAACAGTGAAAACGAGTTGTGAAAAATGTTTCGCTATGGCGGGTAAAAATAATCAGTTTTCCTATGCGCGCGCATTGCGATCGGCCACAGACTAAAGGGATGAGGTTTTTTTATTTTTATTTTCCGCGCACAGGGTTTGCGCTTATTCTGCCACATACAAAAAGGGGAATTTAAAGTTCTCTTTTATTACAGAGAAAAAAAAAGTTATATATGAGTGAAAGTTTTATTTATTAAACACGTACCTTGCATGAAATGAGCAAGCAATAGGAACATTAATTTATTTTTTCTATAGAACACGATCTTTTTTTTGAACAAAAACTTTTTTAAGAACAAAGCAACTCAATCAATATTTTTTTTTTTAAATGTACAACTCACTAGTGAGTTATAATTTTTTAAGTCACAGTTTGATTATGGGTGTCATTCTGTGCCTAATTGCGGACCATAGAGCCACTTTATGAGCAAGTGTGTTGAATAGTTTAATATGTTAATTCCTGTTTCGAAACATTCTATATACCTATGGAATACCTACCTATTGAATTTAATGACAACTGTTTTAGTCCTAGCACTGTGAGGAAAGATAATTTTACAACTTAGACCCCGACAAAGACAAATTCCACGTACAGATCTGTAAAAGAACATTTTATTACCTGTTGGCATTTAAACTAATTGTAATCATTTTATGATCGTCTTCTTTGTTCACTTATTTATTGGCATACGTTTCTAAGTTATTGTGGAGAACAGCTTATTGTTCTATTGTACTCGTTTACGGCCGCTTGCAGGCTGCACCATTAGCCAGGTCTTGCAGATTACAATTACAAGCTAATCCTAGGAAATTGTGTCGACGCTGCCGGGCACAATTGTATTTGTGAATTATAAAACGACGCCCTGATTGAGAGGGAATCTAATAGTGACGGACTTTGCGCGTTTTATTGAATTACCACCTTCTGCATTACTACTAATTGGACTTGTTGTGTTCGGTTATATTAGTACCTGTGTTATACGTGTTTGTATAGTTCTAATAAACTCTACAATAATTCTAACAGCATTTTAATTCGAGCCCCGCTAACTCGTAACAATAACAGACATTCATGCAAAATCCCTTTAAAAAGTATTGGTACAAATCCTATTTTACGTTTCTCAAATATAAAGTGCTAAATTATTACATCTTTAATATGATGCAGATAAAGTGAACGCTGTGTGTTCGATGAAAAATGTGACAGGGAAAATGGAACTAAAAGAAATTGCTACTGATTTCACATCATAAATTTTGCGTAACTCAATCTTATAGAAAATTCCCCTGATAACTTGAATTCCCTTTGTAAGGGCATCCTTTGTTAGGCATTAGAGAAGCAAGGTATATAAGTTATCAGATATACAACTATTCTTGTTACACATAATTTTTAAAAAAATTATCATAATTTTCGAAAAATGACGTTAATGTACGAGTACTTCAGTTTTTACAGATCCTAACATTTATTTTATTTTAGGTAAATTACACCTCAATAAACATAATGAAATTTAATTACTTAGTATTACTAATAATTCATTATTATGTAGTACATACATTCTTTTGTATAGACTGAGATTCAAAATAAATTAATATTATCTGTAATATTATAGAATTCTAAATACTCGTATTAAAATAAACTGGAAGACTATAACATAAACGACAGAGACCACGATGCTATTTTTTTTAGATATCTGGTCTGTTTGTTCGGAATTCACGTAAAAACTACTGGACCGATTTTGAGAGCAAATTCTTAGACTTAAAAACTACTTTTTATCTTGGGAATCCTGCGGATATTTTTCTGGGAATGATTTAAAATAGCCAGTTAAAAAAAAACGAATCCCAATGTGAATTTTCATTGATCGATAGCAAATTTTATGTAATAAAATGCCTGATATTTTTATCTCGGGAATCCCGCGGGAATGTTCCTGGGAGCGGTTTATAGTGGTTGGACTCAATGATATTATAAGGTGGGACTGCATAAAATTTAGCTTATCCCGGCACAATTTTGCTTAACACAATATCTTCTTTTTTAAATGCTGTGGTACTTTTTGTCCCGGGAATCCCGCAGAAAGTCAAGTCAAGCGTGGATAAAGTCGCGGGCATACGCTAGTATCAAAATTAATAAATGAAAAGATTGTGGCACTAAGCCAGCATGACAATATATCCTTGGCTGTGTACTAAAGCTTCAGAAGGTCAACTCGAAGGGGTTGTAACTTATATGCCTTTTACAAAGTTTTCTTATACCCAGTTTAGTACACAAGAGAAATTACCAAACATAAGAAATAGCCATCTCAAAGTTCATACTGTAAATTACGTAGTTCACATGAAAACTAATTTGCATTATGAAAATTAACAATCATTTAACATGAATGTTTTGAGAATAATTTGATGTAAGTTCTAACATTAATATACTAGTACATATAAGAGAATCGGTAGATATGTGTTAGTATATTAGGTTTCGATATCTATTATAGAGCGAAGTCAGTTAAATCCGTGCAATTTTATCCGTGCAGAAACGTAGAAAGGATACAACTTCCTGCGACCGGGCGGCCTGTCGTAAGAGGCCACAAAACAACCCACAGCCAGTTGGTAGGTCATTTGTCCGACTGGCTGACTACCACCCCTGGTCTAGAGTATGTCGCCATAACAACCTTGCGTTGTGTTCCAGTCTCTCTTAAAAGAGCAGCAGTGCATTTGTATAACCTTTGGTGTTACAAATGTCCATAGGCGATGATAGCCACTTTCCATCAAGTGGGCCGTCTGCCTGTCTGTTGAACTCCTGCAATAAAAAAGCACATATTATTTGTAATTTAATCTTATACAAGAAGTATGAAGGCTGGTTTGTTTCGTAATCAGGGACTCAATTTATTTGTGTCAATAAAATCTGAAGGGGTAACCCCATTTTTTACGCCGGGTGCCGTAATAAGTCGGCAAGTCTATGAGTGAACAGCACTCCAGCCGCGTTTCCGACCGCCTTTTCCGCGTTCTTCACATAAAGTTTACCACTCAGTAGCAGCCTCATTCATATACATACATAAGATAGATAGATAGAATACATATACATCTCTATAACAGAATTTCATTTGATTTTATTAAAAAAAATAGTTTTAACCTACCCGTTTTATACAAAATACTATTTAATTATTTTTTGTTTAGAAATTAAATAGGCACCTAGTTGAAAATAAGTTTTGCCAGTTTTATGCATGTCTTTAATCGACTTCAAAAATGGAGGAGATTTTAAATTTGTTGAGTTAATATTTATTAGGTTTCGTGTTAATTCCTTAACCCGTACAAAGAAGTAAACAGAGTGAAATAACTATCTGAATGATGAAATTTATGATAATAATTAATTTATATCAATACATATATATAAAAATACACATTTATACGTTAATGTTAATTACTTGGATATTTCTGTTCTTATGAGAATTCAAATTTAAGCCATGATTGTTTTTACGTAACAACGCCTAAAAGTACTAACAAAAAGATCAAGGAAGAAGCACAATAAGTAGACAGTAGCTGAAAAGTAAATACCAGTAAAGTAATAAATTACACTAGAGAGTATTCGTAAATAAGTATTTCCGAGTCAATTGTATCCCAAGATTCCCACAAGATTGTCACTTTGTATATGTTTTTTGTATAAATTGCGATCCTATTTCACAATAGAATATACTAGTACAGAAGCAGCCATGACACTAATAGGTTGATAGCAACTTTTTGTGTGTATAAGTATATTATGTTCGTTTCGTTTCGGCAGACACACACAGACATTGTATATCCCCAAATTAAGTAAGTCACGCTTGTGTTATAAGTAGTATACAACAGACCACGTGGGCCGATGCCAGACACTTATAGTCTAAGAGCCAGCTAAATCTGACAGCACATTCTTACGGTATCTGAAATTTCGTCCAGTGAGACTTATATACCAGTAACAAGCAATGGTACTAGCTAAGCCGCCGCGGTAGGTTGGGTCCTCAGGTGAGTCAGGTATGAAAATGAAGTAATTTTTAAAGTATTTTACGGCGTCTGCCGTTTTAATATGTCATAACATGCCTCTAGAAAAATTGAAAATAAATATGGCTGCTGATTTGAAGGTTGCAACATCCTGGCAGCACTTTTCAAATTCGGAAAAAAATTTGTTAGAGTATTTTACGGCGTCAGCCATTTAATATATTATTTATTGAGCTATTTTAAGCTAATATTAAAAATGGCTGACTTTTTTCCGGTTGTAACTATCCGGTTTACAGCGAAACATTGCCTGTAGTCCGTGCATATGTATGTCCACAGTTGTAATTTCACATTCGTAAAATTTATATAACATTAAATTATATTAGTCAATGTAAATTTTTTATAAATATATAATTAAACGAACACATCTACTACTTTAAATGTACATAATAAAGAAAAAAAGGTTCATTATAAGGCTGTAATAAATATAAAATTATTAAAAAGACCTCAAACAACAAGTTTAATGGCATGGAAGGCAAATACTATGAATTAACAACGTGAATCGAACAGCAAAAGTACCGCAGATAAAGGTCCGGAAAATTTCAGGCTATTTACAATGGATTTCTTTTAAAAATCTCTTTTTGGAAACTATTCAAAAAACCCGATTTGAACTAGATGCACAGAAGATGCAGCATCTAAAGACTAGGTTAAGAGGAAAGCTGAACGACTTCGCGACATTTCAGTACTAGCGCAGAACACTACAACTGGGAAATCCTAAGTCAGCGTTATGACAATCGACGACTTCAGTTTAGGTCATTCGTGAACACCATGCTAATTTACCTGTCATACAATACCCACACTGTTTCAACATAAAGAAACAAATTAAATAACATCGGCATAGAAACGTCAACTTGGGACCGTCTTATCGTGCATTTAATGTCACAGAGACTCGCTATCACTGTCCACACGCAATACATGAAAGAACTACAAGACCCTAGAGAACTACCACGTCTAAACGAATTCTTATACTGTCTTGAGAGCAAATTCATGGCTTACGAAAGCATGAAAAGACAAACAGAAATTACAAACTCTCAGAAACATATTTCAACAAACCTATCTAGCAAAAACTATCCTATAAACAAACATAATTTCGAGCAAATAATACTATTTACAAAAACCGTATCGTCCTACTTATGGAAAATGCCCTCATTGCAACGAAAATCATACTTCAATCATGATTCAATAATGTCAAGAGTTCAATATTTGAATACACTAAAACGCATAAAATGTCGCAAAATTACGTGTATGCAAAAACTGCTTATACAGCCATGTAAACGGTGAAAGCATTTGCACAATGTAAACATTGTGGAAATTGTTATAACACGAATGATTTGGTGATATGAATCACCAAACCCTGTTACATTATTTTTCTATAAAAAAAACTATAACTCAAAAAACAATAACTTAAATTCACAACCTTCAACTCTTCATAACGATGCACCAATCATGTCTACTAACGAGACGGAGATCTTACTGGATACGGTACAGCGTCAATTAAAGTCTCCAAACAGGACTTACTTACTTACATTTCGGGCGCTACTTGATCAGACCTCGCAAGTGAACTTATTACTGAAAATGTACTAACTAGTATTTTACCAAATTCGTCGTTTCAGAAGGCTAACTGGCCTCACTAGAAAACCTAAAGCTCTCTGATCCTCAGTTCAACGTGTCATGGACTTACGACTCGGGGCCAACGTATACTCGGACATTATCCTTGACGGAGTTCTGAAAGGAGGTCCCCAGGCTTCAATTGCTTAACAACTCACGTAGATGGATCCTATGTGTAAGCTACAAACTTTTACTTGCCATGTAACTATGATGACATGAATAGATCTGAAATCTAGGAAAATGAAGACATTACGCAAGGTAATCAAAACTTGTCCCAGGAGGAGCAATGTGAAAGACAACAACTTTCCGCCAGGAAGATGGCATTGGGACGCGTCTTAGACCCACTTCCGATGCTGGCGGACTCGTACTAGTCACAACTATAAAAACACAAACTAATGTCATAAACACTCCATCTTCTAACTATAACTCCTACTACTGTTGGAACATGATACAAAAACGATACCAAGAGACCTCAGCAACATCGAACATAACCAGGACTAAATAATCTACAAAATAAAAGTAAACGATTAAACATCCATCACAAATCAAACTTCAAATATGTTTATTAGAAACAAACAGTTGCATATATTGCATCGGAGTTTCTTATTTTTTACTATTTTCTGTTTTACTACTTTTACTACTTTTTGTATTTAACTTTTTTACTGTGTGACATGTACCTTTTTAATTTTTATATATGTCCTTTATACTGGATGCTTATCCCCTTTTCCCTCGGGAGCATGTACGGTTCAGCGTACAGCGTTTTGCTGACGCTGTGGCCTACTTTATTCGCTACTTTAATATTATTTTACAATAAATAACGCTCACAAATATATGGTGATTGAGTCGCTACCAAGTTGCTTTCAAGTCGCTACGAATTGCTACGAGTATTAGTCGTAATATATACGACTTCAATACCACTAAACTGAACCCAGAGTTTAGCATCCAAGCTCAACTAGTACAAGAATAAATCCCTGAAACTAACAAGGTGTATTTTATTCACCCTACTACAAAAAAGCACCAATACTCCACCGACTACTGCCAGCATCCACCACTTCAAGCAAGAGCGAGTGTACAGACTGTACATTTAATGGTCCTTCAAGCCGGATCTGTACAATAATAGATTATAATTAACATTAATAACATTAATCGATTATGTTGTTGTGTAATTTTCTTTATTGTATTACTTTATGATTTATGCTATTGTTATAAACGTAATAAAATCCACAAATATTCCTCTCAATAGTGGGCTCGAAATTGTACATTACAAAAGAATATACATAATACTCATAACGCGTGTCCAAGGCGCAAAGCGTGTCTTACATATCGATTATTTTAATATGTAGGCTCTATCAAATGTCTTTAAGCGTCAGCAAATCATGGTTATAACATATGCATGATAATTACAAAAATTCCTTCGCCATTAAATCCACCACGACTTGTGATCAAATTAAGCATTTCACATAATTTGAAGATCTTCAAAATACATCACGTAACTGGTAGTATATTTTCCGTAACGTCTTAAAATACGTATTATTTTTGCAAACCAATCCAAGTCACGTAACAAGATTTATGGGTTGCTTACTTTGTGATTAGTTTTTATTACACCTCATGAATTTATATATATATAGCAAAATCCTGGCCTAGACTTTGATTACGTTTATACACAATTTTTACTGAAGCCTTATTTTATTGAGATGAGTTTCCCTTAAAAGTCGAATAAAGCTTTTTGTAATTTCTTGTTAGAATTACTCAGATTACATTTTGGGACAGAAATGCCTACTTATATAAAGTAATATATTCATGTGATATGAATGAAATAATGAATGAATGAATATGCTTTATTGTGTTTTAAAGATACAGTTGACAGAAACAAAATTTTACAATACAATAGGTGATCTTATCGCTATTAGCGATTTCTTCCAGACAACCTTTGGATGGACAAAAAATTTGATAAGATTAGGTATGTTGCATAATTCTCATTATCGAATCAGTATCTTATAAATATATACGATACTAGCTGTCCCGGCACACTCGTCCTGCCCGGTAAAAAATAGGGGTTGATCGTAGAGGGTTGAAAATCTAGGGTTGTATGTATTTTTGTATGTTGTATCATAAAAAAATAGAAATTAAAAATTTTGTCTAAAAAATAAATTAAAAAATTTAGGGGTGGACTACCCCTAACATTTAGGGGGATGAAAAATAGATGTTGGCCGATTCTCATAGATACCGGATAAGCATGGCAACGAAAACTGTGACACGAGAATTTTATGTATTAGATGTGTCATATTTTTCTTCTATATGGCCTTACAATACAGAACCGTTCCGGCTGTATACTTAATTTAATATCTCGTATTATATTAATGTACTCTATTGTTTAATATTCATTCACTCTAATCTATAACAGCCAATTTATGAACGAAGAATTTCAAGTTCGAATAAAACCATACATTCGTACTTTATAGCTTGAAATTTATAGATAGTAATTTTATTATTAATAAAAAAATATTCTACTAGCATAGTTCATACTTTGAAAATTTTATTTATACAACTAGAAAACAAAGGGGTGTTGTTTTCTACCCGGACAAAAACATTGACGTATTATCGGTGACTGGGACTTTATGTACCGACGGATAAAGTATTTCTATTAAAACTACCCGTAAGTTTACTTTTTTATATGACTCTAAGGTCACGAAATAGAAGACTTTGCGACCCTAACAAGTGCAAGCTTACGCTCATTCATTTGGAGATGGTAAGCACACATCAACCAGGATCCCTTAGCTTGAGAATCTGCGGTCATGGCAGCTAATATGTCACATCTTTAAGAAAATAAGCGCGCGCAGATCTCATGCGCATCCCGTCATGGACTAACAGTGAGCGTAATGTTTTCTCGAGTGTATGTGGACCCGCAGCCGTATTTGTTTTGTGTATGGCGGCCAATGGTCTTTCTTTCGTTTGCCATACGGTGCCGTTGATTCCAACATTTACGAGGGTGGAATTGACTGCTTCGGATTAGCTACTGCTCCGCCGTGTACCTACAATCTTTTAACGATAAAAAACAACAATCTTTATTTGTTACATATCCAAGTAATAGTAGTATAAGTATAGTATAAGTAATATTGCGAAATGGTCTAGACTAGACCGATTGTAGTTCATAATTTTTTTCCTTTTTATAGTATTAATCCATTGAAATCATACAATTTTAGGGCCGAATATTGCATTTTTTAGAAGACGCAATTTTATTTTTGGGACATGTGTGAGGTGTCAATACAAGCTTAACCTCAAGTTTGTGGGGTCGCCACCCTTGTCCCCCGGTCGCCATCTTGGAAAAAGTGGTGAAAACACTTTTTTCGCGATATCTCGGAAACTATGCGTCTTACAAAAAATTTGTAAAGTCATAATTTGTAGCAAATTTTGCCTACAAATATGTTTAATTGTTTATATAACTTTTTGCCCTAAATTAAAAATTAAAGAAGTTATAAGCAAAAAAGTGAGAATTTTTTATTCATTCCTAACTCTTTTCTTTACGATAGAACTTACCAAATTTAACTTATCAATGTTAAGCAGGTAGAGTCCCCGCCACCTATGAGGTAGAGTCCGTAGGCGCGTTTTTTTTACGTGGTATCCCCAGTAGGCCTACTCCACGGACATCTTGCTTATAAGGTAATTTTCGACATCATTATATTGTTAATCACTTATTAGCTAGCTACTCTAATCGACTTTTCTTCGATGGTCCAGGCTGTGGCTCAGAATCTAAATCAACGTCAAATGTGAAAGTTTGAGGAATGACTGGAGTTAAAATTGGAGTTATAGTTGGAAGTTCATCTTCAAATTCATTTTCTTCCCTTAACTTTGATATCTCCATAATGTTGCTGCATGTTTCGCCAGAACATACATAAAAAACGCGCCTACGGACTACGGACCCCATATATGTCCCAAAAATAAAATGCGTCCTCTAAGAATTGCAAAGCTTATATAAATTCAATGGACTATTATTCTTTTATTTATATTATAATTTTATTGTTGTTACTTATTTTTATATGGGCAGTATATAGTATGTGGCCAATTTATAGTTTTCACATTTGAGCAAATAATTAAATCGTGTAACTAAATACACTCTAGAATAAAACACCTATAAAAGATGTCGTAACTTATACTCCTATAACACGACTGCGCTTTTCTCTCAATACAAAATAACTGTAAAGCGATTATTCGTAAGCCAATTGAACCATGTTACAAACAATACATTAAACCATAGAAAAGTTAAAAACACGATGAACCAATTTATTTTAGGCATGGGTAAATCGTTTTCCGATTCAATATGGTAAAACAATCGCCCACACAAACGCTTCCAAATGTGCTTTTGATACCAAAAAAGTAATTTAATTATTTTATCAATACAGTAAAACGTGTTAAGCTCCTAAGATCGAGAAAAGTATTTATTGAGTGTTTTTATTGTGAATTCACTAAATCAGAAATGTTCATCGTTGTCTTTATTCTTCAACATCTTCAGTTATGACAAAACTATGAGTTGAGCTTATTACTTGCCGCATATTGTAGCGGCCATATAAAATAAGTTTCCGTCAAAGTATTAAAATCTTGAAACACCAAGACTGTAGTTTCACAATATTATTATTCAGCCAGATGTCGTCTTATATCTATTTTTAACCAACTACAGTAAAGTTAACTATATGTATATACGTTACTATGAATATATCTGTTATATCACTTAAACACTCACATAAGCAGTATTTACTAACAAATTGTGCCCGTAAGACTTTTATGAGTCAGTTCCAGAGCGCCGGTAGAATACCACGACATGCAGCACTTAAATGACATTATCCGTCGGGCTCTTGTTACCGCCGGGATTCCAGCCAACCTGGAACCTAATGAACTGTGTCGCGACAATGGTAAGAGACGGAAGGGAATGACTTTGGTGCCCTGGTAGATGGAACGACCAGTAGTGTGGGATGCCACTTGTGTTAATACTTGGGCTGCGTTCCATCTTCCAAAATCGGCTGTGTTAACAGCCGGGGTGACTTCGGCGGGGTAGTGTCACTCTCGCCGGTCAGAATGGCCAAAATTCACACTAAAACCCCTTGGTGTCGACATGACGCCATAAGCCAGGGCCACGGGATGTGCGTGAGCTTCTCTTCCGCAACCCACTGTAGAACATATTAATTGTATGTTTTAATTTAAAGTATTTTAATTATCTACTTCATTGTAAAAATAAAAATTCACGTATTAACCTTTTAAATAAAATATTAAAATCTAATGTTCACATTTTAGCAGAAGACCATTATAGTATACGACAAAGATGTTTTTGTACTTCCTTATAACTTCTTTCTAGAAGCAAGGTTTATTTTACTCTTGGTTAATTTGAACGCCCAAAAGATCAAACACAAAACATCACTTTAGCTTTAATTATTCTGATTTTTTTTGAACCCCTAAATATTTCTTCGCGAATTCGTTTGCATAATTTTCACGAGAACTGACTATTTTTTCAGGACATAATTATCTTAGGTTGTATGGTGTGTAGCCTTGTACCCTCTTATCGAGAGTCAACTTTCCACAACCTTTATATTTACATATTGGTATGGAAGTGAGTTAATATCTTATATATTATAATAAATCCTTAGTTCAGCTTCCATATGAGACTAAATAAACTAGCCTAGTACGTTATTTATCAAACCTTACACGGTTGCCAGCAGCTAATGGATCAGATAATATTACATCATAAGTGGTTTTTACCAACCTTGAAGGAAGCTTTTAACTAAATTATATTCCTATATGTTAAGAAAGACTAATCGACGAAGGAACTGCGTGGCAAACTAAGGAAATAACAGACTTTTTTTGGTTACCTATTTATTTTGTTATTACATATAAGTCTCTAAACGTATGTGGTTGTATATGTATTTAAATGTATAAGTTTGATTCAGACTATTCGAAAACCTTTGTAGGGCCATAGGAAAGCCAACACGTAGAGGACTTTTTGAGAATTTCATCCAGATATGGCGGGACATCGTGATTTATTTTGTAATATTAATTGTTATGCATGTGCTGTTCAATCTTGATATATAAAATGAATGTTTGTGGTATGTCCTTTATAGAATCGTAAACTAAACATCCGATTTTGGTGAAATTTTGTGTGAGTGTTTGAGTGGGTCCCGGGATGGTACAGCCACAATTGGAACCGGTAGGTGGCACTGAGATCGGGTTCTAGAATCCTCCTAATCACCGGGAGCGATTGTGGTTTTGTGCCATGGAACAAAGTCTTTTAGGAATTCAGAAAACAGGCGGTACGAAGTTCGCCGGGTCAGCTAGTGACATATAAAAAATGTCATATTTTTGACGGAAGTCCATAATTCCAGTGCTATAAATTAATTGGTAAGAAAGAAGGAGACTTAATGACAGAAGTTTTCTTTCTAGAAGTAAGAGTGTTTTCTGCACACCATATTATAACTGGGCTCGTCCATCCACATGTTAGCAGATCAGACGATATGCCCGCCAAGTTACTCGAAGGACAATTGGCTGGGCTCATGTACGGAATTCCTCATGTTTTCCTTCAGCACCAGCACGTAATAAATGTATGTAATGTAATGTAACACAAATATAATAATAGTTTAAGTTTTTTTCTGTAATCTTTATACAATAAAGAGTTAGTTATTTGGCTATTTATTTGGTTAAAAACAGCTTGAGCGATGGATTTTTTCTTAGTTAGGATTCGAACCCAACTCATTGAAATGAGACACGGTTTTGTTACCCAATCAAGTTTATTCTAATATTCGAAATAAAATTTCACAGTTTCTAATGGAACATTGATTTCAGATTTACATTAAAATGTTCTTATATTTTCCAAAGTAATAATACATTTCGAGGCCATTCTCTCGATCATTACCCGGAATGGTAGTAGCTATATTCTGCGCAAAACAGCGTACTCCGTGTTTATTATTCATCCATTATTATCGGCGTCAATCAACGGGAATTGTATTATCAACCCTTGTCAATATCAAGACTCTCAATTACCACGCGCTTTATTGTTTTGGAGTTAAGAAATATGCAGCTATATCGATTATTATAAATATCGATATTATAAATTATTTCACATTAAGTTGAAATGTTATATCATAATTCATTATGTATAATAATAAAAAATCTGGAAAATGAGTTTCAGTTGCACAATGAAGCACGTTGTTGTTTGTTTGTTCGTTGTGTGAACAACGAACAAACAAACAACAACGGAACTATTTTATGGCTGTATATATCAAAAATAGATTAACGGGTTTTCTTTATAATAATAATTGTCATTATTATAGTCATTTTTATTATACATCAATCTTTTTAGAATTTTAAATTTCATAATTTCAAAGTTAGCTTAAGACACAAATAAACGGACAGACATGACGATTTAATAAGATTTTTACCAACACGGCTACGAAGCATTACATACAGACGCATATGACAGAGGATATTTATTAAGTTAGATGAAGCAAAAAGTGTGTCCAGATCGTAGCAAGTGGATATAAATTGCCTACCTCTATGGGATACATGTGCGCCATTAGATATCTAATATATAAAATTCTCGTGTCACAGTTTTCATTGCCATACTCCTCCGAAACGGCTTGACCGATTTGATGAAATTTTTGTGCTTATCCGGTATCTATGAGAATCGGCCAACATCTATTTTTCATCCCCTAAATGTTAGGGTAGTCTAAATTTTTTATTTATTTTTTAGACAAATTTTTAATTTCTATTTTTTATGATACAACATACAAAAATACATACAACCCTAGATTTCAACCCTCTAGGATCAACCCTATTTTTACCGGCAGGACGACGTCCGCCGGACAGCTAGTATATGTATAAAATCATGAATGTAATAGTTGCTCTTACACTAAATTGTGAATACGACAGAAATCTTTATAAATGGTAATTGCTCTCTGGAGGACAGGCTGTGGAGAGCTGCCAAATCCAAGAAATTGTTTGATGTTCGAAAGGACTTACTATATATTTGTTAGTCGGAATACACGGAATTTTTGATACTTGTTATAAGAGTTATTGCGGAGATAGTTATGAATGAATTATTTAAGGAAGGCAAGACTATAAATTTGATTTAAACTAAGAACGGTTTGCAGTAGCGTAACATTTCGCAGCTCTTTTGTTACAAGATTTACATTAATGTAATGGCTACGAGATTACAATTGTAGAACATTTTATTGATAAAAATATAAATAATTTATTTGAATATCTCTGGAAATAGCCATTTTAATATTTCAATACATTAAGAAAAATAAATTATTGTTGAAGTTTCCACGAACGAAAAATAATTATTGTATTGAACACAATCTTCGGTGGAATGATTTCAATTTTCAACAATTTCAATATATTATGAATATAAAAGTTAACCAAACAAACTGGCTTTGTTATGCAAATATTTCAAAGCAATCAAACTTTGTCCGCATTTCCGTAGTCAAACAGAACAGTCTAAATACATTTTGTTTTTAGCTTTTGTAGTGTTATAAAAGTTTTCCTAGGAAAGGAAAAATAAAAATAATTTTACGTTATACTCGTAAATCAGAAAATGAAATTCAGTACAAGTGTTATGATCACATTTATAGCGACGTGAAGATTCAAACAATTTTATGGAAATAATATATTTTTATTATCGCTTACCATTACTCAGAACCATAACTTCCGACGGAGAAACCTTACTACCTTTCACAAGCAAAACATATAGGTTTGGTAAATCAAAATCTCGTAGTTCTGCTTATTTGACTTAAACTACTCAAGTACTGTGATCGTGTCTGTCTTTGTCTAAATCCACTTATTGCCATCAGTGGAAAAGGTTAAAATAATTATTTTTATTAAAAAGTAATTTGGAAAGGAGGCGGACATTCAAATCAACTGACATGCTTTTTTTGCTTACAAAACGTCGCAGCTTAATAGATTTTGTACGAGAATAAAAACTTCATCCGTAAGTTTGTATAAGTAAAAGGAGTCAAATAGTGCATTCGTTATTGTTCAGATAGTAAGGCAAATAAATAGCAGACAAACTGCAGGAGAGTCGCTTACGCTGGTACGGCTACGTTTCACGGAAACCGGCTAGTTACGTGGGGAACAAATGTCTAGCCATGCCGCCTCCGCCGGGTCCCGGTCGAAGAGGTAGGCCCAAGAAATGCTGGCTTGACGTTGTGAGGGATGACATGCGTACCAATGGTCTCAATACAAGGGATGCCGAAGATCACGCGAAGTGGACAAGAAAAAGTAGGAAAGCGGACCCTGGGCGTCGAAGTGATCGCTCCGAACGCAACCGGGATTTAACGATCGGATGATGATGAGTAAGGCAAATAATTTCTAACATGATATTTAAAAAGTAACATGATTGAAGTAAGATATTTTAACACGTATTCTTTTCTCATAAACAGAGTGGAAACTTTCAGCATGAAATTGTGTAATTTTTTTAATGTGAAATTTTGACATCCATTCACAGATTTTCAAAAAAATTACAGTTAGCAAGAAAATGGCAATTTTTCACAAAAAAAATGATGCCACTCTGTCTTGTTTCTGTTAAATCAGAAATTTCTACGGAACTGTTGTTGAAGCACAAAAGGAGTCAGACATAGCATAAATCTTTTCCTATACATGTTTTATGTCTTAAAACATGTAGAGGAAAAGACCAACTGACCTTTTTTATTTCTTAAATCTTTTTTTGACTGAATAAAAATATAAGATTGAAAAAGTTATTACACAGAGCTTTTCTGAAGCAACACACTATCGATATAGGTTTTTATTTGAAAATAAAACAATAACGAGTTTGAACTTTGTTTCTTTTTCAATCTTTTATTCATTCAAGAAAATTATTTGATAAATAAAAAAGGTCAGTTGGACTTTTTAAAAGATATATGGGTAATGATTTTTGCGATTTCTGACTCTTTTAGTACTCCCACGACGGTTGATCTCATAGAAGTTTTTAAACAATATCAAACAACAGTATCGATTGTCATATTTTTTTGTGGAAAATAGAGATTTTCTTGCTAACTGCGCTTACATTTTATTTCATCTGTAATTGGGATCAAAGTTTCACGAAAGTTTATTATACTTAGATAGTCTTCTAAGAAAGTTTTCGTGTAGCTGCATCTGTTAAGATACTTCCCCCTCCCTTTATTCCGTATTGAATATTTGCATCCTGTATACATAATGATAGAATTTAATTAGTGTGATATGTATCCACGTCCTTAAAGTCAAGTCTATTAAATATTAACTTATTAAATGATATCAAAGAAGCTTAAAGTGTGAAAATCTTAAGACATGGTTTGTTTATGTAACTCGTTTACATGACATCCACTTCCACGGAAGCAAACAGGAAAGTGTCGAGGGAAGTGAGCAGCGCAAGTATGTTCAAATAACTTGCATACTCGTGCTGCTATTTTCTTTCGCCACTTCGCTGCTTGCTGCCATGAAGGTGGCACAATTTAAATAAGGCATAAGATTTGGTTCTACTCACGTGATTATCCTATTGAAATTCATCTCGAGTGTCTAATCTTTCATATCGTAAAGGAAACAGGGGTAATGGCGCTCACTGGGTTATGACGCTCACAAGTATAACTTCGAAAGTTTAGTGCGTTGGATTACATGACACAGGTTAAAGCGTGGGGGTATGATGCGAAAGTAAACAGTACCAACTATATTTACCAATCCGCAAGCAGCAAGAGAACGAGAATTAGGTATGTCTGTTTTTGCGATTCCGCTAACAAAAATTTGACTGAACATTTTTGCTTTTTGCTGTTAAAAACATTTTTTTATTGTTACTATTATTAATTATATACTATTAATATTATTATTTTTGTATTTAGCAATAATATATTAATACATCAGCATAGATTTCGTAAGTGTCGTTATAAACATAAGTTCTGGCGTCAACATGCTTTTATATGACCGGTGTTACCCATAGACAAGTAATGCCATCTAAGAAAGTCTTTTTGTCTAATTATCGATATATTAAGGAAAGTTCTATACTTTCGTGTCAAAGTACTGAAAACTATTAAAAGAAGAATTGTATTATTTCCCCAACTTTTAATATAAAGTTATTATAGAAATAAGAAAAAACTTACGTGAACGAAAATATCCCTGCTTCCCTTCTTGGAAATCGTTTAATATTCAAGGTCATGAAAAGCCAAACGACAGGGTTCAGTAAAAGGCATGCAAGCCCAACTTATCCCTCTAAATCTGTCGTTTGCGGGTTTCCACGCTTTAAAACCAACGCTCTAAACACGTCCGCTCTTGAAACATTTGCATGATTTTGCCGATTAAGCATGGCGCGGTGCGGGCTTCACTGAATAACAAATAAATCAACTTGTTCGTACATATGTATATATATGTACGTACCTACAACAGTCAAATCAGTGAAAACTAGGTTTTTGTAAGGTAGAAATGGGATTATATAATTAGCTTAGAATAAACTTTTATAATAAATTATAATATAAATATTTATACCACAATGTAGATTTCATTTTATTTGTACTTTTTTGTTTTTCATATTGTCTAAATAACCTCTTATGGTCTAAGCCAAGGATTCCTAAACTATTTTGGGCAAAAGACTCCATTCCCAAAATAAACTAATACCTCAGACCCCCATAGCCAATTTACTTTCATAATCCTATTATAAGTTTTTTTATTATTGATACAACATATTTACTTGTTGAATTGAACTTGATCATGGTTTCGTTTCGTCAAATACAGAGCAAGTCAAAACGTGCTTGAAAAACTGGTACGCCCGCATTCATGTTGCACGAACTTGTCCACGCTTATTGACTTGCCAAGTTTTTCATTTCGTAAAAACTTAAGCTTATTGAGTTTTTTTAAAGTACAAAAATGTTACTTCCAACTAAAATCCTATTCATTCTGACAAGTTGGTACACGTAGCATAGCTTACACAATATCTTAAAAGTATTCAAATAAGAACTTGTGTTAATAAATGAGCGATCGCCGGGGGGTCGATATGGGCCACTTTAGAAATTTCTGGTCTAAGCAATACCTATTAAGGAAAGTATTGATAGCCAAAAATTGATTGAGTTACAAACCAAATTAGAAGTCAAATGCACTACTCTGAGTTGAAAGAGCTCAATACCAATAGACTGTAATTACCGAGCCACATCAACAATGGTTTTCCATTTGTACAGTTTTGAAGGGAAGTGTATAGTTATCACACTGCACTTGCTTTGATTTGCAATTGCTGTTCTCTATTTAATTCAATCAACGTTTAATTTTATTGATGAGTTAATTCCATAATATCGTTGTTTTATTTTCGATTATCAGAAGATTTTACAGGAGTGCAAGGTGCAAACGTAATGCGGAAGGTCGTAATTCAATAAAACGCGCAAAGTCCGTCACTAATCAGTGTCAGATCAGTCTGCGTCTGTACCCTACGACGACCGGTCATACAGTTTAATACGTATAAAATTATATAGTACCCGCAATGGTAATAAAAAAGTGTGCTAAGTGTAAAAAGAATATCTCAAAAAAAGTGTCTAGCCTAGAATGTAGTAGATGTGATAAGGTGGTTCATGCGGATCCGGCTTGTACTAAACTGTCTAATAAGCAATTGAGTACAATCCGGAACTCTCCAGGCGTTGAATGGAGCTGTGAAGACTGTTTGAAGAACATATCACATAGATCGTCATTTATGATCCAAGACGATGAGGATGAAGATGAGGAAGAGTCAGAAGAAGGATCAGTATTCCAGAATATACAAAGCATTGACACTAAGAAATTAGTTCAGGATATAAGCCGAGAACTGAAGAAAACCTTCAAAGAAGAGCTTAGAAATATTGAGTCGTCCTTAGAATTCCTCAGCGAACAAATAACTACCATGGAACAATCGATTAAACAACAAGCTACCAATATTAAAGATTTGGAAAATAAAAACCAGGATCTACAAAATAAAAACAAAAATCTGGAACTGAGAGTGACCGTATTAGAACAAGGTATGAGGAATTATGAACAAAAATCCCTATCATCCAGTCTAGAAATAGCTGGTTTGCCAGAAATTCCTCATAAAGATATAGACAAAACCTTAGATATTATTGCTTCAAAGCTAAGCCTTGATGGAAAAGACTTTACTTCATCACGACGCCTTCCTGGAAAAAAGGATAAACCTGGTCCCATCGTGGTGGAAATGAAAACGAAAGCAGCGCAAAGGAAATGGATAGATGCTGGTAAAAAGAATCCTCTCACTGTTGGAGACATAATGCCAAGCGCCACAAAGGATGAGGCCACTAAAAGAATTTATCTCAGAGAAGCCCTGACCAAGCATGTAAAAACACTTTTGTATAACGCCAAAGCTCAACTAAATAAGTCATTTCAGTTTATTTGGTGCAAAGATGGCAAAGTATGTATAAGGAAAAAGGAAAACAGTAAAATACACTATATACAGTCTCTTCAGGATATTAAGAAACTGGAAAACCTAACGGAACCTAATACAGTATAAAAGTGTCTAAGTGGCTTAATTGTATAAATTTTCGTATTAATAATTTTTAATTACTTATTATGGATGTGCAAATTAATGAACTATCAAATTGTACTTCTACCAACGATTTTCTCAAACAACTGCCACTAAAAACTCGTCTAAATATTTCTTGTGTCCATTTTAATATTAGATCATTGATAAAAAACTTTCCCAAACTCTTACAATTCATTCATAATTGCTCTTTTCCACTCGACATGATAATTCTTACAGAAGTAGGTATATCGAGTAAAATTGCTCATTTGTATCACATACCCGGCTATAATATGCTAACACAACTAAGAACGCAGAAACGGGGAGGTGGAATTATTGTATATATAAAAAATCACTACAAATTTACTTTATCCGATTATAATACAAAAACATTTGAAAATTTAACTATCACTATTAAATTAACAGAGGTAACGGGAAATGTAGTTGTGTGTGCAATTTATAAACCGCCATCGACAAACAAATACATATTTTCTGCTGAGCTGGATAAGTATATCACTGGTGTGGAAACAAAACACAATCTGCTCCTTATAGGTGATATGAATATCGACCTAAAAGTCGATTCACCATTCAAAAACTCATACCTAGATATACTTAGTCAACACGGATTAATGTGTGGAATATCACAATTTACGAGAATCGAAACAAGATGTAACACGGTGACTAAATCATGTATAGACCACATATTTGCGCGATTCCCCACATTGCATCCGTATTCAGCTGTGTTAGATGTCGTACTGGCCGACCACCGGGCTATTTTGTTTGCCTGCATTGACGAATCGCCATCCAAGTATATACAGAGTGTTACGAAAAATATAATTAATACTAATATTTTATATAAGGAGTTACGAAATGTGAATTGGGCCCAAACCAATGACATGAGTTCTCCGAATGATATTCTCCAGTTTATCAATACTTCATTTGAACATGCAAATAAAATGGCAACTTCTAAAAAAACTTACAACCTTGACAAACAAACCAAACGACTTAAGGTACCTTGGATTGATGAAAACCTAACACGACTCTGTGAAAAACGCGATAAATTATTTCGAGCTTGGAAAAATAACTCTTGTGATCCTAGTCTAAGATTAGAATATAATAAAACTCGTAATAAGGTCCACAAGATATTAGAATTTAAAAGAAACAACTATTACGTTAAAAATATTAAAGATAATTTCGGGAATGTTAAAAAGGTATACCAAATTATTAACCAAATGCTAGGAAGGGTAACACTATCTATTGATGATGCAATAATTATGGCATTTCATAAACAAGGGCTTACGGACAAGGAAATTGCAAATAACTTTGCTTCTAGCTTTGATAAGTCTGTAAAAAATATTACACCTAACTGCACTAACAAGTTATTAAATTCGGACACATACAGTACTTTTGTAGATCATAGTATGCTTTTCAAAAAAGCATCTTGCGATAAAATTCATGAAATCATAAAAAATTTGAAGGTGCAAAAATCACCAGGAATAGATGATATTAAAGTAAGTGACATAAAGGTGGTAGGGAAAGACATATCAATGGCAATTGCCAACTAAATTAACTGTGCTTTTGACTTTGGAATTTATCCCGACGATTTAAAAATAGGCTGCGTAAGACCAATATATAAAAAAGGGAAACGTGATGATTATTTAAACTATCGGCCTATTACATTGCTCTCATCAATTGATAAAATTATTGAAAAGTACATATGCGAGCAGATCCATAAGTACTTTAAGACACACAATATTATATACAACAACCAATTTGGATTTCAAGCAGGTAAAGGTACATATAGTCTCTTATCTAAATTTACTGATGAAATTAATAAACATTTAAATAAAAAAGAATATGTCCTAGCCTTATTTATTGACTTCTCTCGTGCTTTTGATACCTTAGAGCATAAGCAAATAATCAAAAAATTAGAACAATGTGGTGTCCGAGGTAAATTGCTTACTTTGTGCCAAAATTATCTTCACAATCGTCAATTCAAGGTAAAAGTAAACAAGTCCTTTAGTGATCCATTTTTAACGACTATAGGCACGGCTCAAGGATCTGTACTGGGCCCCCTTCATTTTTTATCTTATGTAAACGACATGAAAAACTGTATTAAAAACAGTACTTGCTATCAATTTGCTGATGACACATGCTTGGTAGCTGGAGAGAAAGACTTACTCAAAGCTTATGAGCGATTGCAATTTGATCTCAATGTGCTAACTAGATGGTGTCATGATGCCGGTTTAGTACTAAATTCTAATAAAACTAAACTGATGATTATAAAATCGCCCTACAAGTCATGTCCATCTTTAAAAAACCTAATTGCGCATGAACATCACTGCCTGCATAAAACGACCACGACATGTGCTTGCCCACAAATAGATGTTGTAGATACCCATACCTATCTTGGTCTTATGATTGATAATAACCTAAACTGGGCCAAGCATATTGAACACGTCTGCAATAAATTAAGGCAATTTTTGGCTAATATAATTATTTTAAAAAAACGCTTACCTCATAAAACCAAATTAATGCTCTATAATGCCTTAGGCGAATCATTTATACAGTATGGCCTAACCAGCTACGGTCGTACGTATAATACTTATATTAAAAAAATTTATAATCTTCAACTAAAAATACTTAAACAATTAGTTTCACCAACAATAAAAAACCAATATTGTAATGATGAAAAAGGTCTCTTTAAATATTGTAAAGTTTTACCCATAGAAAACCAGTTTAAAAAAATGATGCTCAAAGAGCAATTTTTAACCAAGACTTACAAACACTAATAAAACACTCTGTATATACGCGAGCCATGGCCCAAAACCGGTTCGTCACAAGTCGGGCAAACAACATGTACGGCAAGCGCACGACTGAATATATAGTTCCGCGCTTGTTAAATGACTTACCTGTCGAGTTTAGGGAAAGCATTACACCAACAAATATTAAATATAAACTTAAAACGCACTATTTAAATGACACATAATGCTATAATTGTAAAATGCTACGGACGTAGACACCCATAGCATTAATATAAACCCCAGAGGTTTTCAATGCTATGTTTAAATCAAAGAGCTGTAATCATTTTGTTGTTTTTGATAAATAAAAAAAAAAAAAAAAAAAAAATAGATTCTCGAATGTACACACGTCTCGCCTTGGTCGTAGTCTCGCTCGACTGTCCCTCCCTCAATCAAGCCATGGTTTTATACTGCACAAATACAATGTGTCCGCCCGGCAACGTGGACCGAATTTCCTAGAATCAGCTTGTACTTTAAAATCCGTAACACCTGACTACCTGTAAACGATTACCATAAAACAATAGCTCGCTCTCTAGAAACGTATACCAATAAATAAGTAAACAAAAGAAGACGATCATAAAAGAATTTAAATAGTTTCAATGTTATTAGTTATTACTTCAAATGCCGACGGGTAATAAATGTGCTTCTACAAATCTGTACGTGATAGAAAAAGAAGATTAAGGTGATATGGGCATATAATTAGGAGGGATGAAAGTCATGTGACAAAAAGAATGTTAAACTACGAGATGGATGGGTACAAATGTAAAGGTAGAGCAAAAAAGCTGGATGGATTGTGTGAAGAATGATATGATGATTTATGGCATGACATCTACATCATCTTACATGCATGTCACAATAGAGGAGTGTTGAAGGAAAAGACATATTGAGCTGCTCCCAATGAATTGGGATATTACGATAGAAAAGAGAGACTATATTATACAGACTACAGTACATTCCGCTAAGTCACTTTTGAATAAACGACGTACTAATCTAGAGTACAATTGCATTCCGCGCCGCAACGCCAAGCGACTTGCCAATATATATCCAGCAAAGTGTCGGACTCGTACCATTCGTTTCACGTTTTGACCATTGATATATAAAAAACCTAAATGTCAAAATACGACACGAATGTTTCCGATCTGTCATAGTTCGATTAATAAAATATAATTACAACGAAAATATATTGTACTTACTAAGCTGAAAATCAAGTCCCTAAAACTAAATTCAAGTACCTAAAGGCCGTTTTATTCTTCCCTGATTGGTTCTTCTTCAAACGAAATGTGTAAGAAATGTACTATTTTCGCGTTCTCGTCGTTTCATGAAAGTATACAAAAAAGCGTATAGATACTTACATGGTGCTTCCCCGACCTCATCCCACACATGTTTTATGACGCAATAAAGTGCTTCTTGTTTCTTGCAGACAGTGAGTGGGTATAGCGAAGATTTATTATGATGGCTGGGTATTTATTTAATGGGGACATTTTATTAAGATTGCCGGCGTCACGTCATTTATTACGGTCATGTTAATTAAATTGATAGGGGTTGTCTGATTACAAAGGAGGTAAAGTAACCTATTTCTCTGTTAGTTCAATTACAAAAGACAATAACATATGTGTCATCATCATTAATGTAAGGTTTTCAAAATATCCTGATCCACATCACCGAATCGGTTCGTCAGGATGAGTTCCCATGAACTACCTTTAATAGATCTACGCGCACTTTATCTATTAAGAACCTTACTAATCGTAGGCTTAAAAAATAACAAATCCTTTCTTTTCCGAAGTACTCAAAAAATATAAATCTAAAAATTTGCAAAATTACTTCTATTCGCAGAAAATATTTTTAGACAAAAGCTCTAGAGTTAAAGAATATTGCTTCGGTGCTTCATTTTCATAAAAAATATAAATAGTGTTTTTCGATTGCGCTTATACGTATCCGGTTCTAAGCTTAAGGTCTGTTTTCCTATTGTTTGTATTCCACTTCGCCCAGTCCTTGACATCTCTTAGTGTTAGATCATCTAGCCAGCATTTTTTAAGCGTTTTTCTTTCCATCAGTCCTGATGGAAGCGGCATGGTTAGAGATCTGCTTTTCAGATAACCAGTCGAGTTTTGCTTCAATTAATTTATTTCAATGCTTAAAACTATATACTTGCAAACTAAATAAACTTCTTTCATTGTAAAGGCACCAATAACCATTAAGAAAACGTAAATACGCTATCATCTTTCTCTTCATACACAAGATCTGCTTTGGACCGCCAACTGCTTTGCAAAATAGATGTTTTAAATCAGTACATATGTAATTGGTGGCCTTGCCTCGCGCGCAGCAATGAACCTATATGCAAATTAAGCCCATTTTTAGTGGGTGTGTAGCAATTTCACCCTGACGGAGTGTATAATTGCCTCGTTCCGTTGTCACGGTTTACACTCTCGGCAAGTTATTGCTAATTACAAACTAACATAGTCGAAGACATCGTTATCATGTTTGTCTCAATTTGTGTATGTACGCAGTAAAATTGAAAATTAAGATAAATTAATTGTGTAATATGTTCCTTAAAATAAATAATAAAAAATCGGCAGACTGTTGGAAAAATATATGATGTGGTAGTACTCAAATGCATAAAAAAACATTATATTATTTTAGATTGGTCACATTGTTTTTTCTTCTTATTAAAAGTGTCTGTTCTAAATGTTTGTCGAAATAATCTTGATTGTAATATTAATATTTTTCAATTCAAAGGCTTATAACCTTAACGCAGACAAACACACATAGTATATATCCCTAAATTAATTAAAATAAATACAATTAAATCACATTACCGAATAGGAGGGCTTACATTTATTACTACTGGTCACAAAATCATCGTCAAGTGAGGCTTATTTGTACACAATAAGGAAAAGTATCGACAGTAATAAGGAAAATTCACTTTCGTGAAAAACAAGGATAACAACAAAGGTCCCAATTCATGAAGAAAATAAAAACTAGTTCCCCAACATTCATGAATAAATGGCCATTTGTATGCGACATAAGATACAGCCGACACTCAGTTTTTCCCGTCACATAGCCGAAACACACACTAGATAGAAGTGTCCAAAATTGTTTAGAAACTTCGGCATACTGCCAATTCATCATAACTTGTGAACTTGTGCGTTATGTGTCGGGAGTTAGACCACATAGTTGTTTGATAATACATAAGTTACTGTATGTCACACTGAATAAACAATCCTCGGTTTGTCTCCCGCTTTCCTTTCACTTTATTCAAATTTGCATTTGGTATGAGCATTCATGACAAGTGGTTGTTAGTATTCAAATGACGTTGGTTCACGTCCTGATCGTGGAATATGCACAAAATTAGGCAGATTTTCCGACCTAACGTGCATTTGTTGCAATTACCACCAGTATAAGATTTAAGAGATTTTTATTGGCTGGTGATAGTCATTTATAATATTCTTCTATGCCAACATCGATATTAACGAAAATCGTCCAATAGTAGAAGCAGCTTCGACAAACTTACACAACTACTAAATCTCTTCTATAGATTACGTCTTTGTTCGGGTAGCTTTAGATTTCGAGATTAGTATCCCGCGGAGCCTCCAGACACTATTCTATTATACATCATGACAAGTTCTGTATGTTGTCTCATACATACATTATCGTTAAATACATACTAATTTAACGATGATTAGTTATTTTCCAAGACTGTAAAAAAGATACAAAGAAACATAAAAATATCGAAAAAAGATATTTAAGTATATTATTGATACATAAATAAATGGATTATTTAACTATGTATACCTAAGTAGGAATACTATTGTAATACTTGCAACAATTCACTCACTCACAACTGGTCACATAATTATAATCAGAGAACCTTAGGGCCTTAACAAATTTATTAATTAACAATTAATACTCCACAAGCATTTTTAGAACACCTCGCCATCTTCCAACAATTTACAGTTTAGGAAACATAGCAATTGGCACAACCGATAGCGGATTGAAGTCATTGATAAACGATTTTAATTAAAGTGTTATGAATGAAAAGAATTGAATTCATTACTGTTTGGAAATTCCAGATAATATTTTATACAAGATATTATATTAAACATTATTTAAAGCCTTACATGTAATAAAACAAACCGAACACAGTACAAATCTATCGCGTCTGCCAACATAAAAATGAAATGTACTCGTAATGAATACCGTCTACATACAATTGAGACATTTTGAATTATAATCTACACAATTATCACGTTATACAAAGGATACATATTGTAACAAAATTATTGTAAATAATAGACAACAATTCGAGAGAATAAATAAAAAATATCACATTACTATTCAATTAAGGAAGTGGCGGATTGTATCGTTCAGAAATAAGAGGTAGCTCATAACAAAACTAATTATTAACTTTAAAAAGAAACACGACACGAACAACTATGCTACTCAATAACTGTAACACTATATTCTTCAGAAATGATTATCTAATGGATATTCAACACGCAATATTTCACGCGGTTTGTTACACATGCGTTTCTCATGAAATTAATTCTAAAGCCCTCAACAAATGGGACTCGTAACTGGTATACAATTCCGGAATGTTAAACTGTTTCATTAACAAAATGGATTTATCTCAACAGTGGAAGCGTGTTTCACAGTGTATGCAGGTCACGCGGACGCTCCGCAAAAAATTAAACTCCGCTTGTGTTTGTAACAAATAGAGTTTAAAGTTTATCTGAATAATAACAGTACAAGAGAGAAGCAATTTGCAAATACTTACCTAAACAATCATAGTAGGGAATTCAGTTATACCTAGTGCATTTCGTCGTCATGAGCAATCGTAAACCTCTACTGAATATATCCTGATCATATAATATTATCCTCATCAAATTCCTGACGGGAATCAGATCGTCGTTCTACTAGCTGGAAGACGTCTCTACTTACAGATAACTGTGCGATCTTCACTACAGTATCAACCTAAACTAGGTATTTTGTATCCTAAAATTAGGTTACCAAAGCTTCGAATGGCAGTCCAATAGATAAAATCTAAAACGAGATTATCCGTTAGGGAACCTAAGTTACCGATATTATGTAGCTCACAAAATTATTAAGATAAAGAAGCAGTGGACTGAATATTGTCACAGGATTGGCAGACTATGCAGTAGGTAGACGACTCCTGGAGTTGAATCCGCGCCTTTAATAAACAAAAAATAATAAAATAAATAAATATTATTCAATTTAGTTTCATACAAGTGAAAGAATAGTAAAACACAGGAATCGGCCATTAGTGAGCGACACCCACCGGCACCGTGGTCCGATAACCTGCGTAAGGTCACCGTAATAGTGGGTGAGGAAAGCAGAAGCCTGGCATCTTAGTACAAACTTGGGTGAGCCCATATCCAAGATAGGATTGCGACTGATTAATGATGAATTGTAACCTATTGCCCACGGCTGGGCACGGACCTTCGTATTTCACAGACTGCATTTCCCTCAAGCTTATACAAAACCCATTGATGGATTTCACATATCAATCTTCATGTGAATGGTTTTTCACAACAAGAACGAGCGAATCCGTGAAAACAAGCTTGTCGTTGTTCCCTTTACTTTAAAATACTTTTGTTAAGATTTCGCTTTTGTTGACATCAAAGATTAAGTTCCTCCTCAATATTGTTAAAGACAAAACAAAATAAGCACGGAAACAAGACAAGCTGGAAGTGCTTTCCGAGTTAAACCAAATATCTTATTCATAAGTTCTATCCACATATAAGCAAAAGTTATACACGTTCGTAGCTCTCCACGAAAGCTGACCCAGATTACAAGATTCCGATGGTTCAACTAGCTTTCTGCATTTCCTTATCGAATTCACGAATGAGTTCCGCCAAAATCTCTTTGCAAACCAGGTTTACCGACTGAATTTTTTTGCACAAATATAGATGTGCATCGACTTTTCCTTTATAGACAATGCTTCATTTTGGAAAAAATACATTAGTTTGTGACACATAGTTCATCGCCCATGCACCGCTTATTATTACGCCATAGCAAGTTTTACTTTTCCCTGCCTGTTTTCCTATATTTTCGTATAGTACTGAAGCGATTTCGATGCTATTATCACTGCGGACAAAGCATTTTACATAAAACCATATAACTCACTAAAATGCTTTGCTATTTGTACTATGAAAATACTTGGAATCAGCAATTCATTTTTTTATTCAAATTAAGTTACCCTGGAGATTTTTTTAAAAAGTTATGTACGGAATTTATTTACCATTCGTTCATTTGCCTTACTATTGATTAAAAATGTATGTCCATTTATAACTTTTAGCCCGATGAAAATTGTAATGTCAAAATTCTACCGCTGGTAAGTGAATGGATAGTAAGATATAGGTCCGGTCATCAACTCTACTTCCCACTCTATGAACACCACTTTATTATTTATCTATCAAGAAACTCCCCAGCAACACGTAATAATACAATAAGGCTATACTGCGGCTATATAATATATAATAAGGCTATAAAACATAAATAAAATTTTCTGGAATTAATTTGGATATTCCGCTACTGCATTTATATTAACATTCCCTGACTTATGCATATTTATACCATGGCTTGAACATTTGCCATTATTTATTTAGGTTTATGGCTTGGCAGCTAGACCTTTAATCCAGATCTTAGATTACAATATAGTTTCATTTTCTTAAGCCTATATATAACTCAGCCGAACTGTAAGTTATCAACTAAAGCCATTCAACGGAGTTCTTGTGACAACATGAAAGGCCACATTTAACAATACAGTTCACATTTCTCACAAAAACACATAAATTACTACTCAAAATCTATAACTATCCTACAACTATTGTTCATTTTAGAGTAATTTTACATTTTTTTTGAAAATAAAACTGCACAGCAAACCATCTTTCCTTCCGTCCGAGTTGAACATAGATAATTGCGCCCAAATACATGTAACAACTTTTTATTATTCTATTGCAGGTCATTTCCATTATAATTAATTCACCCATTTTAACCATCGGAGAACATCTCATGTAAATATATTCGGAACACGTTCTGGTGATACAATTATCTTGCATGCAAATGCGAAAGGGGATTCGGTTCATTTACGCTGAGAACCGCAGTGGGAGCATCTATTTTATATTCTGCTTAAGCAAAGTTAAACGAGAAGGTTCTTTGTAGCATCACTTCAAAATAGAAAACAAACACAGAAGATTCTTACTATTTAAAATTTATTCTTGGTTCTTTCGCGCCAAGAATTATTTTTTTAATTTGTCTTTAAAAGCCTCTGTGTTAAACATGGTTGTCTGGAAGAGATCACTGTGATCAATATCTCTATCTTAAAAAATAACGAAAGTTACCTAATCTACCTAATACTCATTTTCTTGGTTTATAAGTTTATGTGAATAAATTCTTCATTCACCCATATAAAAGCAGAGACGAAATAATTCAATGATAACTAATTAATTGTCTAACTAACAATATTGATTTCTATATCTAATTTATGTATAAAACGTACGTATACACAACATTTAATTATTTAAAAAAGAAAGAAACATTTTTTGCAAATAATTTTTTTCTTTCTTTTCTTTCTTTCTTACAAACACACACATTGTATATCCCTAAATTAAGCAAGTTACGCTTGTGTTATGGGTAATACACAACAGATCACTCTGGGGCCGATCCCAGACACCCAGACCATGGTAAATAATGGAGAAAATACGTTTCCGAAATATACTATACCAGGAACTGAATCCGGAACCTCTGGGTTGCAGTGAGGTAGGCCGTCAAAGGCTTAGCCCGCTCAACCACAGAGGCCGTCTTTTTGCTTGCTTACGTACTGAATACTATTGGAAACGTATTATTTTATACATAAAAACTGTAACATACGTTTCACTTAATTTTTACACAACATTCTTAGAAGTGTGTTTGATGGAATCAAAAAACCACTTGAATCAGAATTGTTTCGGAATCCAGGGATTAAAAGGAATTAGAGAGCTTTGAGTATTTTCCGCTTCTTTTTACCGAGACCGCTTTTAGGCGTTTATCAACAGTCCATTGTAAGTACCTCTTTTTTGTTTTACGTAATATTAATTCATACTTAACTAATATGAAAATATATGGTGGCTTAATTATTAAGCGTCTAACTCCAATAACGTAGATTCGAATTAATTTTATTTATTATTTGCGTGAAAACGTAACACACAGAGTTAATTTCGGATTTATAATATTAATACGGATTACTACATGGTAACGTTGCTGAAAAACATCGTGAAAAAGCCTGCACATAGAGATTACTGATGTGTGAAATCTGCCGATCCGCCTTCGATAAGTGTAAGTTACGGGTCGTAAATTTTTTGTGTCTAATAGCGGGACCATTCCTCTCTGCCTTAGTACTATTGAGCTTACTTTTTCCCATGACCTGAACGCCTACAACTTGATAAAAAAGGGAATAGGTGGTGTGTGTGTTTTCATTTCAATGACTAATACGAGTATATGGGAATCAATTTGCAAATAAGTTTTTTTCCCACCAACAGAAATAACCTTGCGAAGTGGCCTAGATACCCAACCCGCCCTGAGCGCTCGGCTGTCCCATTGAAAGTGTTTATAGCGAATTGTAACGCTTTTGTTTTTACTCGCGTGCTCACAAGCTAGATAATTTGAATAAGGGATCAGACAAAATCCTATTCAATTTAAATAAATAACCAAGACCGCCGTTTCGTGCTGTAAAATTTCGTTAGCGCACCTAATTGTCTTGAATACTTTGGAACTATACAACCAGTATAATTAAATAAATTACAGCTGTTTCCTTTCTTCTTTCATCTTCTCTCATTTATTTGAATTTATTATTTCGGACCATGTCTTTTCATTCCATATTCCTCTATGCTCACGTATGTGGTCACGTAGTCATCCTTTACTTTAGTCAACCCATCTGGTATAAAGTAAAAACTTAAAGAAAGGACTATGGAAAATGTTTTGTTTATCTATATAAAATAATAACAGCCCATAAACGCCCATAAAGGCTTCGGCCTACCATTATTGGGCAAAGAACAGTATACCAGGCACGCTTCTCCAAAGCGGCTTGGGAGGTTTGACACATCGATTATCTCGATACGGCAGGTTTCATCACAATGTCCTTTACCGCTGTTAGCACATGTTATTATAGCAATATGCACACTAGGTCAAAAAACTGTCGAGGTGCATGCGTTTGGGAAGCGTGCGCTTTCCACTATACTACCATGACTTTGTTTATCTAGAGCGATTCTCAAATTGCGTGAAAAATGAGCCCTATGTTACGAACCTTAAGTTCCAATCACAGAGCTATGAAAATCTCCACGCGTTTGACTTCTTTCCCCTGTGGTTCCAATAACCATCTTCTCAAATTGTTAGTTTCTATAGTCCCGATCCATTTTCCAAATAATTAACGTAAGAAAGGACTAAGAAGTACTTGTAAAACTTTGTGATATTTTCCCCTCAATATTAAATTTCGTTTCTTCTGTTGTACTTTTGTACTTGTTAGGGAATCGATTCTTAATGATTCTAAGATTTCAAACTTTAGCAATTCTTTTAGGGTTCCAGGGTATTAACATTTATGTAAAGGACATTGCTAAATGTTCATTTAATGTTTTAAAAACATTTCAGCCACACTTAAGTATACAAACAACGGGTCTACAAACATTAAATACCTACTGATATTTGAATATTTATTTTAATTATTATAACTAGAGTTTGACCTAGGTGGTAGCTTTATTCTATTTATATAAAAACTTAATTCGGTCTTTAATATATAATAATAGGAAAGAAATTAAGTCCATAAAATCTAGACAAATGCCCAGCAAAAAATAGATGTGAGTTGAAGACAACCTAATTTGAAGTTGTATAATGAATAACACTCCCGGTAAAATTCCCATAGGTTTCCTAAAATATATATGATGCGATCTTAGATCATATAAACGTCACCTCAATGGATGCGATATTACCACTTAAGGTCCTTTCTTAAGTGATAATAAGTGTCTTTCGTTTTAGTGAAATCGTATCAAAATTAGCTAATATTTGAGCAATCTAACTAATTCGTACTACACCCGGGAATATTCCCGCGGTAGGCCCGGGACACAAAGTATCGTAGCATTTAAAAAATAAACTATCGTTTTAGTGAAAACTGTCGGAGTAAGCAAATTTTTATGCACCCGAACAACTTCAAACCGCTTCCGGAAAAATTCCCGCGGGAATCGCGGGATGAAGATACCACACAAAATTTGACCAAAATCACATTGGAAGTAGGGAGATTTTACGTGAAACCCGAACAAACAGACATATCGACAAGCAAAATATCTAAATAAAATGGAGCTAGCTACTTACTAAAAAGTAAGTAATACATAATTATTAATTCTTCAGTAAATAGTCTATTAAGCTGTCTACTATTAGAACTTAAAACGATACTAAACAAAACAGATATTCAACATAAAAAAAATAGGGACGTCTAAGATATTTCCTCCCGAAGGATACACAATTAACAATTTCTATAGCCCCTACGTAAGATATTATCGCCCCGATCTCATTATCAGATTATGTTTCGAGGTTTCGTGGAGAAAAACTGCCGCCTTAAAAAATAATGGGACGGAACCGTCGCGTCGCCGTCAGTCGGATCCGTAGGAAGAAAATCTGAGAAATTGAAAAAAAATCGAGCAATTGATTTGAAATCGCTTTCGGATCGCGTTTGAATGAGACGTTTATTTCGATCCAGTTGATTGATGAAATACTCCACCAACATTTCGGAGATATTTCTCCTGTAATAAAAATACTTCAAGCTTTACTCGAGGAATGTTTTTTACTTAAAAGTATTTCAGGCAGTTTTTGTTACATTTACACTTTTTATATGTTTATTAAAGTAACTTACGACCGCGCTCAAAGAATAGAATTAAAGGTAGTACAATGAAGGTGCAAAGGAAATACGAAATTTGTTTTATTAAATTAGTGCTAAGCTAAATTTGTACTTCTAAATTCTTAATGGCATATAAGCTCAAAAAATTAAACATTCAAAAATTAAATTGTTTTCGCGGTTACAAAGGGAAATACGGTCAATATTAACTTAACTATTCCATAAGCTCATTCTAAATGCAATGATGAAAATGCTTTACATTTTTTAATAATCATAATCTAAATTTGATTATGAATTTAAAAAAAAACTCTTCTATCAACCATATAAACCTCGTATAACTATTATGAATAATTGAGAAGAATAGTATTGTATAATTAATAATATAAAATAATATTAACAAAATGTTCCACAGCTGCGCTCATGTTTCCCCATTAGGTGGAAAACGGCCGCCAAGCTTAGCCAAAATGGATTAGTGTCGCATGAATAATGCTTCACGTTAAGTCAGTGGAAAAAGTTAAAAAAGGTCTTGAAATAGTAGGTCAAGTAATATATAATGAAACAGTATTTTTGTTTAATTATAAAATTTAAGTTGACTACTATATTAAAACCAATATTGCTTCACTCGTATAACCGAAATATAATCGAAAAATTGATGAAAATTCTGATGTAGTTTATCAAATTGTGCAAATTATGAAACGTCTGGTGAAAAGTACTATTGATAATTTAATATGTGTAAAAGGTAGGAAACGGGAATATAATTTATTCGGGCTATGAAACCATGGTCAGTATATACAAACTTCATGCAGAACGATATTGTTAAAACCAAATGACGAAAACGTTCGTAAAAAAAAATTTAATACTCAAAAAATATTCTTTATATTGCTAGTTTGGCCAGATTCGTGGCACAAGTAAATGGTGGCAAATTCGTAATAACTACAACTGGGAAAATTAAATATAACATGAAAAATCCGATTTGGTACTTTTTATTTATATAAAAACATAAATGTTTATGATCATGTATTAGCAGAAGGTGATGTCAGGAGCCTTAAGAACAGACGAGCGTGCATGACAAGAGCTATGAATGTCAAAGAAGCAAGTGAGGTGTGTATAAGAATAACTTTATGGCGCTCTGTTGTTCGTGCCTACCCCGCAAGGGACCTGGCGTGAAGTTATGTATGTATGTAAAAACATAAAAGTACCAAATCGGAATACATATGTGAATATGTAACTTCTTCGTTCCGGTTTCACCATTACTTATTTAAATTTTTCCTCAAAATTAACATTTAACAAGGTTTAAGGGATAATGGATCATTAGCCGATTTTGAGTGTGGTGGTGAAAGGACAACATCAAAATATCGAGGGCGTTATAACATATAGGCGTATATGCAAAAATGTCATTTTTTTGTTGTTTACTAAAAACTGTGCATGTTAAAATTTAGAAAGTCTTACCAGTATGCAAGTGTACTACCTAAAAGGAAAGTTATTCCAAATTTCAGCCTTATACAACAAACTAGTTTTGTTTTATTCACAACTTTGTCCCTTGTGTAAAAATGCACTTTTGTCTGTACGCCCATTTGTTATGAAGCCCTCGATATGGAAATTAGGCGTATTTCCACTAGATTTAATAAAAAAGTCATAAGCTTTGAAATATGAATTTTATTACTAAAAAATATCATCACATTTTTAAATATATACACACACAATCACGCATTTTTCCCATATACAAGGCAGAGACTCAAGATCTCCATATGTTACGAGAGGCAAACAATTTTTTTTATTTGCTTTCATTAAATACATATTTTTAATTAATAAAAAAAATGTAATACATTCTTATTTTTGTATACTCTTATAACAAACTCGATATATGTATAAAAGCAATTTACCCTTAATATACAGTACAACAATATATTCATGCAATTGATTAATAACGTATTGGACTAAAACAAAACCACGTTGATATGTTTATAACAGAATTGTTTGTTATTATTTCATATAATAATTCACATATTTCTGAAATTTAATACAATTCCATATTGTATAGTTTAAAATTCAATTCATGTTTATAAAACTAATACTATCATTTGCTTCATTATAGACATACCCAGGCGGCGCATAAAAAATGGTTAAAATACTGGTTAAAAAATTTAATATTGTTACGAATTTGTAGGGTATTTGTAGTACATAAATTCAAAAATGCCGTTGGAATCATCACAAAGTTTATTAGAATTAAAAAACATAAATCGCGCAAAGATCGTCTTTATACGATACTCGCTTCAAAAGTGCACTAACTAACGCCTCTTTCGCAGCCAGAACACGACAGGCGCATTTACCGACTGACCTACCCACATCCATTTGTAAATTAGACATGGCCTCCTAGCAACATGCCACCCACTGGTTCTTGAAATCGTTAAATGGTCAGCTTAATGGCTTCCAAGAATTCTCAAGAAATACCAACACACGAAAGGTTTTACGGCGGCTTACAGCGGCTTGAACAATAGATTAACGCGAACAATAGATCACTCGAATTCAAAGGGGTAATAAAACACCTGTGGTGGTGCGGGTGACAAAGGTAGTATTTCTTGTTGGTGGAAGGAGGCAAAATCACAGCCGGGTAGAATGAAGCGGCACTCACCTACGGATTCCCAATCCTCGTTGTAAAGCCCTTTCAATACCAATCTTTTCGGGTTCATACAAAGAATGGACAACATTCAGAGATTTATACATTTCACTCGTCCATAACGACGCTTCCTTGGATGCAGTACAAAAAATGCATTATTTAAAGGGCTATCTATCTGGTGAAGTAGAACAACTGCTTAGGCGCGTACCAATCACTAGATCAAACTATGCTGAAGCATGGGCAACATTAAACAATAGATATAACAATAAAAAATATTTAGCAAATTGTTTGTTAAAGCGCTTTATGGGTCAACCCAATATAGGAACTGAATCTTGTGTAGCTATAAGCTATAAGAGACATGTTACATATAACAAATGAAACGTTAAATGGTTTAAAAAATTTTGGTATAAGAACCGATGAGTGGGTACTATTGTAATTTACATAATTTGTTCAAAATTAGATCCAGAATCCCGTAAGGGCTGGGAAGCCAAGGTTAGCACTGGAGGCGAGTTGCCAACATTGCAACAATTCTTTGAATGTCTTGAATCTCGTTTCTGTTCATTAGAATTTTTAGATGATAATAATAAAATAAAAAATAAACCTCATTTTTTAAACCAAAAGCCCCAAAAGTTCTACATGCAGTTTCAAATATGTAATGTAAACAATTTGAATAACCAGGGTTGCCAATTTTGTAAAAAACATAATCACAAAATATTTAATTGTAAAGAATTTTCTAGAATAAGCATTGACACTCGACGTGATTTTGTTCAAAAGAATGGTCCATCGAGTCAGAGATCTTGCAAGAACATCGAAGATACGAAAAAATTCGCACGCCACATACGGCGGACATTATCACCACGAGTTTGACTGCGAAGTATATACAAATTACCAAGAAAAATCAGATTCTACGCATAATTTCTGCGCTTTAAACACACAATATGACGCACATCAAGACATTTTCCACGGTAAGGAAAATCGGCCACCGTCAGCTGTACGACACAGCCGAGACCACGACTGCACCGTCACGTGTCGCGCCCTAGGTGATGTATATCAGTTTTGTGTAAAATAAATAATTTGAATAGACAATTCAAATTAAATATTATATATTTTTTACGAACTAAGATTATAGATTTACTGCAAATATACACTAAAAATGTCTGCATTGATAAAAAATCAATTAAGATCATTGAAATTGTACTCAAAATCCTTTGAAAACTTCAAAAAATCTCCTAAAGAGCGTTAGCAAAGGAATCCTATTTAATAACAAGATTAGAAGCACTGGAAGACCAGTGGAAGTTGTTAACAGAGACTCACAGACGTATAACTGCTGACGCTTCAGAAGTGTTGGCTGAACACAAATATTTTTAGGACAGTGTTTATGACGACATCTGTGAATTGGTTATAACTTATAAATCATAAATAAAAGAGCATTTAACAAAATTACAAGTAGGGTCAAGTCCAAATGTCAAACATGTTCCAGGAAAAGATAGTGTTCATGTTAAATTACCCAAAATTTCAATACCAGATATTAATGCCTGTCTCTATCTAGCGCGCGGATTTGCGGGAAGGAGGGGAAAGGTAGGTAATATAAAAGGCATAAGGCGCCTAACCACCCTGCAAAACTAGTAAATATATAGTATAATAATAAATAGTAATAGACTTATGTAATATTAATAGTATAATATATGATGTAAATAACATAAAATATGCTACAAATACCCTAGCGTGTGCGTCAGGAGGAGAATTTAAAAAAAAAACTACCCTACAAGGGCCGTTTTGCTACAATATAAATCCCTTCAAGTGTCGCAAAACTTGAATAATTACAGTCCCATTTGAAATCACAATTGATTTTTCAATCACTACAATTTACTACACAAACGATATATATAATTAAATTATAACCCGAGTTAATATAACACTGAAATAATTAAAATATTATATTCATATGAAACAAAGTTTTATCTATTAAACTATATCATCATTGACACCTCCTTAAATGCATTTATTCAAGATTATTATATATTGTAGCCATACATTTTTCATGGCCATACAATGATTATAATAATAAGTCACCGTCTGCCAATTTTTCTGTTTCCCAAACATTGCGACAGGCAGACGTCATAGTCCCCGTATTCCCAGACCCTTAGTACCACTAACAGTTCACCCTAATAGCCCAGTACTTTTTGTTCTCATTTCCCACAATAGTCCTACAGTGGCCGGGGCATGGGTGCATTATTATATGGTGTACACAGGGAAAATCACCGGTCAGTGTCATGTCGCATTTTGATTAAATTTTTCAAGGGGCATCTATGTGTTGGCCTCCCCATGGCCCCACGCAAGCCTTCCAAAAGTCCGGGCCATTCTAAAGACACACATTAAAAATTATTATTGTATGGCTACAAAATTAAATATATTATATCCTAATATCTTAATAATTGCCAATCACTGGGGTGGTGCCAACAATGGTAGTTACCCCTATATGAGATTTCATAATGTCAGTTGTTGGCTGTCTTTTTAGAAATACTCTATGGTCTGTTGTGTTTCGTATAACTTGACATCATCTTTCTTCAGTGTTAACTCCGGCCTGTAAAAAAGTAAAAAAAGTTATAAACGGCTGAAGCAGGAATTCGAACTGACAATGAAGAAACTTACTCCTCAGCGTTTTAACATCTGTATCTACTAGTTTAAACATCTAGCTCTTTTTAAGGTTTCATAGCCATTTTGGCAAAACCGGAACTCTTGTGTAATCGCCATGTCCGGCCGTCCGTCTGTCTGTGTATGTCACAGTCTTTTTCTCAGAAAACTCTATCTTATACTTAGAAAATATAAAGTGCAAACGAGCTGAGAAAAATAGAAACTAAATGAACTGAATATCATGAAATTTGGATATCATGGAGGACATGGATGAGCTACTTTATATCCCGAAGATTGGTTACGTTATGTAGCACATTACTTTAAACAAGCAAATAATTACTTACAATGTTATCTCTACAGTTTGTTGTTGACCTGAAACAGAAAATAATTAAATTAATTACAATCCTTACAACTTACATATATGTTCTGTATATTTCGATGCTAATAGTCTAAGGCTACAAAATAAAGGTATTAAGATTTCTTAATACATACTAATAATTACAAACAATAGTTGTAGGAAATTTATAGTTTTTGAGTAGTAATTATGTGTTTTGTGAGAAATGTGAATTGTACAGTCAAATGTGGCCTTTCGAGTTGTCACAAGAACTACGTTGAATGGCACTAGCTTATTATCTACAGTTCAGCTGTGCTACACATAGGCTTAAGAAAATGAAGAAACTATATTGTAAAGTAAGATCTGTATATATAGATATAGTATATACTTATTTGTTGTTTGTTTTCCGAATAAGACTAAAATAAACAATAGTTGTAGGATATTTATAGTTTTTGAGTAGTAATTAGTGATAAAAATGAAAGAAGAAATATATAAAACAACGTATTTATTCAAATAAGAATAATAACCATTTATAATAAATTATTAATTAGGTATCTGTGTATTAAAAAACTAGAAGTACAAAAGTTTAGAATGTAACAAGTTATATTAAAAATAAATATAAATACTTATATCTAAGTTTAAAATTAACAGCAAAAAAGATAATAATGATTTTTATAAGAATGATAATCTTTCTTTGATAAGAATGAGTTTTTATCGATAATGGCGTTGTGCCCGCGCAACATGCTCACCGCCTAGCCGGGCTGAGGCCGAGCTATGATTTATGACCCACACTGCACGGACAAAATAATTCTACTGTAAATAAATAAAATAGCAAATCAACACTGAGAATGTCACAAATGAACAACTCACCCATTTGTGGCTGCGTAATGAATCCACTAACGTCAGAGAAGTAGATGGCATGATTCATCTGAATCAACTTCTTGGACTGGTCAATGTACGTCGCTTGTATTATCGGTGCTGAAGTGTTCACAACTTGCATCCCGTCCGTTCTCCACTCTTCCAACACTCCGTTGCTCTCTTGCAGCTTCGGCATCCGGTCGACCTGCTTGTATGCCAGTTCACTGCTCTCTTGGATCTTCTGCATCCTTTCCACCTGTTTGTAAGTGGGCTCGCCGCCTATATAGTCACGTTTGATTCTGTTGTGATAACGTATCTCGTGTTTTCGAAGATCGGACCTATGAGTAAAATAGACTACATGTTCACATCATATTTTCTTAAGTTTTCGCGACTTGTATACATAATAGAAATACGTTTTATCGGTTTAAGCGCGGTAATTTATTTGATTTTTGTCATTCCTACGTTTCGGCCAGTTTTCAGTGGCCGTGTGATCACGGAAGACAAAGATGTCGAGTGTCACCGAGTATTGTTAAAGTTTTTCATTTATCATATGAATTCGTGATCAATCCCTCTGCGAATGCGGCTTAGCCGAAGGAACTCTTCACCACTATTTTTTTATTGTCCCAAAATTATTACACCCCTTTATGACGTTTTGCATAAAGAGCTTCCTCGCCCTATCAATTTGAACTTCCTTCTCACCCTGGCTGACAAAAACCATGTATATACTTTATGTAAATTTATATCAGTTAATAACATTTATCTATAGTGTAGTTAGTCTAACCTATATGTGTTTTGTTCTGTTTACAGGTATACAGAAAACCTTACTGTACAATACCGGTCAAAAGTTATTTTATACAGCTTAATTTGCTACATTATTAATTCACCTGTCATTTTTCGTATATTTTACATATTTACGGCGACATTAGCAAAATTTTGCTAATGTCACCACATTAGCAAAATCAATGCCAAAGGCGTTGGAGTCAAAATCAACAAAAGTCAAGTCTTATTTATCATATAAATTATGCCGCGCTTAAAACCGTCAATACGTAGTTTTATTATAGACTACATGTTATTACTGGACTAAGGAACTGAAAACATTCTAGGACTAGCGGCAGGATAAGATGCTATAAAAGCACATGTACTTTTTTATTGCAGGAGTTTAGCAGACAGGCAGACAGCTATCTTGATGGCAAGCGGTTAGCATCGCCTAAAGACATTTGCAACACTAAAGGTGCTACAAATGCGCTGCTGCCCTCTTTAGGGACTGGAACCTGGTCAGTAATGACGAAACACAACTCAAGGTTGTTGTGGCGGCATACTATATACCAGGGGTGGTAGCCATCCAGTCGGGTAAATATCCTACCACCTGGCTGTGGGTTGTTTTGTCGCCTCTGACGACAAGTCGCTTGGCCGAAGGAAATTGTATTCTTTCTGTCTGCACATATAGAACAGTCAAAGTTGAGCAATTAAATACAAGTTTAGAATAGATAATTCAATGTATACACACAAAAAATCATTTATTATTATTGGTTGCCTAAAGAGATCGCCTTTTAAAGATAAGGCCGCGTGTTGTTTTATCAAGAAGTATTGTAATTACGCATAATTTCTACTTATGTATTTAGCAATAAGGCGTTATCTATCTATATGATCCACCTTACAACTTAAAACTCAACAAAGATATTTAGATAAAACTTCTATGATCAGCCAAATAAACATATAAAAAAATTCATATAATAAATCAAATGAATTATTATAATATAAAAATAATATCAGCCCATAAATGTCCCACTGCTGGGCTCGGGCCTCCCATTATAGGGGGAACGGACAGTATACCCACCACGCTTGTCCAAGGCGGCTTGGCAGGTTTGACACATCGGTTATCTCGATGTGCAGGTTGCATCACGATGGTTTCCTTCACCGTTGTTAGCGCGTGGTAATTGTAACGATATGCACATTAGATCAGATTAGACTCGTGCGCCAGCCATTGCGCTACCAAGCCTGACTGAATTATTAGAGATGACGAAATATGAAGTATAGGCTAGAAGGGATGGGATTTGGAATAGGAAGAATGATTAGGGGAGAGGGGAAAGTGGACCAACGCAACTGTTGCTGTGAAACACGATGAACTGTAGACTAAACATTCACGCTGATATTCTGTAAGAGCATGGTATCATACCGATCATGCCGGCCTATGACGTTAATTCCTTTCATCATCATCATCACGTTAATCGTTGCTCGAGCTCACCCGCCCATCCCCCTTTCCTCCACTCCCTCTCAGCATCCCCTTTGAACCATGCACGCAGTCATCCCACGTCACCGCATCTGGCCCCCGACGGACCTGGAGGCATGCTAGACATTCCCACTAATTACCGTCTGCGTAAACGTTCGTTCGATGAATGTTATGAAATAAATTAAGTTTACTTGTAACAGAAATCCCTGCCGCAATAGTTGCACGTGTGTTTGATGTTCATGTGGGTGGCCTGGTGGTGTTCCCGGAGAGCTGTGTTAGTTCTGAAAGCCTTCTCGCACAACTGACACTGCAAGTACAAAAACATTGTCCATACTGCTGAAAGTATATTTATTCTGGGAGTAATAACCCTCAAGTTAGAACGAGAGAAACATGACTCGGAAAAAATCCTAAATACGCCATTTTTACTATTGACAAGATGGCACCACTAGTTGCTTTTCTTCTACTTTTGATATAGAATTGGCTATAAACAAATATACTCGTATATTAGATCACAAAAACATCGTAAGGTAGTATAAGCCAGGCTCATAGAATGAAATGTAGGTATCTGTGCCACAGTGTAAATCATAATTTACTTTGAACTGTCCCTGTATATTTATACTAGGATTTGCCCACGTCTTTGTCCACGTTGACTTGAAATTCCCGCGGGATTCCCATCACATAAAGTACAACAGCCATCGTTAAATCAAAACTGTATCGGAAGAAGCTAATTTTTATGGACCCGAACAACTACAAACCGCTCTTGGGAAAGTTCCCGCCAGATTCCCGGAGTAAAAAAATCACACATTTTATTACATAAAATTTGTTTTCGACCAGTGAAAAAATCTCATTTTTTTAAATATGGTCATCATTCCCATTCCTTTTAAATCATTGTCAGAAAAATTCCTATTTGATTCCCAGGATAAAGAGTAGCGCAGATTTTAAGTCTAAGAATTTGTCGAAATCGGCCCAGTAGTTTTTACGTGATTCCAAAACAGACGAGAAATCTAAAAAAAATTGCATCGTGTTCCCTATTTTTTTTTTAATAGCTTCAATACGGCATATTTATATTTTTGTAAACCTATTCCTGTAAACTAAATGCGTAAGTGTCAAATAGGCCATGTAAACTACTGATAACTGAACATGTGAACGAAAATCAAACAAAATGGAGAAGATGTGATTCCGGGATTAATATTTGCCAAAGAAAGACCTTGAACTGCTTCTCCTGATGCGTCAGCTTGTGCTTGTTGAGATTGGACGGGTTGACGAAGGTGGCGGGACACTCGGGGCACTTGTACGGCTTCTCGCCAGTATGCGTGCGCATGTGCATCACCAGGTAGTACTTGTACTTAGACCTGTACGGGCACAGGTCGCAAAAGAAGTTGAAAGTATTCGTGTGGACGCGCCTGAAAACAATTAGCAATAGTTGAACCCTTAAATTAGGTAGGGTAACCAGATCATGCATGGTCCTTTTTCATTCGCCTACTTCTCCGTCATGTGCCAAGATAGAGGCCGTTGTTTTGTTGTCTTATTTTAATTCTACTTTTAACATCATCATCATCATCATCTTCAGACAAATTCAGTCCACTGCTGGACGTAGGCCTCCCCACTCGCTTTTAAAACTAGGGATAATAAAAGTAGGTGATGTTTTGATTTTTCTGTTTTACCTTTTCGAAATCTTACAAGTCTACTAATGTTACTTATTAAGTTATTATATACTTTGTAAATTTGTAGCTATTTCTATTTCAATTATTTGTTACAGTTTCCTTAATATCTATTCCATTTTTTTCTAATTTCATAATAATTTCCGCCTTTTCCCTCCCTACCTCCTTCATCATTTCTCTCTCTCTCTCTCTCTATCTCTCCATCTCTATCTCTGTCGCTCTCTATCTCTCCCGCTCTATCTCTCCATCTCTCTCTATCTCTGTCTCTCCATCTCTCTTTCTATCTCTCCCTCATCTCTCTCTATACCTATCACTCTATCTCTCTCTACTTCTATCTCTGCCACTCTATCTCTATTTATATATATATCTCTCTCTCTAAGTGTGAAAGAGATGCTGTGAATCCAAATTACAGTCCACCAAGAATTCAACACTGTTATACTACCTCTTGAACCTTATAATTATGTATGCTTTGGGAACTGAACACATTTTTTATTCCAACATTGAACATTAAGATACTATCATAAGCTGACTTGTTGGATTACACTATCATACTGTTTACTGAATCACACATACACACGCTGAACCAAATTTCATTTTTCTAACGAGTTTCTACTTTTAATTCATAATAATGAAAATTTCTGTGAATACTACTCACAGAGTATAATATACTCGCAGAGTTTTCAGGGCATAATATCATATCAGCGTAAGAAGCGACAAAACAACCCACAGCCAGGTGATAGGGTATTTTTCCATCTGGATGGTTACCATCCATGGTCTTAGAGTATTTTGTTATCACAACTTTGAGTTGTGTTCCAGGGTTAGGCCAGATTCCAGTTTCCCTCGAGGCTGGCATATTGGCAGCAACTCTGGTTTTGGTCCATAGGCCACCATAATCACTTTCAATCACAGTTGGGCCTTGAGCCTGTATGTTGTGCTTCAGTAATAAATAAAAGGGCAGGCTTATAACCATAGAGCAGAAAGAAAACCTACATGTGATTTTTAAGCCTTGTAACACTTTGAAACTCCTTGTTGCAAGTGAGACACTTCTGCATAACAATCTCCTTGTGTATGTGCCGCATATGCTGGGCGATGCTCAGCACCAACTCCCCACAAACGTCGCACGCACGACGCATGCATTGGCTCTCGCGACGGTGCATCATTAGTTTGTCCTTAAATTAGTCATATTTTCAATCAACATACATGAACAGAAACAAAACTTTATTAATCACCAAAATAGTAGTCTCACTATACTAGTGATGTAGGTGTCCATAGACAATCAACATAATTTCCTTGAACGTCAAATTACAACGGAACTGGTATATTGTATCAAAGAGGTATTTTCTGTCTTCACAGCCATAGAAATAATCGATTTTTATAAATATTGGTATGGCAGCATTTAAAGAGACCATTATTGAACACAAAATATTTATTAATTTAGAAAATACCTACAAAGATTTCCATGGCATATAGAACTAACACCTTAAATACAATAAGCTGAGAGACTATTATAAGTTTTTGTGATTTCATTTTTTATTATTTCATAGCCATCTTGGCAAAAATGGAGCCCTTATAAAAGCACAGGTTTGTTCTTCTAACTATATATCACAAGCACTTCTTAAAGACTACTAAATTTGAATTAGCACTCATAAACTACCATAAATAAATAACATGGTATTTATTTCCATAACAACAAGTAAGATTATCACCAAATATAGGTACCTTATCTGAAAAAGTGATATCACATGGTGAACATTTTATTTGTTTTGTCTTAGATGATTTCTTATTCATCAGTCTTTCCTTCTTCTGTCTCTCTTTCTCCCTTAACTCTTCTATTTTCACTCGCTTAAGTTTCATTTTGTTTAAGATCATTTGGAAGTCATGCTTGGAGTATGGGTATGAATGAAGTGATGGATCCCCTGAGAAAAATCAAATAGTACTATCTATACATTCTTCAAGGCCTTGGGAATGGACTAGTTTTTATAATACTTATTATACATGTACTTTCAATAATAAGGATAATCATATTCTAGACTTTCTATTTTAAGAAAAGAAAATTTTAACAGATATATAATTATTTTTAATTATAGGAGTTTAGCAGACCGGCAGAAGGCCCACTTGATGGAAACCGGTTACCATCGCCAATGGATATTTGCAACACCAAAGGTGCTACAAATGTGCTGCTGCTCTCTTAAGGGAGACTGGAACCTGGTCACTAATCCCCGAACACAACTCAAGGTCGTTATAGTGGCATACTTCAGACCAGGGGTGGTAGTCATCCAGTCGGGCAAATGCCCTACCACCTGGCTTTGGTTTGTTTAGTCACCTCTTATGACAGGCCACCCTGGATAAAATTCTGATACTGGGAATCCAAATTTAAGTTTGATTTTGATTAATTTAAGTTTGATACCTCAAACATTAAAAATTGAAAGAGGTTTTTATTACATAAAAATTATAGAGAAAAGGAGGAAAGTATAGTACAAAAACATTTTTAATAATTCCATAATTTTTGTTGTGTTAGTTGTAGGTATTTTAAAATTATTCAAAATTATGTCTTATTATTATTGCATTTTCAAAAGAATAACATTTATTACATTAGTACACAAAACTTACCCATTGGATTTAAGATTTTTTGAATTTCTTTTCTGATGACTCACAAGTAAATTTGAAATTTAATGCTGTTTTCAGTACTTCCAGGCAGTCTGTACAGATGTATTTTGGCAAAGAATCATCTATCTCTATCTGAAACATGAAGCCTTGAAAGTTAATTTATCTCAAGTGGCTGCTTAATATAAACCAAACTCAATTTCTGAAACAGTAGTTATAATAAAATTATTCTTATTTTTTGGTTGATAATAGAGTAATTGATTAATGAAATACATTTTTTTTTTAATCTAGTTTCATATACCTACTGTTCTTTTGTTTTATTATTGGGAGAAATTGGCCATAACAGTAGCATTTTTGTTCATCAGGTATGTGAATTTGTATTATACCAAAAATGATGAGTGATTGTAATCAATTACTTATATTAATAAATAAAAATAAATAGCCTTTATTTCCTGACATTTTTGTTTGACACTTTGACAGCTGCCAAGCCAGTTGCCTTATTGCAATAGGCCTCCTCCAGATACGCCATTTTGTTTGATCGCTCGCTAATCTCCTCCAATCCTTTGGAAGATCATCTTGTCTCTGATCTCCTTCTTCTCCTTTTCCATCCTGCAGGTACCAATCATTGATATATTTTGTCCACTTTTCCTTATTTGACAGCACTGTATGTTGTGTCCATCTCCACTACATAATTTTAACCTTCAAAGTTGTATCTACTTAGCCTGTTCTTTTTCCTTTCTTAATCAGAACAGTCAATGAAAATTCAACAAATTAAGTAACTTGAATCATGTGGATATAGACTTATTTGTGTATAGTCTAGCATCTATAAATGGAATTTTCATTTCCACCTTATTTTAAACATTCATTTATATATTTTTCTGTCATCCATGTAGGCTCATCAATGGCTTCTCCTTGATTCTTGTATCATATATATAATATATGGAGCCTAGTTTTTAAAATTATAACTATTACCTCCTCAAATACAATAAAATATAAAATAGATATAGAGGTGTGTTGAATTGAGTCAAAAGCTTTGGTATAATCTACAAATGCAATATAGTAGGATTTGTAATTTTAATATAATTATAATCTAATAACTATTTCACAACATGTATATGATCAATTGTGGAAAGATCACTTTTGAAATCACTGATAGCTTGCTCTATTGGTTGTTGTTTATCAAGACATTTTGCAATTCTTCCAAGAATAATTTTAGAGAATAGTTTTTATACATTGGCCATTAAACTCCTTGATCTATAATTGTCTATTTTACTCTTATCTTCCTTTATGTGAATTAAAACAGTTGTTGATTTTGTCCATTGTATTCATCGTCGTCAGCCATTCACAGTCCACTGCTGGACGTAGGCCTCCCCAAGACGGCGCCACTCATACCTATCTGCTGCCTTTCTCATCCAGCGCCTACCGGCGACCTTGCGTAGGTCGTCGGTCCATCGGGCTGGAGGGCGTCCGACACTACGTTTACCGAGACGTGGTCTCCACTCCAGGACTCGTCTGCTCCAACGGCCATCGGTCCTGCGACAGACGTGACCGGCCCACTGCCACTTCAACTTGCTAATTTTGCGAGCTATGTCGGTTACTTTGGTTCTCTTACGGATATCCTCATTTCTAATTTTATCCATAAGAGAAACACCCAACATAGCTCGCTCCATAGCCCGTTGAGTGACTCGGAACTTGTGAACCAATCCAGCCGTCAGTGTCCACGTCTCGGCCCCGTAGGTCGGGACGGGGAGGACGCACTGCTCGAAGACTTTTGTCTTCAAGCATTGCGGAATGGTCGACGAGAACACTTGATGAAGGAACTTGACACGACGACTTGTCCATTGTATTGGTATTTAATTATTGCAAAATATTTCATTGAATATTTGTGAGGTTTGAGTATAATGTCTACAAAAAGAAGTAATGACTGACTCACTGACTATTCAAAGAACTTATAGACATACTTAAGTAATGTTACTAACAATATTTGATAAATGAATACCAAAAATAAAGATAAATCTATAAGTGATGAATTTTGTAATATTTGATCCTTTTTGTATGTAGTAAAGATGGCCTTAATGGTTGAATTTATTTATCTGTTAATTGGTAATTGATAAATACCGGTAAATCTTTTAGTTAAAAAATTAATTCTGCTATGTTAATGTTACTCGAATGGTTGAGTTTCTTATATTATTTTTGATTCAATGAACTTTCCTTCATACTTCTACATAGTAATGGTTAAGTGTCTTATATTATTTTTGATTCAATGGACTTTTCTTCATACTTCTATATTTTAAGTTAGATATAAAATTTAAAAATCAACAATGACAACGTAAACAAAGGCTCAAACACACAAAACACAAAGTACAAATCTCTTGAAATACAAAAACACAACTTTACCAAAATAATAGAAAATATTAATATATATAAAACCCATAATATCAATTACTAACAAATAAAAATACCATTAAGTGTAAAAAACACCAAGTTAAATATTGTGCTTTATTCTGAGGGCTGCAGAGCATACAATCAAATACTCAAAATTCAATATTTACATAACAAGTTGAAAACATCTGCAAAGCGAAAATAAATCTTTTGTTGAGGACTATAACATTAAAACTTGCATGTATATAATTTCCAATATTGTTAAATGGTATTTTTAACCCTTTTGCTTAATTTTATTTATCAAATAGAAGAGTTAATGTTTTTTACCATTAAATTTATTGGTTAATGGTTATATTTGCCACCACTAGTATGTAGCATTTCCATATATTTTTCATTTTGTTAGTACATATAATTAAATGTTTAGTATGAGGTTTACTTATTTTTCATTTTTTTTACTTACAGTCACATTGGTGATGCTCCTTAAAGCACTCATTATATCAATACCATAAATCCTGTCTCTGAGGGGTGTACAACCACTCTTAGCACATACCCTGCATATCATATCCTTTGCTAAATCAACAGTCTTCTTGCTGAAATGAAACACCAAAATGGACAAAAGTAAAGCATTTTACTAACTTTGACTGATTAAGATATTTAATAAAAATAAACCTATATCTTACTAAATATTCATGTCTTTTTTTTTATTGGTTAAAATCTGACTTAAACTCTATACAAGTAGTGTCAAATTTCTTCTAATGTTAAAGCAAGTGAATGGATAGTAATGAATCAACATCATTGGAATAGACATAGGTAAGTCACCAGTTTACCACTCACCTACCATGAATAGATCGACTCAAGACATTAAAAAAAATGCAGAAGTATTAGCCCTTACTAAAAGTTGAAATGGTAAGAGAAAAGCATACAATATTATGCTTAACTATATGGGTCTAGAGAGTTAAAGTAAGTTTGAACGCTTCTTTATGGTTCTTAAATAAGCGTTCAAACTTAGTCTAACTCTCTATGAATAAGAAAATATAAGTTAATAAAGTAGGTATACATATTATATATTATTTTTAGGTAAGTTGCTTCTAAATGAATACTCAACCTGTCAGACACCAGCTGTTGCCAGTGATCTCCAGTAATAGTTCCTTCATCTTCATTTTTAGAGATATAGGGATATTTCACCTTGTTGAACTTCGATAATAAATCTTTAGTGACATACACCGCCATTATTTTATAAGATACTTAGCCTTAAATTTAACATTTGCTATTCACTTTTTTCTATACACACTGATTACAACAACTTTTAATTCAATTTTACATAGCGAAATAAGGTATTAGAATTACAAAACGAAAATAAAAGTACATGGGTATTTATTTTTTTACCCACTAGCCACTCCACTACCTATCAAAATATGACATTATTATTTTTTTCAATTCTCCATTGATGACGGGCCGAGGAATTACGTCCATACAGTCTAGTCATGTGTGTAATAAATTAACTGATAAATAGGGTACGTTCCACATGACAATCACAATTCTGAATGGTCTTTCAACCGCTCCACGAGTAGCCATGGTTGTTGGCTATGTATGCGGTGGAAATGTCACCAACGACATGGTTTTCGCTCACATTGTATTCACAAACACTCATCTTAACAGGTGGGTCGAAAAGGGCCTTGATAAACTTGGCACGAAAAAATTTATTTCGGAATTGACAAATATTCATATAAAGAAATCGGATTAGATAAAATTTTATTGATTACCTGTAATAGATTTTTTTACAATTCCTTGTAAAAAGGATAACAATAAAAAATTATATATAATATATATTAATATGTTATATTTTAATATAAATCAAGTTAAGCGACTTTCTCACTATTCTGCATCGCAGTCCTGCAGAGGACGAGATTTGCAGGTCTCAAGAGACCTCTTGTTCTGTGGCGCCGGACGCAATAACATTCACAATCCTGATATAACACAGCCGATTGCCTTGCAGGATAGTGAATAAGCCCCATTATATGAAAGATTATTAGGTGTGTGGCGAAACAAACCTTTTCGCCCACTGCCTGGCAGGCGATATTTTTAGAGTGAGGAAGTGTCAATTGTGATGTGACATAAGACACAGAGAGAAAAAGTCGTCTTCAAAATGTATATATTTTCATCCCTTTAAATCTCATTATATATTTAATTTTACCTCTTTCGGATATGTAAATATTATGTACGAAATTACATATTTTATAAATGAACGGGTATTTATTTCTGCAACGACCTGTCATTAATGGTGACCCCTAGAATTTGAGCACAACGTTTCAACATATAAAAATTTGGAATTGTACCATCGTCGTTGCCCACTACTCAAACTGTTTGGGCTGGAGTTTCAAGCCGAGCGATCCCGGGCGTGGACTTCTGGGACTGCTTCAGCGGGCACCCACAGCCCGCAGCGCCGACTCCATCTTCAGGCGAGGCCATCTGGATTGGAATTGCTCCAGCATAACATTTACGGCCCGCAGCTGATGATTTCGACGGTGATTTCAACGATTTTTCGATTGTTCAAAAATAAGGGCGATCGCATACGGACGACTATAAGGTGCATCGTATACCAAACAATTTAAATTGGTTTTTTCTTTTATTTTAACAATGTTCATTCTTTAATATTATTATGTAAATATTTAGCCTTGCACATACTTATTTTTCAATTTTAGGTAGGTGAATTGTGAACTTTTAATTTCTTTATTGTTTTCCTGTTACTGTTAATTTTAATTTGCATTTTTGTATTTACCTTTCACTATGTCTCACGACGAATTCCTTCAGCAACAGGTGAAGGACTTACAAAGTAAATTAGATTTATTAATGACACAAGTTCCACAGTCCTTTCCCACTTCAGTTCACGGCGTGTCTGTTAAGCTTTCAGCGTTTTGGCATGATAAACCAACAATCTGGTTCGCGCAAGCTGAGGTTCAGTTTAGCATAGCTGGCATTACGCAGGATGCTACCAAGTATGGCCATGTTTTGTCCATGCTTGATTCACAGGCAGCCGATGTAGTCGAGGACATTATAGCTCACCCACCTCTTGAAAATAAATATGAGCATCTTAAAACAGAATTAATTGCACGGTTTTCAGCGTCTAAAGAACAACGCGTGCGGAACTTGCTGAGTGATGTACAGCTTGGGGACCGCAAGCCTTCCGTTTTCTTACGTCACTTGCGTTCAATGGCTGGCACATCCCTGTCTGATGATGGTATTATAAGGGAGCTGTGGATGCGTCGACTACCTAGCGAGGTACAACGTATTTTATTAGCTCAGCGTGATTTGCCGCTGGAAAAGGTAGCTGAAATAGCTGATGCTATCGTTGAAGCACCTTCTCCTTCGTGTGCTTCATCCTCATTGGTGCACGCCGTTTCCTCATCTTCGTCAGAACTCGATGATTTAAAGAGAGAGATGAAGGCGCTAGCCCAACGGTTTGACACTTTTATTGGCCACGCGCCCGCTAGCCGCTCTCCATCCAGCAACCGCATATGCTGGTATCATAAAAAATTTGCAGACAAAGCCAGTAAATGCTTGCCCCCTTGCAGTTGGAAGCCGGTTCAAAATTTAAACGCGATTCACGATCAGTAGTGACGGCGACTGATTGTGCTACACCCGGCCGTCGTTTATTTGTGACTGACTTGTCTGGGATGAATAGTCGATTTCTGATTGACACTGGTTCCGACATTAGTTGTTACCCGCGTACACTACTCAAAGGAAGACACGTAACTTCTTCCAATTTTGATGTTTCTGCGGCTAATGGAAGTCCCATAAAAACATACGGCTCTATATCTCTTTGTTTAAATTTAGGGTTACGCCGGGATTTCAGGTGGAATTTTGTGGTAGCCGACGTAAACACGCCAATAATCGGCTCTGACTTTTTGGCATATTTTAATTTACTGCCAGACTGCCGCAATCAGCGTTTGTTAGATGGCACTACACGTTTGTCTGTCCACGCTATCGTCGCGGACACTTCTCAAACAAGTATCAAAACCATTATAAGTAGCAATTCTACTTATTTAGATCTCCTGAAAGAATTCCCAGATATTACACGACCCCCTGGTGTTAATAGGGTTGTCAAACATACAACCGTACACCACATCCTTACCACAGATGGTCCACCTCTTGCGTGCCGCCCTCGCCGCCTCGCTGCGCAAAAACTTCAGGTTGCGAAGAAGGAATTCGAGGACATGCTGGCCTGCGGTACAGCACGACCGTCCAAGAGCCCTTGGTCCTCACCTTTGCACCTAGCAAAGAAGGGCGAGAATGGTTGGAGGCCCTGTGGGGATTATCGTGCTTTAAATGCCCGCACTATCCCAGACTCTTATCCAGTTCGTCATATAGGTGACTTTGGCCAAGACTTGGCTGGTTCTACCATCTTCTCGGTGTTAGACCTGGTCAAGGCATACCAGCAGATCCCCGTTCATCCGGATGACATTTGCAAAACGGCCATCACTACTCCATTCGGGTTATTTGAGTTCCCGTATATGACATTTGGACTTCGAAATGCTGGGCAGACCTTCCAAAGGTTCATAGACGAGGTTGTGCGTGGTTTAAATTTTTGTTTTCCCTATGTAGATGACATTCTGGTGTTCTCCCGTAATCCACAGGATCACGCTGAATACCTTCGCGTTCTTTTCAAACGCCTGTCAGATTATGGGGTAGTTATTAATTCATCTAAATGTGTTTTTGGCGCTGACGAAGTGAAATTTCTTGGACATTGGATTTCTAAAGATGGTATTCGACCACCAGCTGAAAGGATACAAGCTTTGCGGGAGTTTCCCTTACCGAAGACGGTTGAGGGCTTGCGCAGGTTCCTCGGCATGTTAAATTTTTACCGCCGTTTTATCCCGAAGGCTACTACAAGAAGCTACTGCTGAGCTACAAGCCCCTTTGATCAACATGCTGGCTGATTCTCAGTTAAAGGGTCCCAAACCAGTTCCTTGGACTACTGACACTATTCAGGCTTTCCAGAACTGCAAAGACCATCTTGTCAATATCACTCTTTTAGCCCATCCAGATCCCACTGCAAAATTAGGGTTATTCACAGACGCATCTAGTAGCCATGTCGGTGCTTGTCTCCAACAACGTGTTGGAGATGCCTGGCAGCCTCTTGCTTTCTTTAGCAAGAAGCTTACCCCTCGACAGACAACTTGGCCTGCGTATTACCGTGAGCTCCTTGCGGTTTACGAGGCTGTTCAGCATTTTCGACATGTTTTGGAGGCACAACATGTGACGATCTACACTGATCATAAGCCCTTAATTTATGCATTCCTTCAGAGGCGCGAAAAATTACCTCCTCCACAGCTAAACCAACTTTCATTCATCTCTCAATTTACCACTGACATTTTACATATTAAAGGTCAGGACAATGTGGTTGCAGATACAATGTCTCGCGTTGAAACTATAACATTGGAGGAGGAATATGACACTTTAGCCAAGTCACAAGAGTCTGATGAAGAGTTAGCCAAGTTGTTGACTGAAGGTTCCAGTCTCAAGTTATCTAAGGTTAACATTGCTGGTACAAAGTTCGTAATAGTATGCGATACCTCAAGAGGTAAAGCTCGTCCCTTTATTCCTCGTGACTTGCGCCGTGCTATTTTCAATAGGCTTCACAATTTAAGCCATCCGGGCATACGAGCGACCACAAAATTGGTCACTGACCGCTATGTTTGGCCTTCGATAAACAAGAACTGTCGAGAATGGACGCGTTCTTGCCTCGATTGCCAACGCTGCAAAGTTACCCGGCATATATCTACTCCAGTTGGTACTTTTACCACTCCCACTCAGCGTTTCCGCCATGTCCATGTGGACATAGTTGGCCCCCTTCCACATAGCAAGGGCTTTCAATACTGCCTTACCGCCGTCGATAGGTTCACTAGGTGGCCTGAAGCCTGGCCTATGGTTGGAATCACAGCTGAGGAAGTGGCTGAGACCTTCTTCAGAGAGTGGATAGCTCGCTATGGTGTGCCTCAAATTATCACCACCGATCAAGGCCGCCAGTTCGAATCTGCTCTTTTTCGAGCTTTAATGCAACTATGCTCTATCAAGCGCGTTCGTACCACGAGTTATCACCCGTGTGCGAATGGCCTTGTTGAGCGCATGCATCGGCAACTAAAAGCCGCAATTATGTGCCATCAAGAGTCCTGGGTTTTATCATTACCCATCGTGCTTCTAGGCATGCGTTCTGCGCTAAAAGAGGATCTACAAGCTTCCTCCGCCGAGTTAGTGTACGGGGAACCCTTGTGCCTACCCGGAGAATTTCTTGCTCCTTCGCAGACTCCCAACTCAACTGTAGATGCTTCCGCCTTCGTATCCCAGCTTCGCCGCCACATGGCACAGCTGAAGCCTGTTCCTGGTTCACGTCATGGGCAAAAGTCATCTTTCGTTTTCAGAGACATAAACAATGCTTCTCATGTTTGGTTGCGCGACGACACAGTCCGCCATAGTCTCCAGCCTCCGTATAAAGGTCCATATAGGGTGCTTAGCCGGAAGGACAAAACCCTAACAATCGCCATCGGAAACAGGAATGCGGTTGTCAGCATGGACCGTGTCAAACCCGCATACCAAGTGGTTGACGACTCTCCATTTTCGGTCACAGTCTCATCTCCATCTCCACCTCCACCTCCACCTCCCACCCAACAACAGAGCACCACAGATAACAAGAAAACCTACACCACCCGGTCTGGTAGGACAGTCACGTTCAGGTTACCATTTGGTTCGTAGGCCCTTCACCTGTTGCTGTGCTTGTTAGTAACTAAGTTTTTTTTACTATTGTAATAATTAGTATTTTTAAGTTCTTCTTTTTGTCTCCGTGGGGGGGTGGTGTGGCGAAACAAACCTTTTCGCCCACTGCCTGGCAGGCGATATTTTTAGAGTGAGGAAGTGTCAATTGTGATGTGACATAAGACACAGAGAGAAAAAGTCGTCTTCAAAATGTATATATTTTCATCCCTTTAAATCTCATTATATATTTAATTTTACCTCTTTCGGATATGTAAATATTATGTACGAAATTACATATTTTATAAATGAACGGGTATTTATTTCTGCAACGACCCGTCAGGTGTAATGGTATAACTAGTCTTGAAACCAAGCGATAAAATAAATAAAAATACAAAATGTGACTGTGACATCCATAACCATAGTTCATAAACAGATGTCTATGTACGAATATAAAACAACAAATGCATAATCTTTTATTTATTGTGGAAATTGTGAATTTCTTTAATCATTTGAACTTAAAATACAACTGTAAAGGTTTTCTTCAGTTGTAATAATGACTTCTCTTTTCATATTAAAATCAATGCTCCTTAATAAAGCCTTTGAAAAATCAAAAAAGAAGAAGAAACACAAAATACATAAGGCGTGAGTAAATTATTGGAAACAAACTTGTAAATATATATTTAGCTGAATAGTCTAATATTAAACATTTGTATCTTTTGTTTAATTAATATACATATTTGTTTTTTCAGTTATTTAAAAAACGACATAAATACGACGTGCAGAATTTGTAATGTACAGAATGGAAATGTACCAATATTTGACAATGATTACATTTCAAACATTCCTGAAGAAATTCATAATTTTTCCGGTGTTTCTGTAAGTTAGCATTCTGTATTTATTAAACCTTTTTCTGTGCTTAATAATGTCTTCCATATTTACTTTTGCTGTTGTGTGTATGTTAGAAGCATTGTGCCTTGCCAATGACAAAACATGTATAACCAGTAATAAAAGTACGCTTTACGGTTTTTGGGCGCGGTAATTAGTTTAAAATAAAATCAATAATTTACCACACTTAAATCCGTTAAAACATAGTTTTATGAAATTTAAGAAAATATTATGCATAAGCAATCTCTATGAATTGCAGTTCACAACAAACCAATAATGATAACTTTCTTGCACTCCTAATTTGTCATTAGAGAGATAGGTGTCCTTCTGAATTTGTATGTTGCTTACTTTTAATAATTTAAAGTTGAATGCCTCCACAATAGTAAAATAACATTTAAGCTTACCCTGATCTATAACTAATCTATTAAATATCTAGGATGAGGAAAGTTCAAAGATAAATCTATATTCATGTGACAGTGAGTTTATCATACAGGTATATTGATTTTTAATCTTTATCTCCTTCAAAAAAACCGAAGCAAAATTTGATATATTTGGGACTTTGGAGACTAAAAATAAATATGCAAGAATTAACATTTTTATATAAGTTAAGCCTTTATAATATAATTAAAAATAACATTGCAGTGTTTCTGTTTTGTATGGTACTATGTAACGAAATATTATTACCAGCCCCTAGTTTTCTCTTCTGTCTCTAGTGACTAACAAAGTCACTAGAGACAGAAGTTTGCATATTCTAATCCTCCTAGGGCAAATATTTACAACAACATTTGATGTATTCACTCTATAATTTTGGCCTACAAATATCCTACTGCTGGGCTTGGTCCTTCCATTATAGGGAAAAGGACAGTACCTACCACCCTTGTTCAAGGCCGGTGGCAAGTTTAACACATCAGTTATCTCAATTTGCAGGTTGCATCACAATGTTTTCCTTTACCATTGTTAGCACATGGTAATTGTAACAATATGCACATCAGGTCAGAAAACTGCCCAAGTGGTGCAATCATCCCGGCCAAGATTGAACCTGCACCCTTTGAGTACAGGATGTGTGCACTAGTCATTACGCTGTGTATTCATTCTGGTCTGGGTGATATTAGCAAGAGCCCCTATTTTCCAGTATATAGCACAAGTTGAATTTACTTTACTTGAAACATACATTGTATATTCCTCTGCGGATATTATGTTTTAAAAAAATTATATAAAACACATTTCACTATATCTTGTTCTCATTTTAATCTTTTTAAATTGTAGATTGAGAAATCAGATAGATTGTCAAAATACATGTGTGAAGACTGTTTAGACCTACTCAATAGCTGCATAACTTTCAGAGAAATGTGCCAGATGACTAACAAGAATATGATAGAATTTGCTGATATAGATGTCAAAATAAAAGGTATATTTTCTATGCATCTAGTTTTAATCAATCAGTCCAAATCTTATTTTAATATTTTACAAAGTAATAAACTCAAACAACTAATTTTTTGTTATATACTATATTGTCAGCCACTATATTGTAAGTTGCCATAATAAAAAAAAATTAGTTTGTGCTCCTGGCTTTTCCACATCTAGTTAAGTTTTTGTTTACTAAATATAAAAAATAAATATATACATACTAATTATACTTCCTGTTTTATAAACAAAGTAACAAGTTATAAGGACTTGTTTTTTCAAGTTCCTTAAATATTAAAATAGTATAGTGTTTCAGACCCTGCATAGCAAATTTATAATGTTGGATTAAATATCAAGATTTAGTGTGAAATGGTAATATACAATGAACAACAGTCTTATATTATGATGTATGACAAAAAGATATTCAATTTTGAGTACATGTATTCTTGAAAAGTGTGGCCCTATAGACTAAAAGTATAGTACCTAAAATCCATTAACCATGTATATCTAGTATAAAACTTCATTGTCTTTTCCAGAGGAAATTCCAGATATAAAGCAGGAGGAAAATAAGCCCAGTAAGAAAGATGAGGATTATATTGAACAAGATGACAGATTTAGTGACAATTCATACAATATCCCTTCACCTATATTCCAGGATCAAGAATGTATTGTATGTGAAATTTGTAAAGATTCATTTAATAGCATGGTATGTACTTGTCCTCTCATTTTAAAATAAATATGCTTATTATTTTGGATATGTGGACAAGTGTAGGGTTGTAGACATATAAGAAAAAGAACAAGTGTACTGGGTGTATATAAGGCTAAAACCTTGAAGTGAAGATGGATTGATCACAACTAGGCCCAATAAAGAAAAATGGATCAAATGTGTAAGTTATTAGTATCCATGTGATGGGAAAAACAAGAGTTCTGAGAGAAAGTCTGGAACTGACCTCCAAAAGAATTGACTTGATGAAATACAAAAAACAGTGGCATATTCTCTAAATAATAATAATGTACTTATGTCAGTGAAATAAATTCTATTATTCTATAGGTTTTTTATGTTATTCTATACATATTCTAAAAAATATTTAATTAATATAAAAGTCTCACATTCATATAGATGCAATATATATGTGACGGACTTTTAGTAAAATAATTATAATTATAATTTTCCAGAAGCATATAATAAACATGGGTGCAAAAAATCAGAACCTAAAGTTCCACAACCTAAAAACAAGTATCTCTGTGATATCTGCGGAAAACAGCTTTTTCAAATGCAAATTTACTAGTTCATATGTAAGTATAATATGTTTTAAAGTAGATGTTTTCATGAGGCTTTGCTCGCCTTGAGACCCTACAACACAGAAGCTATCTTAGTTGCTTTTGTGGCGGTATAAACCGCCATAAAACAATCTAAATCTAATAATATTATAAACTAGAATATGCCCGTGACTTCGTCCACACTTGACTTGAAATTCGCGGGCCACAAAAATCTCAGCATTTAAAAAATTATGTAAAGTAGTTATAATTTTAGTGGAAGCTGTATCAGAATAAGGTAATTTTTATGCATCCGAACCGAACTTCGAACAGATCCCAGGAAACACCCGCGGGATTCCCGGGATAAAAAATAATCGCACACATTTTATTAATTAACTAGCTTCTGCTCGCGACTTCGTCCGCGTGGAAAGTTCTTTTAACTATCCCACGGAATCTTTATTTTTCTGGATCAAAGTATCCTAATATGTTACTTTAATACCTCCAAAATATGTGTACAAAGTTTCATCATGATCGGTTGAATAGTTTTCGCGTGAAAGCGTACAAACTTACATTCACATTTATAATATTAGTAGGGATTACTTAGTTGATCATCATAAAATTGTGTGTATGTTTTCATGGGTACAGAAGAGTACATTCTCATAGGTATATCCACTCCCATCCAGAAAAATACTGCTCCTGAGGAATAGAAATGTAAAGACAAGCTAAAAGATTTTGCACGACAGTGGCGTTTTTTAATGCCGCCATTGTAATCCAGTATTAATCGTGTTGTCATGGTAACCTGTTTTATTTCAATATTTGAAGAAATGCAATCGCAGGTTAGCAGGTTGCTATAACTACATGTTTGTTCAGGGTGGCATAGGATATATCCACTATACTGTTCCCTAAACATCGAAATAAACTTGAATTGTGTCAATAAAATTCATATTAACGCGAGAAAATCTCCGAGCAGATGCTAGTTTTATATAAAAACTCGAAAAGTTATTTGTTGACTTAAAATTTAAAATAGTCCTCTCACTCTTCAAAATTTAATTACAGAATTGTTTTCTTTGCCACAGGGGCACACATGAAAACGTGTTTCCGTTCAAATGCGATGCATGTCCATATCAAGGCAGAACGTTAGACCTCCTAAAAGTCCATAAAAGAACACACATGGCCGATAAACCTTACAAATGTACGCAGTGTCCTAAAGCAACTTCGACTTCCAGCAATCTAATGAAACATATGCGGCATGTCCATAGTAATACAAGACCATTCAAGGTAACATTACAGGGACCAAGCTATGTCTCTATTTTGACTTGTTTTGGTTCTTTCATTTTTTTTGCAAGTATATAACATTAATTGTAAACATTTCTAAATTTGTTGTTAGTAACAAACTATATTCTTAAAGGTATTTCTGCATTCTAAAATAATCTTTCCGAGATATTTAAACATAAGGCTTTATAAATAATATTTATTTTATTTTGCTACTGGATCTTAGTGTACAAATCTGTACATATGTAAGACTCTAAAGCAAATTAAACAAATATTCAGACATCCAACAAACTTACTTTCACATTTGATGCTTACTATTAATTTGAATAAAATCACTTAATTTTTGCAGTAAATATCAAAGTATTAAGTCATTAATCGTTTCAAAAGCGATTTACCTTAGTACTAACTTAACTATCTCAATGACATAATTCATAGTGTAAATGTTTTGTGTTTAAAATTACATTTGTTCTCTACAAATGTATTTGTAAACTCAAAAAATTATTTGTAATAAGTTTTACAGTAGAGAACAATTTAAATAAATCTTACAAGTGTGTTTATTGTACTTTTAGTGTTCCTATTGTGACAAGGCTTTTTCATATCAACATGATGTTAACAGACACCAAAAAGACACCCACTTGAGACAAGGAACAGTTGAATGTGATATATGTTACAAGAAATTTAACACAAAGTAAGTAAATTTCTAAATGAGATTTTCAGTAGTAGTTTCTTGTTGTTATGCTAGCTTCTGCCCGCGACTTCGTCCGCGTGGAAAGTTTTTTAACTACCCCATGGAAACTTATTTTCGGGATTGTTACGGATTTTAATGCTAATAATTCGCTTCTTGAATTTATTGACTTGCCCTTTAGATAAGTGACATAAACAAAACAAAGAAACAATATTACATATAAATTTAAATTTTAAAAAATAATACATTCTAAAGTCCCAACAGGGATCAAAGTATCCTTATTGGCCAGGGATAAGCTATAAGCTACCACCATACAAGATTTCATTTAAATCAGTCCATTCGTTTCGGAGATTAGTCCATACAGACAGACATACATAGAAACCAAAAATTTGAAAAAATCTAAATCAATTCTTTTCACCGCTTATATTCTCCTCCTTTTTTTGCATTTTTTTTCATTGTACAGAAATTCGACCTCTACAGTTTTATTATATGTGTAGATATAATATAAGGTATATCTTTCATTAGTGTTTTTTATGTTTATGCAAAAGGATTGTTCATATAGTTAACTTAGTGGCTTATGTTTCATTCCCATGTTATGTATTCTAGTCCTGGCCAGGAAACTTACAACTTAAGCAATTCTTATCTAATTCTAACGTTATTACAATTAACAATTGCTGCTGATAAAGGTAAATATTGTAATGACACCATTATTAAAACCACCAATCCGCCTTGGAGAAATTTGGTATGCCGTTTATTCCTATGAATATAGGAATAGAAGAGTAAGATGTATATAAGCTGATATTAATGATATTTCAAATTATTCTTTTAGGAAAATTTTGCAAGGTCATCAGAGAAAGATCCACAAAATCAAAGGCGATAGGTTAGGTCGGTTACCGTCTTATTTGCAGTATCAACAGATGGGTGAACCAAACGAGAACAACACTATGAATGAAAGCGATCGCGGTTACGAGATGGGAGTTTTAAGTAAACCAGAACTGATACAGTAGGAGGATATTAAGCCAGTGTATATAGATATGCAGGACTTAATTACTTCATGGAAAAGTGGCATCACTTTAAAATGCATACATTTGCAGTATGCAAGGAAGTTCATGGAACTGATTCTGCAAAATATGCCCATTTTTCAAACACCCTAATGGTGTTTTAAGCTGGACACGAAGATTTACTATTTCTCAAGGTACAAATGTTTGCCCCATTAGCCAGAAGCACAATGAATGAAACGAAAAAGGCGATTTTAAGTAAAGCATTATATAAGACAGTTTAGCGATTGTACCATGGGCAATCTTAGGCCTTTCTAGCGGTACAGGAATGGCACATACAGAGCTAATCAGGAAACGTTCATAGAAATATAGGTGCTGGGTAAGCTTTCAATACCGTGTGTACCGATTCCGCACCACTACTGCTCCGACAAAATGAAAGAGCCTCCGTTTTAAAGATGTCTTCTATCAGCGCGTTCCATTAGTAGCTTTCAACGCCCAAAATGCTCCTTTAGCCGTTCCACAAGGCGACCCCGGTCGCTGTGGTCGTGGCGAGAACATCACTAATGACGTCATCATTGCAGTCATCGATCATACAACTCTCATAACGACGCATGTTAAGAGGTGGGTCAAATAGCCGTTCCACTTGGGTCCATGATTGTAACGCCGGTAGGCAAGTGGACGGGAAAAATCGCGGTCGTGAATGTGGTTGTTGTGAGTCTCTAATGGAACGTAGCCTATCTTTATTAATGTCAGATAAATACTCATGTCAGTAAATTAACATAACATGAGTGATTAAGCTAATCACTCATGGCCCATTCCCATATCTCCTTATACATTCATTTGGTAGTAACACAAGTGAACATTGCCTGTCTATACAAGCTCTACAGCTTACGATAAGTTTTAACCAGTAGTGAGGCAAAACGAATGGTTAGAAATATATAGGAACCAGCCACGAGTCGTTATGATCATAACATGTTTTATCGCCTTTCATCTTCAAACATTTAGCAATTTTTAATATACAATTTAGTTGTGCAATTTCACTATCTAATGTTGTATGGCGTTGATTGGCCTTGCCAGTCATTTGCCAATAATTATGTTTGTTAAAACTGTGTCACAAGATGGCGTCACTGCTAATGAGCTAAAATCGTAGACAGAGAAACCTGTCTACGGCTAAAATGAAATGTCGTTGAAATCCGTAATATCTTTATTTGCTGTGCTGTAAAATTTTATTGCGAATTGTGCTAATATAAATTTTCAATAGATTTTTATATATCAAAGCTGACTTTTCACCCCAATGCCATTAATATCAGTTACTAGAGACATCTCCATACATATTCACATTTTACACTGACATTGTCTTATGAATATGTCCTTTAAAAACGTTATTTTAATCTACATGCTCATCCTAGCATTTATTGAGACACCTATGTAAAGATCTGGTTCTTTTGGACTATTATAAGTATTATAGATATATAAATTCAATTTTATTAAGAAACAACTACATCAGTAAACTGTAGCTAATAAGAGTTTTGTAAAAACTTGACTGGAACAATGTATTACATTATTATTGTGTACGTTATTGATAATCTTCAATTAAGTCTGATTTTATTTTATACAATGTAAATATTTGTTATAGTTATTGCTATAATAGAAAAGAAAGGAAACAATTATTTTACTATAAAATATTTCTTTCTTTCAATATTGCTGTTTTTATATTGCAATATGGATTTATTATATTTTTATTTGTTATTTAAAACATTGTCAGAAGCTTTCATTATGAATATTTTGTTTTATGAAGTTCCAATTCTGTACATTTTGGATAGCCATTGCATTAGGTAGTGGTGACATGAAAGAGAGTTACAATGAAATTTCCATTCTATAGTACTTTTATTCAGATAAAGAAAGTAAGTAAGGAAGTAGAAGATAATTGGAATAAACTAAAAAAAAACGTTTAGTGATACTAATTTAAGGTGACCATGTAACACAAATAATTTGCGACAATGTCTCTTTTATCCACTCACAGACTAACAATGAGTGATAGTCATATTTGATGGTAAACGAAGAGTAAGTGATGGTAATAGGAGAAAGGCTTTTACGCCGCTCTTGCGCACATATATGTTTAAATAACTGTTACTTTCATTACCCAACCTCAATCTGCACAGAAAGTGTATGATAATTTATGTCCAGTTACTATATCTTACTCATTGAGACATTACATGCTAAGATCTTACTATTCATTCACACTTGCCTTTGGTAGAATTTAGAAATTACTTGTGTGGAACTTATGTAAAATTGTAACATCTCTTGGTCTGTCTGGAAGAGCATTATCCATCCCCATATTAAGGCGAATGATTGGTTAGTAATGTTGATATTATATGGATCGATTGGTTAGAACGCAAATAGCGATCTATAAAGTTATTATAATTAATCTATCAAACTAAATCAATTGATCTGAAAGACAATGCTATTCAATTACAATAAATGATTCAAGTTTATATTTATTTATATGGATCACTTTGGTTAATTTTGAATGAATTGAATCCAGGTATTACCGAGATCTAAGCCTATAATTGTTTTTCTTTGAAGTGTATATTTAGAACAAATATCTTATTACATTGTAAAGTTTATGACAAAAGATTATTATAAATTATTTTTATTGTAATATTTCATTATTTATTCAATTTTATTTTCATTTATCCGATTAATGTAAGGTCAACAGCATCATTAGATATAATATTACATTATAAAAGCAATAAAATAGATCTCCAGAATTTTTACACTAATAGTTAATTTTATATTGTAGTATAGTGAAGTTGTTAAATAAGGCAAGCTTTTTTTAATAATAAAGGGCAAAAATGTCTAAAGATTTTAGCATTTTTCTTTTGTCTGCATAAATACTTCACTTTTGATCTACCAAGAAGTATGTGTCTCAAATGTGAGTATCAACAATGAACATTATAATATGTCCTCTGTATACAATGTGGGTGACATTTATCCGACTAAAGCACATTATGATACTCGAGAGAACTTGTTCTATGTGGCGTCTGGGAATAATGAGCAAGGGTACTATTTCAACATCTATATAATTAATATAAAACTACAACTCCTCAGAAGATATCAGGTGAGATTTTCAAATACAATAATAGAGCTAAAAAAGTATGGTAATGTCATTTGTTTGTAAATATAATAATAATAATAAACAAGTCGGCTAACAAACACACATATTATATAATTCCCAAATTAAGCAAGTTGCCCTTGTGTTATGGGTTATGGGTAATATACAATGGACTATTCTGTGGTCGACCCCAGACACCGGGCCGCGCCGCCCCTATGTGCGAAGTGTGCGGCGCACACAGGCGCCAAGACAACAGGGGCGCGTAGAAATTATTTTTGTTACGCTTACACAACAACATAATTATTCTTTGTAGTGGATTTTTGCAGTAATTGGCAAGCGGATTCGAACTGGTTATACCTATTTAGACAAATGTTATCTAAGTATATATCACTGGAGACCATTTAATTCGGTCAAAATTAAGAAATATTTTTTTTAAAAATACGTTGAAACATGCAGCTTCGGGAAAAAAGAGGCGCTTCATAGTTTTCGTACACAGGCGCTGTGGGGGGTCGGCGCGGCACTGCCCAGACAGACACCCAGACCATAGTAAATAACGAAGAAAATTCGTTTGAGAAATTTACCATACCAGGAATCGAACCTGGAGCCTCTGCATTCCATTGAGGTAAGCCATCAAAGGTTTAGCCCGCTCAACCACAAAGGCCGTCAAAACAAAATATCCAATCGATATTTGGATGAGTTACTTTTTGTCATCCTCAAGAAATAAAAAATAAACTCATATTCATTTTTATATATTAGCAAGAATCTGGGTCTTGTTCCAAATGACGGGGATGAATTTTCTAGGGAGCATGAGCATGTATGCACGAGGTTTTTCTAACTTGATTTGTATATTATAACTGTTCAAAGTGAAGAAAAACGTCGTGAAGAAACCAGCACATTGGACACACACCTATTGTGAGACCCGTCTTTAGACAACAATGGTAGGATTTACTGGGTATATTCCCCTGAAGAAACATCAAACTTACATCTAGACTCGAACCCAGATTATTATTTCATTATAAGAATGTTCATATAAAACATTTAATTTACAGGACTACCTGACGGTATGAGCTATACAGTGGCTATAGACAAGAAAAATCAACAAGTTTACTTTGGAACTGGCCGTGGACTGTACTCCTATGATTATAATAATAACTGTGCAGTTCTAGTGTCACAAGAAAGTACTCAGTTAGACATGATCATCATAGATAAGGAGGGAAACAAATTTGTAATTGAAAACAATAATGGATTCCAAGAATTATACCAGTTAATTGGTAATAAGAAAACACAACTTCATACTCTTAACTCTTTGAATGAAATAGCTATTGATAATAAAAATAATTTCTATTTTATTAACAATGAAAAGCTGTTTGTTCTGAAGAGTAATTACATATCTCCGATTTGTTTAAGTAGCTCCCATTTTTCAGGAATAGTGCAAATATCAACATACAATGACAATGTTTTTGTTGCTAATAAAAAATTAATGTACTTTCATGAGAATGATACAGAAAAATTCAAAGCAATTGAAAATATCCCAATCAATGTAACTGCCATAGCATTTGACACAGCTGGTAACTTTGTTTTAGGTGTTAAGGGAAAAATACTGAAGTATAAAAAGAATGATTGTCACTTTAGGGATAGCCATTTCATTGATGAATATGCTAATAACTAGATTAATGAGCACTCTCAAGTTTACATATAAACATTTAGATGTTGTATTGACCAATACATCAAAAGGATATTCCAGAAATATTCAATTGTGTTCAAACATAAATAAATTTGTACTGTTATTTTAGTCAGTGAGTCATGCATGCAGAGGAAAGGGCAAGTGCAGGGGATTGTAGCTACCCCACTGAATTGTATGGCTACTGTTGCTGTTAAAGTCATAGTAGTCACAGTACTTACTTTATAATATACTAGGATTTGCCTGCAACTTCGTCTATTATATTATAAATAATGCTTCAACTTTTAAAAACCGCATTGCACGCCTGGTAAGTAAGCCCCCCAGGTCAAAAATTGTAAATGCCCTTAAGGAAGGACATCTACTTACATTATTTTTTTTCTAATGTATCCAATGTTTTCATAGTTTAAGTGAATTACAACACTTATGAGAAATAATGTTCTTTAACCTTGAACTTTGAATATTTATAAAATAAGAAACAACACAATAATAAATAATTTTGGGCACTCTCAGAGAGCTGGTTCTAGGTTGGACACTGCCTTTATTCAACTAAAATAAAATGAAGTGTTAGATTGTTTAATGTGCAATAAATTGATATTGTATAAATATGTTAATTCCATAATTCATTAATACAGAACATATTAATTTTACAAATTAGTCATGTTATAAATAAAAGCCATTTTAATGAATAAATCATTATTTAATTAATTTTACTTGGCCTATTCTAATCAAGAAATACACAAAACAATCCATCTAGAGTGTAAGCACACTAACAATTTTTTGCTTATTTATGTCAGTCATGATGAATTTATTTATCCTACTGCCTAAAGACCTCAATTTCATATGACTAAAAACCATATCATAAAAATACTGCTTAAAACTTTTACTACAATAAAGCATTAAAATTCATTAATTATCAAGAAGGACCACAGGTAGCACTTCATTATTGCTTATTCCAAGCAAGAAGTATTAGACATACCTACTTATGAACAATTACATCATAGATACTTAATATTATTTTGCATGCATACAACAGACAATCACATTCAAAGTCTAACTATATTATGTTAAACAAAAGTTCTATCTTAATGTGGTAATATACTCTGTGAAATTATTGGGAATGTAATTGGCTGGGCTTGTGAATTAGGCAGAGCCATGGGCTGACTTGTGCTAGAGATAGTAATTTGTTGAGTTGATGTCTGATGAACAAGTTGTTGTCCTGAGGGCACAAGTTGTTGCTGAGCAGACTGTTGAGCAGCTAATTGCTGAGCCGATTGTTGTGCCACCATTTGTTGGGCAGACTGTTGCGCCGCAGCAGCTAACTGTTGTGCCGATTGTTGAGCCGCTAGGTGTTGAGCTGACTGTTGGGCAGCTAAATGTTGCGCAGATTGCTGGGCAGCAAGATGTTGAGCTGACTGTTGAGCAGCTAAATGTTGTGCTGATTGCTGAGCTGCAAGGTGCTGTGCAGACTGCTGGGCAGCCAGATGTTGTGCCGATTGCTGTGCAGCCAAATGTTGGGCTGACTGTTGTGCAGCTAAATGCTGGGCTGATTGTTGTGCAGCCAAATGTTGCGCCGACTGTTGAGCAGCTAAGTGCTGAGCTGATTGTTGAGCAAGATGCTGTGCAGATTGCTGAGCTGCAGCCAAATGCTGAACTGATTGTTGTGCAGCAAACTGGGAAGCCTGATGCTGTTGAGCGAGTTGTGGCTGCAATGCTGACTGTTGCACAAGCTGCTGTACCGCTGCTTGAGGTGCACTCCCCATCAGCTGTTGAGTGGGTGGGGCTAAAGTGAGTTGAGCAGGAACAGCAACTACAGTTTGCCCTCCACCCATTAATGTACCAGAATCACTGACCTGCATTAATTGCTGGGCTCCAGCACTTGTTACTATGAGGGCTCCTGAATTTCCAACAAGTTGCTGTGTTGTACTAACTGTTAATATTTGTGGTGCTGGTGTCAAAAGCTGCGCTCTTGAAGCTGCAGGAGCTAATGCTAGGTTAGGAGTTGCAGCAGCTGGAACTAATGCTGGCAATGCACCAGCTAAACTAACAACAGGAGTAACACTGACAGTAGCTAATGAAACCGGTGCTGAGGTACCATGTCTAGAAGTGATAACACAAGGTTGGTCTGTTCTCACTGATGCTGTCTGTTCTAATAAAAACTCATTCATTGATGTTAACTGAACATTTTTTTCAGTCAAATCTGCCACTTTTTTCAGCAAAACACTAATGTTGTCATGTAATAATTTCACTTTACGGTCTAATATTTCACAGTTAGGGCATACAATAGTTGTTTGCAAGACCTGTTTATCTAAAGCACTATCTTCATATGCAAATCTCCTAAATTTAGCTTCAGGTGGAGAATCATCATCCCTGATAGGAGGTGGTGGTCTGCTAAATTGAGGTGGTGGTACATTACGTACTGGAACCACTTCATTGCCAACAACATCAGGTGGATGTACATATTTACATTCTTGGTTTGAACAATTTCCACGTACATAAGCTTGGCATATTTGTAAAGTGCGAGGATCTCGAGGAAACATTCCAGTAGTATAAAAGTGCTCCTCTTCTTCAGTTGTACTATGAATAAATTTACAATTTACTCTGTAGCATCCTTTGTTTTGAAAATCATGACAAAATCTAAATAATTCTTTAAGAAAGACCTTCGGGGGTATTTCGTGTTTATATCTGCAGTTATCTCTGTCACAATAGCCGCGTATGTAATTGCGGCAGAAACTATTGGCTGTGGAAACCAATTTATCATTGTCTTCAACAAGGTTCATGGCATTATCGTTATTCGCCACGCCAATCATCTTTTACAAACATAAACAAGTTCTCTTAACCACATGCTTCCGAATTATCATTTGGCAATTAATTTCATCGGTCTCTATTTTCTTACCATAAATGACACACATCCATGATCTGTCTTTGTTGAAATTTGTATACATAACTCTTCTAGTAGTTTTACAGCATCACAACTCTTAACTTTTTAAAATTACACGCCACATTTCACAAACTTTATTCTGCAATGATTTATAATATAATAATAATTAGTAAGGGAGAGGATTAAACGTCTTATGACAAAAAAGTAATTGTAGAAGGTCTCCTATTGTATTTATGTACTCTGTGTGTAGCATAGATGATACACTATATTTAGAGAGTGTGTAGTACACACAGTACACAGTTTAGAAGCCAGCAGAGCAGTTAGCAGAAATGTAGTCTGGCCAACAAAAGTTGACCCTGGAAAATGGCGGCTAATTTAAATAATATACGTATGGCAACATCAACATTATTAGGATTAACCTATTTTGATACTTGGTAGTTACTTAATTATTTATGTTGTGTATTTTATCTGTGACAATAGATACATCATACTCGTTTCTAACGATAATATTATAAATACTGAAGTTTGTGACATGTTTTTGTTACTCATTTACGCCAAAAGTACTGAATGGATTTTTATGAAATTTGGAAAACTTGTTATTACTAACCCTTATATCTCGAATCTAGAATGACCTACAATAGAATATAGACTATCTACTTTTAATTCCGGTAGATAGCAGGAAATCAGTAGTCATTACATGTTTTGAAAAATAAACTGCAATATGCGGAAAAACTTAGTTTTATCCGCTTTAATCAAAATCAGATTTCGTCACGGCCCCCTAGCCTCGACCTGAAAGCCACATACGTACCAACTACCAATGGACACATATTTGCAACATTTCAGGGCCTCCTGGTGTGCAGCAGCAGCAGCCCCGGCTGTCAAAGCTGTATCCGGAAGATGGGACTCCGCCAAAGTATCAACACAGGCAAATCCACTCACAACGAAATGAAAACCGCCATCTTGTTTGTCAAAATTGACGTTGACATTCGTATTAGTGTTGCCATGTAAAAATTTTGCAAATAATTCCAGGTTCAACTTTCGATAGCCAAACTATAGCACATTTGCAGTCATTTGCTATATCTTACAATATTTTTTCTTTTTGATTTTTATTTTTATTTCATTTTAATTTCCTATTGTGTGACTTAAATAAAGTCATAACGACAATTGACAAGCTAACCTAATAAAACTATTTGACACTGGCACAGAGCCAAAATTGGTTGGTTCCTGTCTGCATAATAAAACAACTCTACCAATTTGAGGTTTAGGGGTCGAATATATCAACAAAAATCTTTTTCCCATCGATCATTGGCTAATTGAAAGGAAATTATATGGAATGTGTGGTTTAAGTCGAAGGTAATTAATTCATCCCATCCCTAATAGTCTGTGCATAAATTTATTTATCTCTGGCTTAAGTTGAGCCAAGGCCAAGTTGCCAAGCCATAAACATTTAAAAAATCTAACTCGTGTCCGAGTCTGATTATTTATTTTATTTAGGTTTATGACTTGGCAGCTAGGCCTTTAAGCCAGATCTTAGTTTGTAATATATTTTAATTTCTTCATTTTCTTATGCCTATCGATACCTCTGGGCTCAAAGGGCGTAAAGCACATTTTGGGGCATATGGAGTTAATAATACCGTCGTATTCAGTTTTTCATTTTCTATCGATTGGTATATACGAAGTTGCCAAATTCGCACAAAAATGTTCTTTACGCCCCATCTTTTTTGGGCTGCTAAACCAAAATGAAACAGGAAATCGGGCTGTAAATTACATTACTGCGCAAGTTAAAAATATCCTAGGTTGTATAGGAATGCAATTATGAGTATTAAGGCGTATAACGCATTAATTCTCATTATTGTTCTTTACAACCATTCAGCACAATCAGCAACTGTACCATACTACCTCAAAACTATTGTAAATGCATAAAGTATTTCCTGATTTTAGGGTGTAAAGCACCTTGTATTTGACAACTTTTCACTGACAACAACTTCATGCCCTAAATATTAAAAAAATAACAATTTAAATATAGTTTACTACCGAAAAAAATAAACATTTTTTTTTGCCTCATTTATTCTTTACTTCCTCACACCAAAGTTTACTTTGTCTTTTACTATCTAATACAACATTTTTAGCCCTTATTTTCATGTAGTTATGGTATCTATTAAAAAAGATGTCTGTCTGTCTTTGTTTTTAGTATTAAAATAATAATAAAAAACTACTAATTTCGATTTAATTTCTTCGAATTCGTGTTCGTAAATAATTTTACGTTATTGTCCTTTACCATTTAATATTTTTAGTTTGCTCATACAGTTTCAAGTAATAGTTTTTATAATTATTATTCAGGTTAGATAATATTTAATCTCCGACAAAAAAAGACGTGTTAGGTACCTATGTGTCTTATAACCCAATGGTCTTACATGTGTATGTGTACTACCTATTTACTATCAGTCTGTGGCATCACAGTTCTTGAACAGATGAATCGATTTTGGTTTAGTTTTTGTATTTGTTTGTAAACGCCTGTTCAAGAGAGTTTTATCTATGTTTGAAGAAAATCATTCGAGCCGTTTAAAATTGGGGGGGGGGGGCTAGGTGGGGATAAACACAACAAAAAAGGAAATAGACCCGAGTGAGGCATCAAATGAAAGGGCATAATTTATATTAATTCAGCCGGAAGGTAACTTGAATTTCAATTGTATATTATTTTGAATCGTTTCTGTACTTATTTCAATTTCAGAACACACAATATCTCTTCAAGAATTATTATTGAAAGATAATAAATATATAAGGTTGGGGAAAGAGTTTCTTCGCATTTTATATAAAAATTCAAAAGGTTTTTTTTATAAATTTATAAAAAAAGTATGTAGGTGCCATTCTGTTGGATAACTTTTTGCCATCTTGGGGGTAGGGACGTGGCAGTCCTCTCGTGATGTTAACCTGACACTGCCTAAGGAACTGCAGAGACCAAAACAGGTGAAAATCTGAGGTGCAAGGTCAGGACTATACGGCGGATGCATTAACACCTCCCAGCCAAACTAGTAATTTTTGCTGAGTGGCCAAGATGTGCGAGGTCTAGCGTTATCGTGTTGAAAAACCACACCCCTTCTGTTAATTAATTCTGTCTGCTTTCTCTCAACTTTTTGCTTTGATCTCATCAGTTTTTGGCAGTTCAGAATCGATGGTCCTACCTGGCGGTAACAGCTCATAATGAGTAATGCCTTGCCAATACCACCATACACACAGCATCACCTTGTTGCGAGTTAACCCGGGTTTCGCCACAGTCTGTGAAGCCTGACTGGCCTTTGACCACGATCTTTTTCGCACGTTCTTGTCGTACGTGATCCAATTTTCTCCAACAGTTATCAGCGTCTTCAAAAATGGTTCGGTTTCATTATGTCGTAATAAAGAATCACAAATGAGTACACGGTTAATTAGGTTTCTTTCTGTGAGCTCATGAAGCACCCAAATATCGAGCTTTTTTGTGTACCCAGGTTTTATCAAATGCGCTAAAACCGTTTTGTGGTCAATTCCCAGTTCTCCAGCTACATCGTAACTACTAATATGCCGATCTTGCTCCACTTTTTCAAAAATGGCATCAATTTTGTCCGCAACAGGGCGACCAGAGTGACGTGCATCCTTGATATAAAAATTTCCGGATTGAAAATGCTTAAACCAAATTTGCGCTACTCTCATAGATACTGCATTAGGTCCATAAACATCACAATTTTTTTCGCGGCTTGTGTTGCATTTTTACTTTTTTTGTAGTAAAATTTTAAAATGTATTGAATTTCTTCATTAGATTCACTCATTTAAACAATAAGAAAAACAACTGAAAATCACACATTTTCCTAATTTAAATTTGGAGTTGTCTTCTTTAAAATTAAAACTTTTTAATGATACCAAAACCAGCCAGATACAAGTGGTATAGCCAAAGAGATCTTCTTGCAAGTTCGTACATACTATATGCGAAAAGACTTTTCCCCAACCTATTAAAAGTTCAGATCGACAATCAACGGAACCAATTGCTTCCGGTATATTAAATGATGTTAGTAATCCTCTCGATCCAAATAATCTAAGTAAAAATAGCGATATTATTGAAGATAGTGAAGAAGAAAATTTTATGAAATGCTGTAAGCCAAAGATGTTTATTACTTCTAGTGCTGATGATGAAGTTAATACTTCCACATTCTCTAGATTGGTGTACCCCCCACCCCGTTTAACCCTTTTTATTGTGAAAGTTGTACAATTTTAAATACAAACTTTGTGATTTACAACACAATTCAACATTGCTATTATCATTTATTACATAATATTGTACAACTTTTTTACCCTAGGTTACATTTACTGCCTAATTTAATAACGTTAGCTCTTTTTAAATGGGTTTAAAGGACATTTTGCAGTTTTTTTTTGGGTAGTAAAGCAAAACTATTTTGGAAACTATTATATTTATACTTCATTTAATAATATTTGCTTAAAATATAGGAAAATGTAAGTATTTTTCTCATAGATTGTATTTATATAATCATTGAGACAAAAAAGTTATAGCTAATTTTGTTTTATTTTTTACGTTTTTTGGCTCTCCTGAACAGTAGCTGTTTTGTGCTATACGCCCTTTGAGCCCAGAGGTATCGCTATGTGTAGCACAGCTGAACTGTAGGTAATCAGCTAGTGCCATTCAACGGAGTTCTTGTAACAACTCAAAAGGCCACATTTGACTATACAGTTCACATTTCTCACAAAACACATAATCACTTCTCAAAACTATCAATATCCTACAACTATTGTTCATTTTAGAGTAATTTTACACATTTTTAAAAATAAAACTGCACAGCACAACATCTCCTTTCAGTTTCCGCCAAATACTCTCGGAGTCGGATATATCCAATTAGTAAGTAGTCTGTTTCAGTGGTCTCGAACCTACCGATTTTTCGGTATTTCTACCGAGAAGAGCTCTCTTCTACCTAAATATAACGGTTTTTCTGCGATTTCAGGTATACATGGAAATTCTCCCGATTTTTCTACCAATTTTACACTTAAATGTAGCCAACCCTTTTCATTTATGTTTAATGTTACGGGGAAGTCCTCAATAGTAAGTATGGATGGACGTAGTGCAGAATGTTTCATATACTTTGGGGAATACACTTGTGTCCTACAAGTACAACTTGATGATTTCATATTTAATATTTTATCACTTCCCCATTAATCCGCTAACGTTGAACGAATATTTTCACTTAATAATCTTTTGAATGTTTTCAAAAGCAAAACAGCGAAATGGGCTGTCTACTGAATCAATCACTGGTCTATTACATGCAAAACGACTCTTTAATATAGCTAATTGTCGAAGATGACCGCAGCTACGGCCAAAGAATATTGGTATAAAAATAATTATACTTAAGTATGAGTGTTATAAATTAGTTTGTAAGTTTTTTTTCAATTAATATATGAATTTAATTGAATATTGTATTTTTTTGACAAATACCGATTTTAGGTAAAAATATACCGATTTTAGCTGGCAACTCTATCAATCTCATCACTGTCTGAATTGCAGATTGATGTTTTAGAAAAAATAAACATGGCGAAATAAAATAAAATATTATAATCTTACGAAACTAACTTTATTAATTTTGTTGTTAAGGCTATAAACATTTAAATTAATACTATTCAGATAAGTTTCAACTTGAAATTATAGTTTTATAACAATGATGGCATTAATATAGGGTAAGTTCACTTTCTATTTTTTATACAATCTTGTTTTCTCTATAGTGATTATAACATTTATTTCTGCTAACAGATTATTTGAACAATGTTCAAACAACAACTATCGCCCCGCAGTGTGCACCCTTACCAAACAACTGTGGTGCCCCGCAGTGAACAACAATTCGCATCAGCGTCCAAACAGCGGGCTAAGTACCCATGGGCTGAAGATATTAATCCCCCAGCCTACCGAATGACTGGTACTGATAGTTCTACTTCGGATAATGTTTATAATGTATGTATTGAATTAAATTCAATTCAATTTTCGTCAGCAGATTGTAATGCCAATTTAATATTTTTATCATATTGCATTAGCAATCATATAAAAAATTGACGATTACTTGGCAGTCCGTATACAACAAGGGGCTTCTTAGAGGTCAAAAACATCAACTGTTTTCATAATTTAGCTACAGAACTAAGATCAGGCACTAGAATTAAGCTCTATCACTGATTTATTTTTCAAAATTTTCCACTTCATATCTTTACGATATTATGAACTAATATCTCGCTACTTTTTGTCTTAGTTAAAAAATTAATTCAAGAACATCTTGCCAATATCTGATCAATGTTACCTTGTACAATTATCTACGTTGAAAAAGAATAGTTATCTTTTGTAACTCACTATATTACTGGTTAATATTAAATATTAAACCAATTATGTCTACAATTGATATTTGATGAATTGATGATTCTTCTTTAGAATCAGGTGAAAAGAAAATAATTGTATTTTTCAGATGCCCCACTATTACAATAATAGTATTAGAGAGTTTGGTCCTCCATCACCTGTGTACCAATCACCATATGGTGCAAATACATGGTGTAATTACAAAAAAGGGGAGAAGGTGTCCACACACACAGCTCCTTCTAATGTGTACACATTTCCACAATGTGCATCAGCATTTTCACTGCCGCTCTGTGATGAACCCCATTCTAGAACTATTGACCGTTCTCCAATCCCTCCTGTGCCATCAGTGAGCCCTGAAGTGCCTATCATAGGTGCATGTGGAGGACATTGCCCAGGATTTGAATATGTGTGCTATTATATTTTACAGGTAAGTCAGTACTTGTTTTGTTATAATGGGTTAGGGTGCACTAGAGCCTGTAAAAATAGACATTTTTGGGTGTTTTTCCGAAAAGCTACAAATTAAATCAATATTATAAAAAGGGTGCTTATCATACATATCCAGTAACTGTATAAAATATTTTTTTAAGCAATTATTCAAAATAGCAGCTGTGGAATAATATCTCTTTTTCTAGAGTCAACAGCTCACAATTTTTGAATAATAATGAGCCAAATTATTTTTTCTATTATATATATTAACAGTTGTAGAAATCTGTAGGATTTTTTTGAAGTACTGATTTTTAGCTTAAATAATGCACTTCTATAGTGACAAGTTAAACCTTGCCCCAAAAAAACAAATGAACTATGCAACATAAAAAAAAGAATCCTACTACTTTTATAGACAATGTATATCATAATTTCATGTGAATTGACTGAAAATTTTATTAGTTATGTGTCCAGCCAACTTAATAAATGCAGTGTGAGATTATTGACTAGTAGAAAATCTTGAATAATTTTGCAATACCTTTAATCTACAATGCCTGCACCATACAATTGGCCATCAACATCATTTTTGAGGTCCTAGGGGACCATTTAAAAAACTAAAATTGACTTTTCTAATGCTAGAGCGTCTGAGTTTTTTTAGCTAGGAGTGTTGCTCAGGAGTTTTGTGCCGCTTCTTCTCTATTAAACAGTAGTATACATAGAATAGGAAGTACATTTAAATTTTGCCTTATATGTATGACCTTTAAAAAGTGTTCCGCAGTGGAACTAAATTTGAATAAATAATGTAACGAGAGGGCAATCATATTCACCAGAGCTAAAGGTGTAAAAAAAACATGAATTCAAAGCTATAAAGTTCCCTTTATCAGACTTTACATAAAATGGCTGTGAATTATTTACTTGATGTGTTGGCAGTGGTGAGCAACAAAGACTTGTCTATCTATTTATCTAATTTATTATAATCTGAAGTTTATGGTCTTATAAATTTTTGGTGTAAACTTTTGTTTCAGGTGATATTTGTTGTAGGTATATTGACTGGTATATCCTTGTGTATAGCTGGAATAGTGTTGCGTCGCACCAATCGTAATGGTGACCTTGGTGTTTTAGTATACATAGGTAACATTATTCATATAATTACATCACTACATTAGCTAAGAAAATCCTTTAGGTTGGGTTGTCTGTTTGTTGTGATGTGGGTTTGGATTTACAATTACAAATATTATTTTTATTTTTTAAGCTGAAATCTTTGAGTAACTTCTGATCTAGAGTCCTTTAAAAGTAATTATTATTATTAATGTTTTTAGAATCGATAAATCAGAATTACTGATATTGATACAGGATTAATTTCTTTATAAGAACTTTCTGTTGAAAGTATGCCACTACTTAAATAAGTTTGTGTATGGTTTCAGGATGTTTATCTTCATGTGTTTGTGGTGTTTTGCTTGGGGTGCAGTGTTGTGTGCGTCGGGAGATTAGGCAGAGAAAATTGAGAGCCAATATGCATATACCAATGCAATCTATACAGGTAAGGTCTCTATAATTATACATACTTATAAAGATAATATTTTGTCCTAGTATTAGTCTGAATCCATAATAAGCATCATTATTACTTATGGCAGTATATATTACAATAAAGTAATACAAGAGAGGTAACCATAAAACGGGGGGAATAGAGTCTAGGGGGTGAATTGGGACAAACCTCAAGTTTTATTTGTGACCTTATATACACATTTATGTTATGTGTTACACTTTGTGGTAGGATTTAAATTTGAAGCTTGCAATATTTTTTCTATAATCTTTCAACATTCAGTCATCCTGTCATAAGTTTTTTTTTTAAATGTACATCAAAACATTGGGTCATTTATGATAATATATTAGGAGACTGACACTTTAAAAAATGGTAGGTATATGTCAAGTACCTACATACCTAACCTAAAAACCTGCAGGTACCTACAATACCAACCAGGTAGGTATCATAGGTACCTGCCTATAGTATGAAAGTGTCAGCCCTAGCGAAAAACTCTATTAACCTCTTAAGCGACCCGATTCACCCCAACGCGTGAGTGAATAGGGACAAGTGAGTTTTTGTAACTTTTTATGATTATTATTTAATAAACTATATCTTAATGCATTAGAAATGAAAAATTAAACTACCGGAACCATTATGATCTCCGTTTTTTTACTATAACTAGAAAAAAACCGATAAAAATCAATGGCGAACTTAAAAAGTGTCCCGATTCCCCCCATTTTACGTAATTCCTAAATTAACTATTACAGTAATATTATTCTTATCCATGATTTAATAATAAAAAAAATTGAAATCAGTCAGAATGGAACTTTTGATCTGCATATGACATGAGATATACACTTTATCTTGGAATATTTTTTAAGGTAGAACATAAGATGAGGTAGAGCTATGTTGCAATAAGTATCTTGACTACAGCTCCTCGGCCAGCTCGGTTGGTGTGGTAGAATATAATATTTTTATTAGAATGTTAACTCACAGAATATAAGTGTAAAATGGTTAACCAATCATTTTTCACATGGTGTGTTCCCATGGTTCACTATCTCTTCTGCTCTGGTCTACCTTACTATACCATTCTTCATAGATTATAACCTCCATCTCATATTGTCCTCATACCATCCCAAGAGCTGGCACGGCATTGGAATCACCCCTGGTGTGCAAATGTCCATCCACTTTCCATCAGGTGGACCGTTTGCCTGATTGTCTAGTATTAAAGAAGAAATAAAATACTGCAGCACATTCCATTATCACAGCTATAGCTAGGCCCCAGGACTGCTCAACAGTACAATGAAATCCATCAATTAAAGAGGTGGCATGTCTTAAACCTGGACCAATGTCTATAAGCCGCCTAATTTATTGGAATGGTTAAGTACTCATTGGAGTTAGACCAACAAAATGCTGCATTAAACATATCTGATTATGGCTCCCTAGCTGATTGCAGATGAATAAGAGAAAATTAATATCCATACTACTACTTTTCTACTTATATGCTTAATTTGGTATTTTGTTTGAATTCAGGAGTCATCAGCACCATCCTATCCGTTACGGACGTCCACATTGCCTCACACTCAAGTATACAGGTGAGTTTATATTTTGGTCAATGTTCTTGGTTGGAGTCTATAGGGTAGGGTCATTTTGCTGTATTTATGTCATCATCATTGTATCGGAGTTCATATTTCCTTATTATAAATACAAGCTTTAGAGTGACGATCACATAATATTACTAATTGAGTTGTATTTGTTCTCAGGCCGACGGTGAGCCTGTGTCCTGAAGAAGACGTAACAGGTGTCCCCTGGTGGCGTCGCACAAGAGACTGATTAGCTTTAAGTGTAATATTTCCGCGCTCGTCTAATTAACTGTTTAATTATGAAAGATTATGCCAAGCTTTTTTATAATTAAAATAAAATAAAACATGTATTGATTAAAATTATTTAATATTCTTTTCTTCATTACATACACGTTATTAATAAAATATTCCATGACAATCTTTTTAATGTTATTCGTATTGCCGAGCATTTCGATAGTATTGAGTAGTGAAATGTTAAATATTTGAAAACAACGATTTTAAGTACTACGACATGAATACTCTTCGTCAATATAAAATATAATGGCGCAGGTTTTAATGACTTTTTAAAAGCAAATAAGTACTGTATAAGGAATTCTGAGCAATACATAGCCTGTTTACGAAACATGTTATTTAAAATGCAATTTCAAAAATCTTAATTAAAATTATAATAAAAATATTTGTATAAAATTGCATTCTCGCGAAGAATAGACATAAATGTTTCCCTTTACTTATTTTTTCGAAAACTATGTCCCTGCTCCATCTGGATAATATTAGTATCTGTGTCACGAGATATTGCTGACGATTTAAGGCGATTTGTTTTCTACTTTTTCTCGTTTTCAAAGTGCCAGAGTAAAAAATAAATAAATGAATGAAGTTAAACGCTAATTACACGCATGTAACAGCGAATTCATATTCTAGTAGTAAAAGTAAAATATATAAGAACAACGAAAGTACAATGGTTGCACTAGTCGGGTATAGTTCCCGGCACGAATCTTGAGCGGTCGGCAGAACAATAGAGATCGCTTTGCGCAATGATCGTAGCTAAAATGTCATGCGATTTATCGACAATAGTATGTTTTTGTCTCTATATCAAAGACACAATAACTAGTACTTGGAAAAGGATCGAAATTTCACTTCGAAGTCAAAGTAACCGCTCAAAAATACGTGCCGGGGACTCGAACTTTCAATTTGGAAGAATGAATAAAAGTGATCCCAAACTTGAAAGATTAAATTTCATTAATACCCCGTCGTGGCCTTTCTGCTTTTCGTGACTGCAATATTAAATCATTTGGTTGAAATCCGACTTAAATCAGCAATACTAATTAAATGTGACAAACTGATGACATCCATATTAAAAGAGGCGCATATGAATCTATATACTATATAAAATTAAATGTTTTTCCTGATGCCTCTATCGGTTACTAAACCACTGATCTTAGAAGAGTAATAGACGCCTCATGGCCCTCTCTTTACAAGTGGCACTTTACAATTGTTTTAGTTATTTCTCCGTTCCTGAAGGACCAGAAATATAACAATGTATATAAAATAAAAATGTAGTACTTCATTATTGTCTTAACCGCCATGTACGTATTGCTCAGATCTATATAGTTTTTCGAATTGCAATGCGTCAATTACATTACCTATACTACTACGGTAGCAAGTAGGAAAGTAGGCAGCGGGAGTATGTAAACGCATCTTACTTGAGCATTTGTTACCCGCTACCCACTTACCTCGTCACTTTCCTGCTTGCTGCCATGAAAGTGGGCATAATTATAACGGGATAGATGTTAAACACATAATCGTACCATACCACAGGAATAAATCAAGGTATAGTTCCCGGCACGGATCTTGAGCGAACGGCGTGATGGTGATGCATTGAAGCATCTTAGTCGGTATGATGCGATTCATCCACGATAACGATAGTATTATTTAATTTAATTTATAATAATGTAATTTGAAATTGTAAAATATGTTGTTGTATTATATTTTTGACACTTTACTCGAAAGGGTTAATAACTAACACTTCCAAAAATAACCGAAACATCACTGTGTGTGAAGACGACTGCTCAAGAATCGTGCCGGGGACTATACACGTTTGACTTTTTACGACCTTACGTACTTTGTTGCACAGCACTACATAGGCTGCCGTGCGAACGAATCATAAGACCCATTTAAGATTATTCTTGAAGCAAAACTAAAGTTAACAGTAATTGATTTCAAACTTAAAATCTCACATATTCAATTTTTCACAATTTACTTAACTTATTATAAATTTTTCATCAGGTAATTTATTATGACAAAATTGTGATGTTAAATTCGATTGTATATTGTAATAATCATTGAAACAAAACAAAAAGAATTTCTAAACCTAGAGAGAGCTGTCAATAAATAAACACGAAAAGTAGCGGTTCGCTAAATGCGTGCAATCCGTCCGAAACCAGATACTTCACTCTTTCAATTTCTTCCTTAATTACTCGGTTTGACAACTACTTTTCTCTTATACCTAAGGGACGGTGTCAACAAAAAATGGACATATTACTTATAATAGGCACTGTAAAATAAAATAAAAAAATATGAAAATCGGCAATTTAAAAAAACTATGGAATTAAACTCCGACGTAGAAGTTCAAAATAAAATAAAATCCAATATTAACATTCAATAAAAAATAGTTCAATTAATAACCATAATATATAAATAAATTAGATAGAACGTCTTTTCAGTATATTTCCATAACCTATTTACGAATTACACAAATACTATATGAATACTTTAAAACTAGTACATAGTATAACACTGTACTTGTAAAGCAACTGGTTTTCCAATTCCAATTGGAAAATCAATCGTATTAGATTAATACGAAATAAATGTGATGTTTGATATTTATTCACCATCATTAACTCTATTCTGGACGATAATTTGGCCACTTGTCTTTTACTAATTACATAGTCGCATTATTTAAGACAAATACTATTGAATCGAATGAAGATCAATGAAAGTATTGCATATATTTTAATATAAGCATCATAGCCATGTTTATATCCCATGTATCCGTTTTACAAATTATTATAGCCAACCCATCCCACGGCTGGGCTCAGGCCGCTCAAATTCAGAGGAACCGGCGATGCTTATCCAAAATGGGTTAGCGGCTTTCTCGGCAATCTCGATGTGAAATTTCTTATAGATCATTTCCATAGCACACGATAATAAGGGTCTAGAGTATGTTGCCATAACAACCTTGAATTGTGTTCCGGCATTAATAACCAGGTTTCAGTATTCCTCAAGAGAGCAGCGGTGCATTTTTAACACCTTTGGCGTTGCAAATGTCTAAAGGCGATGGTAACCACTTGACATCAAGTGGGCCATTGCCTATCTGCTGATCTCCTACATTAAAAATTATGTATAACAATACTTATTTATATTACGGTTAAAAAACCCTGAACGATGCATGTTCAATTAAAATCACCCTGTTTAAATGAGACGCGGATGGCTGTATGAATTTTATACATACATATTATATTACGAACGATTACAGCTTGCAAGAAATTATGTATTAATTTTAAAATTATGAAGTTTGTGTTTAGAAGTTGAAGCTAAAGCTTAAATATTATAGTAGCTAACACATCCGCGTCTGGTTAAAATAAAGTGGGTTTATGGGGGCCATAAGTGGTCGCTTTTGGAGATCTAGTCATACCTATTGATAGTTGTAACTCAGTCAAGTTTAACTTTATTTTGAGCTAAATTCTTTTCATATTATCATGGTGTTGTCTCCTTATAATACGGCCTGTACATTGTTTGTGTAGGGGAGACATTTTCAATATATGGATAATATTTAAACTTCTCGCATTAGCCTGGACATTAGACATCACAAGACAATATGTTTGATAATAAATTAATGGCCGGCTTAGCAAAATTAATTATTGTTTAAAAATATGTCTAATATGAGAATTTTTTGTTAAACACTCGCATAGACTATAATAATTTGTTTTATGTGTTTTGGGATATCAAACACGTTATGATGGCTTCATACATAAAAATTATAAACTAGACAGTATGGGCTGAATTATGATTAAAATCTGAACACTTCTGTTTAAATACTTATTAATGAAGTGCTAAAACTTAATTGATAAGAATTATGCTTATACTTAATATCTTAGTAATTATGAAAGTATTTAAAAATTACTCGAAACATCAAAATAAATCGACACACATAGAAAATATAGATATCATAAATAATAAAATTATCACACAAATAAGCACACGTTATTAGCGAATAGCTGTAGATATCCGCTCAAGTGTAACATCCAAGTATACTTTAATATTTTGTACCACAAAATGCAAATATTAAATTTATGGACACAACGTTTTATCACCCTGCACTAATAACAAAATAGCGTGTTAGTCCATTGCCTTGCAATAATTAAAAGAAAATAGTCAAAACTACTATTAAGTATATTGGGTATTTTAAGGTTCTTAGTGAAATAAAAAGATTGTAGTACCGATATTGTTTTTAGCACAGGACGATTTGAATGACCAACGAGTGGTATTAGAGATGTGCCAATCGAAACTTCACTCTCCTTTAATAATATCAAAAAAATAAATTCTAATTCATGTAGGTACTTAATATTATTTATGTATTTTTGTGAAACCAAAAATACCACTTGTATGTGTTTTACAATTTTAGGAGGATATTAGGACTAGCCTAAGCTCGTAAAGAAATAATCTCGAAAAATATGATAAAAATTGTAAGTTTTTACGCGATCGTCGGCCTTCCATCAAGCATCTTGTCGCTCTCCTCGGCACTGCTTAAGCTGAAAAAATATTTATGTCAATATGTAAAAATGTAAAAACCATAGTCCTTACCTAGCTCAGTCAGATTGCCTGAAAGGGATAGTTTGATGCGATAAGACCACCTTTTGTTTTATAATGAAAGTGTTGTAACTATAAATAATTATTTGTAATTGTTTACTTTGTGAACAATTTATCTATCTTCTCCTAAATGTGATTCAGTCACAAGTATGTACGTATTTATTTATTAATATTTCGTTCTGATTAAGTCTACTTTCGATCTGTTTTGCTTTGTACGAATTCGAGGGCGCTACGAGTGAACAAGAATTATTCAAAAATGTTATAAAAATCATATTTTCAGAATTCAACGGAAAACCCATGTCAAATAGTAACATTGTTGATTCCCGCAATACAAAGGGGTCTTCGAAGCGACCCTACAAAGATTAAGTAAACAATGTCAGACAATGCCTCTAACATCGCACCTGCGTGAGAATAACAATGGACACGTGATATGTTGATGTTACAAGTAAACAAGTTACGAGGTCTGCTTTCATGGTGCCAATGTTCAAATGGACAAAGTTCAAAACGTGCATTGGCTGTTTGCACTTATACAAGTTTACTTTTCTTCAAAAAACACTTATTTGAGGAATCAGCATCTCTCAAATTGGAATGTAAATACATAAATCGACACCCTGGCCAATCAGGTCAGTATGTTCCATGTACCGTTGAAGTTCATGACGAAAATGTTGCAATTACCATTTTGAATAAATAAAAATTAGGAGGGGTACGAGTATGTGTCATCGGTCCATGTACAAAAAAGACTTCCGTATGGATGACAAAGGTCTTTGTCATCGACAGAAACATAAAAAATCATTTATTCAAAAAATTCTAATGCATTAGTCGACAAGATTTGAATAAGGTACTAGTTATCTTATCGTTAAAAATATTTTTAAAACTTTTACAGTCTCAATTTTTTCCTAAAATTTTCCATATGATAGAGCAAAAGTTAGTGTTGAGGTGGGGCACAATTTTTAGTACTGAAAGCTATTCACCCCACCACATATTGATTTCACACCCACAACAATATCACAAGGGTTGCGTTTTCGCCAAAATATGGAACTCTAAAAATCTTGTTTTGTCTTCACAATTATCTATATATTAAAGCACATCATACTGCTTTGCTCGGGTTGCTTTGGATATGTCTCATATTTAGCACTCATTGTTCGTCAAGGAAATACTTGATAGATGCATATAGCACTTAGCCAGGGCTTGACTTACTTCGTCGCAAAGATCTAATGAAATATGATGTTGAACTCTCTAAACTTGGACATCAATCCCTGCAATTCAAGCCTAATTGCAGGGAATCATCCATACCAACCAATATAAATATGGGTAAAGCAAAGTTATTAGTTTCGATATTTGTTTGTCCCTTGTTAGCCGCCATAGGAACAAATTGATTGTCATAAAATTTAGTACATAATTATGTCATAAATTACGGAAATAACATAGGATAATATTTATTCTTCAAATACGATAATTTCTGCAGATACGGTTGAAAGTTGATTATGATACAGACTACAATGAGTAGTATATTACAACTACAATATAACAGCGATCGCAATTGGTCTACAGTTGTACTCTAACAATAAGGAGCCTCGAGCCCAGCAATTTGGGTTGACAATAAACTTTTTAAAATGATTACCATTCCTTGTTGTCCATGAGATTGCGCATCTCATCGTCGGGCGCGGGCGGGGCGTCCCTGACCGGTGCGTACTGGGCGGCCACGAGGGGGTCCGTGGACGGGTTGAGGGCGGTAAGTGCGGCTGCACCACTAGCGGGCGCCTCCTTGCCGCCACCCAGCCGAGATGACCAGGCCCAACCGCCAACACCTACAATAATACAATCCAGCTAATGAGTGCTCTCGGTGTTTTGGTGAGAACTTAAAAGGTGATTTCGTGTGCAGTGTTTGGTCTCAAATAGCATTCGTTCAACATGAACAATAACTGTAGGTGACGTTAATTTTACTCAAGTGTTTGGGTTGGAAATTCCGGCGGTTTTCCCAGGCACTAGTATAAAACAGGCACAGTATAAAACATGTCAAAAAGGGTGTACACAGACGTTACGAACCTTTACCGCCATTTTTAACCGACTTCGAAAAAAGGAGGAGGTTCTCAATTCGTCGGGATCTTTTTTTTGTTGCTTTTTTTATGTATGTTCGCCGATTACTCCGTGATTTATGATCCGATTTACGTGATTCTTTTTTGTTCGACGCGGAATAGCTTCCAATTGGTCCCCTAAAGATTGTACATAGTTTGGCCCAGTAGTTTTCGTTTTATGAACATTTTTTATGAAAAAAAAAATCTTTTCGTTCCATATGTACACCGATTACTCTGAGATTTATGATTCGATTTACGTGATTCTTTTTTTGTGCGACGCGCAATAGCTGCCATGTGGTCCCCAAAAATTTGACATAGTTTGGCCCAGTAGTTTTCATTTTACGAACATTTGTTTGTAAACGCGGCACCATTCGTAAGTCCACGCATACATAGCTAGACACTATTATTAATATATATTATCTAAAACATCTTGAAGTCGGTGCAAAGTAAAACATAATAAAATTAGACTATATTTTGCAAATTACTAAGCACCGACTTTAAGATGTTTTAGATAATATATATTAATACTAATAGCTTTAGAAATAAGTTATTTTATACATTTTAGTTTTTGGAGTCGGTTTTTTATAAGTAAGCTACATTTGAACAAGTTATATTATTTGTTGGAAAAGGACTTTTAAACAATCATTTTGTTTTTGATTCATTAGGGTCTAATGTTACTAACTGAAAATCTTAAAACAAAATAATAGTTTAAAAAACCTTTTCTAACAAAAAATATACTTAGGTCATGTCGCTTACGATAAAATGGGAGTAAAGGCGCGCTTTAAAGTTTCAACAAAGTAGACAACGCATTGGTTCCCTTGATGTTGCAGATGGCCATGTGCGACAGTCAACACTTGTCATCAAGTGGATGCGTTTGCCTACAAGCAAACATATTAAAAAAACATTTATTGGAATCTGCTTGTTTGAACATCCCTATCCCTAAGCATCTGCTCATCTAAGGTTTTTATTACAAGGGTCTACTGTTCAATTAACACCTATTTGTTTGAAAATAAATTAAGTCAAAGTCACTTCCCTCATCTGTTTGTCTGTATATCCGCTAAGTCCTTCTATACCATGCAACGCAATTTTAAGCGATTTTTATCTTGAAATTGATAATTTTTTTGTGGCGGTTTATATATATAAAAAACCAAATTAAGTTCTTATCTAAGTAAATAAAGTTACTACCCAGGGTTAAATTACGGCACAGCCGTGGGGGTAAACGTTGGTATAAAATTTGGAAATTATTTTACATTTCATTTAACAAAACAAAACTTAAAACTTTGTTAACACTAACTACATGAATAAAAAGGCAATAGTTTTATATGTATTTTACTATTATCGATTTCGTTTACTTTGAAAACTCAATTTTACTCAAATAAGATTGTGTACATGTGAAACTCGTTATTCCAGAAATAATATCTTTATTGCATTTGTAAACAAAGTACATAAGATTCCTTACATAGCCATAGCCATTAAACGGGTTCGTTTTTCACGATCTTGAATATGATTAGAATATCTTTTATTCTGGCACCTACATAGATAGTTTAAGGACTAAATTCCGAACTGGATATTTTTTGTTACGAAATGTGCAAAACATTCCATGGACATGGACATTGACGCGAAATATGCTAAACGAAGCTTCGGAAAAAGAACATAAGTACCGAATAATCTACATACAATTTTACAAAACAACCTTTATGCGTGTCAAATTCGATACGGATTTTCAACGTAAAATGTTAAGCCAAAATTCACGTGTTTTGAATAAGCGTAACACAGTAAGTGCTAATGTAAAAACCATGATAATTGTATGTTTTAAAAGATACGTTCATTTCGAATTACATAATGAAAAAAAAACAAGATTCACCCTAATTGAAATACTAACAGGCGTGTATCAATTTTACATTGAAGTGTACAGCAATGAATATGCTCATTCTAATCTACATTTGATTAGAATACTCCTCACGAATTCAACGTATAAACGTTACTTTGTGAATAAAACGTAGATATATCTACCTACATATATTTAGAATCTTATTATCGCTTTATTAACATTTAACCAAATTAAATGTTCGTGTTTGTTTAAACAGTGTATGCTGCAAACCTAGTGACGCTTGACGTACTTACTAGTCAGACGGATTTACTATTTCTTATTAGTTAGAAATTATCTTATTAGTCAAATAATTTCTTTATTTATCGAACTGGATATACATGAAAACAGACATATCACAGGATAATGAATCGCAGAAATATAATTTATGTGCACAAGTTTGAATAGCAAAAAGAACTACATACATAATTTTGTTTAAAATACGAGTAAAAACAAAATATATTTTAACAACTACTGCACTTCGGTTTCCATTTTCTAATATAATTTAGAATTATTTTATAACCAAAATTAAATATTTTGTCCCTATTTATACACGACCAATGTATTGCTTAAATTTTTTCTTTAATAAATCCTTAGACGGGGTTGCCTGAAAGAGATTGCATTGAGGCCGCCATAGTTTTTTTTGAGGTGAGGGAAAATGCTACCGATTTACGCACGACTGGGTCGTTGCTAGGGAACGACACGCGTCGGTCGGGGGAGGTATCACTGCAGCAATAGTATGCTCTTGGCAGTGATCCGCCCGCGATCGACGACTTCAGCTAATGTGGAGACTCAGAGGATGATGCATGCGGGCAAGCAACCCCAATACCCACTAAAACCCCCTCCTCCCTGTCGACCCTGCGCTTTAGTTTGTGAAGGAAAGGCTGAGACTTAGAACATAGTTACGCTCAGCCGATCCAGCGCAACAGAGTGCCTGGAGTGTGCCCTGGAGAACACACCCCACTTCGTTAGACGGGGGTCGATGGTCCCTTGCTTACCTAGCTAGCTAAGGGCCCCCCGTAACGGAACTTAACTCAGGGTGGGAAGTAGTGCGCGTACCTTCAAGGCCGCCATAGTTAACCTAACCACACCAGTATTGCGTTTCTAAATTGGCGTCTAATTATACGTATGAATCATTTAAGGACAAAAATTCAAGTTTTATTTAGGTTGTGAGTAGGTCTGTTGTTATATATGTAGGTATATACAAATTCAATTAGGTGTTTTACCTAAAACTTATTGTTTTATTTTTACAAGTTCACTACAATAACAAAGAAACTAAGTCCATATAGTCTACACAACTGCGCGGCGAAACCTAGAGAGAGGCCAGTCGTAGCCAACCTAATTTGACTAGATAGTTATTTGTAAGCGAAGAAGAAACGCGATTGCAGCGCCATCTATTTTGATAATCCGTTTATTTCAGGGAAATGACGTTATTTGCCGGGATAAAAGTAGGTATCCTAAGTTACGCCCAGGGATATGAAGTAGCTCTGTGTCGAGTTTCATTTAAGTCTGTTCAGTAGTTTTCACGTGATGCTCTAACAGACAGACCGTCAGACAAAAATTCAAAAAATTGCAGTTTTGGAAATTGGTGGTCCGAATTAGGCCCTCTGATTTCTTTTTCACATTTTTAACACCACGTAGAAACTTGAACCATTTACAGTATTAATTATAGTATGGATTTATTTCCTAACCAACTGTGGTAAGGTATTCGTCACAAGGAAGATATGCACGGGGTAATAAGCAGATAAGTTAACTCCAGATTTTTCTTCTCTGGAGTTATTAAAAAAACAGCGTAGTACATTAAAATCCAATATTAATTACTTCACCCATACAAATATATAAATGACTATTGGTTCATCATCAATACTACTACAAATATTTTATTAAAAGTATCTTATCAATATTATGTACGAATTAATGATGATAGATAGTATATTTATTACAAAAAACATATATCACATCATTTTATATAAAGCATGATCGGTATGGCAGAAATACCGAACACACATAGTGGTCAGCATTCCTACCACGATTGTCTAAGGCGAGTTTCACGCAATCAACGTAGTGTTCTTCCTCAAAATTAAATACGCAATGTTTGTTAAATAATCTACAATAAACCAGATCAACGGCCTAATTGGTGACTACACCGTCATTTACCTAATTATGATTGCACCTACTACGTTATCACGATTCAATAATGTGCGCTTGCACTATTAATAATAAGGACGTCAATATGGGTAATGAGCTTACCAGCGAATAATAATCCGAGGAATAGCAGGACTCCACCTGCGATCAGTGTGCCAACGCCGTTGTCGCTTCCCGAAGGTTCCGATCCGGCTGTAGAATTAGAGTACTGTACGCCGCCTGCTATTACTAGCGCCAAACCTGCAGGAGAAACAATATGTATAGATACAATCTTAGACATCAATAAAAAAACTAATTATTAGTCTAAGTAACAGTTTTTTTTTTATTGCAGGCGTTCAGCTGACAGGCAGACGGCCCACTTGATGGACATTTGCAACACCAAAGGTGCTACAAATGCGCTGCTGCTCTCTTAAGTGACACTGGAACCTGGTTTCTAATGCCGGAACACAACTCAAGGTTGTTATGGAGACTTACTTTAGACCAGGGTTGGTAGCCATCCATACGGGCAAATGCCCTACCACCAGGCCGGGGGTTGTTTTTTCACCTCTTAAGACAGGCCGCCCGGCAGCAGGAAATTGTATTCTTTCTCCGTTTCTGCACAGATACAATACTCCGATACGGAATATATTCGTTTACTGCATTTCGTAATATTTTTAATGTCAATTAGGTTTTCGTTTGACCACGTTCTCACTTAACTTTAAGCTTTGATGTACTCGACCATAGAGCACGCTATCTTTAAGATACTTATTTAAAAGAGCTTTTATAACATACAGATCAATTTTTTTGGAAATCACACTTTTGTATAATGTTCAACATTGCTGTTGTACGCATATGGGGAGTAGTAAGCGTATTCAAGTTTCGATTGTATTCTGTATAAAAATATATTGACGTAGTATTCAGGCATCTGAAATATTACTTATATATATAACACAACGTGCCACGTAGACGTTATCTATACTTATAATAAAATTGTAGAGATCGAATTTCTGTACAATTAAAAAAAATGCTAAAAACCGAGTCGATGTAAGAAGTAAGATAGAACTAATTTAGATTTATTTTGAATTTCTTGTTTTTCTGTTTGTCTGTCTGTTTGCACCGGCTAATCTCCGAAACGACTGGACCACTTTACATGAAATTTTGTATGATGATAGCTTATATCCCTGGTCAACATATAGGATACTTTTGATTCCGAAAAATTAAATAGTTCCCGTGGGATTGTTAAAAAGTTTTAATTACTTAAACAGCTTATAACAGACTAAAAGTCATTTCTCTGCAACGTAACATAATAGGAGCGGATAATTTGACAGGGTGTGGTGTCAGGGAGAGAGTTTTATCTTATATATATAATATATAAAGCAGATAAGTTTGTTTCTTTGTTTGCTTGCTTGAACGCGCTAATCTCAGGAACTACTGGTTTGATTTGATTTTTTTTTCAGTGTTAGATAGCCCATTTATTGAGGAAAGTTACAGGCTATAAACCATCACGCTAAGAGCAATAGGAGCGGAGCACCAATGAAGAATGTTACAAAATCGCGGGTGTTTTTTACCGTCCTTTGCACGCGAACGAAGTTGCGGGCAGAAGCTAATCTTATATATAAAAACGAATCGCAAAATTTTGGTAAGCGCATAACTTTTTTTTTATAGCTGAAGTACAGCTAACAGGCTGACAGCCCACCTGGTGGAAAGCCGTTACCGTCGCCTATGGACGTTTCCAACATCAGAGATGTCATTAACGCGCTGTCGGCCTCGAAGAAATTTTATGACACCCTTTTTGAAAAACTCCATATCGTAGCGCTGTGGAAAAACCTCGGCCGGGAGCTCATTCCAAATCCCCACGGTACGTAAGAGAAACGTTCTACAGAACCGTTGCGTACATGAGCGAAGGCTCGAGGAAGTGGGGGTGAACTCCCAACCGATGGCGAGGAGTGCGATGGTAGAAAGAGGACGAAGGCACCATTCTAAACAGTTCTTCGGAACACTCCCCGTTATACAGTCGGTAAAATACGCAGAGAGAAGCAAAGTCTCTCCTAAGGCCAAGCGTATCTAAGCCGTCTGTGAGTATGGGATCATCAACAACGCGAACGGCTCGACGTTGAATACAGTCTAGGGGATTAAGTTGGTAGGCAGGTGCTCCAGCCCAAAGGTGTGAGCAGTACTCCATATTAAGGGCTTTTAAAGCACAAGGCGTTGCCGCGGTGTGAAGTACTGCTTGGACCGGTTTAGCACTCCCAACTTCTTGGAGGCAAGTTTTGCCTTGCCTTCAAGATGGCCCCTGAACTGTACATCGTTTGCGATGTCAACACCGAGAATGCCAATACTTTGGAGGTGGTAAGGGGAGTTCCTTGGAACTGAAGCGCTTGGCAGAGAATACGCAGACCTGTGTCTTCTTGAGGTTGAAATGGACAAGGTTCTGTCTCCTCCATTCTGAGACTCTCTCCAAAGTATGCTCAACTTCAGACACAAGTCTAACCCGACTTTCCTCCACAAATGATCGAGGGACGTTTGCACGACCAGAGTACTGCGCATCGCCAGTGCTGTCATCCGCATAGCAATGAATGTTGCGAATAGACAAGATATCATTGATATGCAAGATGAACAACGTTAGCGATAGTACACAACCCTGGGGCACACCAGCGTTACTATGATACTAGAGAAGCAAACGTCGACAACAACTTGAATGCTGCGCCCATCAAGAAAGCTGGATAGCCAGGTGCAAAGTCCCTCAGGTATCCCATACGATGGCAGATTCGATAGAAGAGCTCTGTGCCAGACCTGGTCGAAGGCCTTAGCAATATCTAGACTGACTGCCAGTGCTTCCCCTTTGCTCTCAATGGCTTCAGCCCAACGATGGGTTAGGTAAACCAAGAGATCCCCAGCTGAGCGACCGTGGCGAAAGCCGTATTGCCCATCATTTAGCAGCTGGGAATCTTCCAGGTAACCCAGAAGCTGCGCGTTGATAATACGCTCCATAACCTTTTAGAGCAAAGAGGTTATTGATATAGGCCTATAATTCGATTTTTTTTTATCATGAAACAAAGTCTTTTAGGAATTCAGAAAATATGGCGGTACGAAGTTCGCCGGGTCAGCTAGTGTATAATAATTGAAATCAGTGAATATTTTCCAAATGATAAGTAAGGCATATAAAAACTTGATATATATATACATAATTAGTGATAAGTTTCATATTCCATTAAAGATCCGATATAAGCGAGAAATAGCATGTCAAGGTTATGTCAAATTATATTAGATCAGTTTCTTTATAAATTTCGTGATTATTCTGATATAAAGAAAGTATTGTACAATCAGAATAAAAAATCAGAGTATGTACTAAGAAAATAGCATCAAAATTATTCCAGTAATCACGAAACTAGGCAGCCCCGGGACGGGAAATCCCATGACTCGGAATACTCAGGATAATGTATATATACCACCACAAAGCTTTATATAATAAGAACGAAACGAAAAATTTTCACGTTATTTTTAACCGTTCTATCAATTCCCGGTAAAAATTCCTGAATTTTCACAATACAAAAGTTAAGAAGCATTTGAATGAGAACATAAGCTATATATATCAGTGAAAATCACAAGGGAAAATTAGCTAAGTATTTAGGAATAAATTAACAAAACCGCATTTTCACGCAACCGCATTAAATCGCTCCGGGAAAATGTCCGCCAGATTTCGAATTAAAAGCTTGATTGCATTCGAACCACCCTAGAGTATTACGTCGATCCCAAATAAGCAGACGAACACACCGATCATAAAGACCGACAGATCATTTAAGTGAATTTTATGGAACTTTTACAATATAAATTCTAACATAATGTTGTATTAGTATCAACATATGTGTTAGAATTTCGAGAAAATATTTGTGAGGTAAATTATCAACAATGAATTAGTTGACCCAAAAGTCTAAATTAGTTATATAATCTCGGTATACACAACATCGGGGGCGGGTAATAGCCGTAACGAACCGATTCACCTTGAAGACACGCTGCGCGGAAACAACTCTGCTTATGCCACTACTTTGAGTCTTTACCCAATGTATTAGAGACAAAGACCAACATTAGTCTAGCTAGACCTCTAGATCGTTGATACTGGGGGGTCTATACCATTCGGAGTCAATTACGACTTCAGCGAAACAAATGGGAGATCTATGTACATAAATAGAGTTTCACGATTATAAATCTCATTTAATCAGATCATGACTAGAATTTTGGCTTATATGAATGGAATAACCACATATTGTCGGCGTCAGTGCAGGACCTTGTAACAACAATTTTGGTGACGTTATTGTTTTCGTCAAAATTGTTACATATTACATATAAGGTATTAAAATTTTGACGAAAAAAATAATCTCACCAAAAAAGTAGTTATGAGAGATCCGGTACTGATGCGGACTAAACCTAGAGATTACCTCTATTGACTACAATATAGGCTGTATGTAACCTATTAATATAAATAAAAAATGATAAATCTAGATAATCTTTTCAAAACATAAATCTTCTCAAAGCCTGGTCCAGAGTTCACTGCTTCTCCTTGGTGTCGCTTGGGTTAAATTCAGTTCTGTTTTAGTACATTAGTAGTGCTGAAACTACCTCGCTGTCTAACCGTAAGCAGTGAGGTATGATTAATATATTTCCACCACGTAACAAAAAGTTCCTTGGAAACTATCCCATTTTCCGGGATAATAACGTAGGCGAATTAAACTATTCATTCATCATATAGATTTCATGATAAGTTTAATTAAACTCTGCTTGTGTAGTGATGTTAGGCGATCTACTCGAAATCGAAAAACACGGCAACTGGTCTACGAGAAACTATTTTCAGGTCCTTTGGTCTAGATAATCAGGATATTAAATCATAAAAGTTAATAACTAACCGACTTCCAACAGAAGGAGATTCCCAATTTGTCTATATGTTGTTTTTCAAGATCTGTAGTTTTCATATCAATATATTATAAAAAATTCTACAATTGTTTAGGAAACTTTATGTTATATGTTTTACAAATCATTTAATCATAAAATTAAATGCAAGTTATTTGTAGTAGGATTGCATTTTCAGATTAAAATCGTATTTTATATTTATCCAAACGAACGATATATGTAGATCCAATGACGTTGTTTAATAAATTATATAGATTAAGGCTAATTTCGTATAAATTTATTTATACATCTAAAAATATTCTTTCAATTCTAAAAATATTGATCAATTACAATAATAATAATTTCTACTCTACCAATATGTAGATAGATATCTAAAAAACAAATTTCCTGTGTATTACTTAACGAAGTAGAATATGAAATCCATAAAATGTTTCCAAAATGCAACATGCATTACTAATTTGAAAAATAAATTATAAATATGAAAAAATCGTTAACCTTGACTCTGGATTTTAATCTAAATATGTACAGAATTAAAATAAATATAATAATTCAGATGTATACTTAGACTTAATGTAATTAAAAATTTAATGTGACTCGGCTAGTTTGAATTATTAATTATTATTCACGTATATATTTATTTTTTTTATATTTTCTTATAAAATATGTACATTAATTTATATACAAAAAACTGATCTCCGCCAACAGTGGGGCCTAGAGTCCAGGCTACCGGTGGTTAAGACTCCAGACATAGGAATCTCCTCACAATACGGGGCGTGTCTAACAGAGCTCCTTCTGTATCCGACCCTTCAGCTTTCGAGATGACGGTCAAAGCTCTTCGCTATTAGTCCATTCAGTGACACAACTGTCGGTAGTATGTTGTAGAGTCCAGGTTTCACATGGCTGTAACCTCGTGAGCAAGATCAGTATACTTTATTTGTTTTTCTTTCTCGTTATTCACGAGGTTACCATCATGGGACTCGCGAGATTTACAATTATAGCACGTCTCGCAGACCGATCAACTATCACAATAACTTATTGGCAACAATAGTCCTATCTGTGATGATTGATCGGTCCCAGTAGAGCAGATATTGACCATTGTCAAGAATTGGCTCGGGCTTGTATTGGTAATAAAGTACCGCCGACGAGACAAGTATTTAAGAGGAAGCTGCTGGTGGAAGATCCTGGCTACTGTGCCTGTGCAAGTACTCGCTGTAAGCAAGACGAGAACAACCGGAAATGACGTGTCAGAGATTCACTAGGGCGGTGACACGCCCACATATGTGAAGCGTGCCATCCTACATAATGTAATAACCCTTCGGTTTTCCCAAACAGGTCACCAGAACGTAGTCAGTTCACCGACACTGATGACACTGGACACCGACATCCATTAATCACTTGCACCCCTGGAACTTGAGTCTTAGCTCTAGCGATCTCCATTCCGTGCCGGCTGGCTAAGGCAAGTAGGGAGGCGGGAGATCTTTCCTTGGCCCCCGGAGTCGGTTACGAAGTGTCGCTTCTCAACTACGGCTTCGCCACAAAGGGTCGAACCCCCCTGTGGGTTATTATTATTATTATTAACCACATTATTTGGAGCAATGCTTTGCTCTTCAAATCTAGATAACAATATGAGACGGAGCGTATAATTAAAATGAGCTAGCTACATCCTGCATAACATGTGGATTAAATGGTTCTACGTAACCAACAGTTGTTACAATGTAGAGCAAGCGGAAATCCATATTTAAATGATGGTCACGCACTTAAAGCGATAAAAAAAATTTATTGTCAGTTATTAATCATACAGTCACCACAAAAACAATATAATAAACTGCATTCGTCGGACTGAATTTAAGTTAATAATCATGTCCAGGTACAAGTTTCCACTTTTGACATGAGGGTCTCGTGAGAGTCTCAATATAAGGTCAATGATACTTAAGACTTTTTTTATAAAATTAGTAAAGGAAAACAGGCACCCGGGGCGAATAACGTTGTATTTCGATAATATACGGAGAGATCTTTGTAAACGTTATCCGAGAAATCCTATACTAATTTATAGATAGATTCCATAAAGGCTTTCGCAGATTCTTATATGTCGAGTAAAAAAATATAATCGAACTTTATGCTTTGTCTTACACTAATCAATATTATCTAGACACGTTTCAATGTCACTAAATAACTCTCCAAAAACTGCCACTACTACTAGTAGGCCCCCTCGCTAAATGACTTTTGAGATAACTACGTATTAGCCAATTTTTATACTAAATAGTATAATATAAAAACAACTGCACTGTACAGCCTGCTGCAGTTAACCTAACCATGTATAAAAATACGTGTCCATGCATTATTGGTTTTTCAACGGATCAATCACCTAAGAAACATCACAACGGTGTCAAACTAGTTTTGGCTTTTGATTGGATTCAATCCAATGAGGAAAAAGTATCGTTTAAAAATGTGCAAATGTATTTTTAACAAATTAAGATATTTATTTGGCTGTGAATTTTGGTTTGTGTTACCTGAAAGGGTATGAAATTATAACACATTAACAATTTTAGTCATGAGCCAGGTGTGAATTAATGCGAACTACTGATTTATGCTAATACACAGACAGCTGCCCTATTTATTCTATTATTAAACACGCCTCTTCGAACGTCAATTACGTTTAGAAGGATGTACTTATAAATTTAAATTCTGTATTAGGGTTTCGTGGTCACATTGGCTAACACGGAACCTTTATGAAATCGTCATGCCTAGGGACCTATTTGGATGAAATTTGAAAATAAGGTATATATGAGGACATACTAATGTAGTAAAATTTTAAAAATAAAGTTTTACGTAAATGGGAATATAATTTTTTTCTCATTGTACATGATCGTTGAGCTATTGTAAGTCAGATCTTGTAGAAATAATGAAAGTCGTAATAATTAGGTAGTTCACACAATTCACAACGGCTATTATATGATGTTCATATCATATAAAAGAACGGTCAGTAAAATACCATTCTGTCATGATATTTTAAAAGTATGATGTTATTTATCATCAGACTCATGACAGAAATAGTTGAAGATAATGGACATTATTTCTGGATGTCGATTATCTTCTACGCTCTCACAAACTCTAGGTGGTTTCAATGTTATGTAATGCTGAAATGGATTAACGAAGTCGAATCGATTTGGTTGAAAGGCACAGAACTGAAAAGGACACGACCACATTTCATGATCGTGAATGATTCAAGTTAATGTTTAAATAGATCACTTTGAATGATTCATCTAAATTGAGAGACGGAAATGAACCGTGTAATATCGGTCTAAGATTATAGAAATTATCTCACTTGATTAAACTTGTCAACAACTCTATCGTGCCCTTTAACTTATGAGCTATAAGGTGGATAATTCTGATTTTTTTTGAGGTTGTAAGGCTTTAAATACTTTCAACGTAAATTGTTTTGAATAATATTATCCGTCGAGTAGTTTCTGAGATATCGGGTATTTTCGGTAAAATTATGGTTTCCTAGCCAAATGCCGAAAACAATGGACGTATCTATAGACCCTTTCATTTTGGAGTCCGATAGGTATTTGCCCGATTATATTTAAATATTTACAGCTCGAGCGACAAGGTGAAAATATAAAGTTACCAACAGCTGCGCATTGTATAATTTAAAATAATATTATACCCAACTATACTTATTTTAATGTTTCGGATGTTATCGCCAATATACTTGATTTTCAATCCAATTAAAAATGCCTTGACCTTTGCTGTCATTGCCTACTACTAACTCGCAAGTTCACTAGTCTGACCTTAATCGCGGTTATTAAATAATGAAATGCTTTTAGAAAAACGTCAAGGTTTTAACAATTATTGAACGAATTTTCAAGCGCAGAAGAATTGTTCTACTTCTTGGACAAATCGTACACATTAAAGGATCAATAATTGTTGATGCAAGTATAAATTTTTCAGTATGTCATACTATTACTGCGCGCAAGCGGGGATGCACTTAGAATTTGACGAAAACACCAGTCTTTTTTTTCGACTAAACGCTTTTATGTGCGTCTACACAGGCGTACGTCATTCTCTCCTGTAGGGTTGCCCCTTCACTCACAACTAACGACACACTGTCCCGACGTTGATTAGTTTACTCACAATACCGTCACCGATATTGCGCAGACCACCTGCTGTTATTGCGGAGCTCACGTTATTTACCGAGCGTAGTTCGCTTCTAGATCACCGCTTAAACTACTTTAAACCACTCTTTCACTGAACTGCCCACTAAACTCGTCATTATCTTCTATTATACTCCTCTACCAACTCTCTCGTATCTCATTTATATCTTTGCGGTCTTCAACTGAAGTTCCCTGTAGGCGCGCCTTATGCTGCTAATATATCCAGAAGAATCTTCTTGAACCCATAATTTCGATCTTCTTTTATTTACTGTCTGTCCCTTTCTAAACATCTATCATCTATCTGGTTTTTTCTGCCTGAAGCTTCTAATCTAGAATTATGATCTTTATTTTTTTTTTTTGTTCATCATCTATCCCTTTCTAAAATGTATCCTTGTCTTTTCCTTCCAAAATTTTCTACATTTTTCTGAAACTCCTTAAACCATTTAGATAGTTCAGTCATCATTCGCCACACCATCCTTATCTTTAAAACAATGTTATCTTATTAAAAATAATCCTGTTGTTTTTTAATGAGGAACCAGCAACAGTAACTTTACCGAAAAGGAAAGAATGTAATTAAAAGTCAAAAATATTCCTATTTCGAATGTCCCACGAGCAGTAATGTTTAATTTGGTTGCATACACAGATCATAAAAACATAATGATCTGTGGTTGCATATACTTGTGATTTTGAAAAGGAATCTGTATTCAGTATAGTGACTTCAAAAAGCGCAATGTCTTCGTATACATAATACAAAATTATTTGTAGATCCATAAAACTTTGCACGTCCTCAATTTACTGATCCCTCATCATACATGTCAGATTTTTAAGCCCCGGAACTAGACATCGACTTACAAAGTCATGAGAAGTCCCCCGCTATAACTTTTGATATACGAGGTAGAAAAATATAGAAAGTAGAACTCAAAGAATATTCTTAAAGAAAATTGGTGTACGATCCGTTAAATATTTTTTGAGACATGGGATAACTGTGATAAAACGCTTTTTTAGAGTTCTACAGCCAAATTAAAAATAATCGACGTTCATCATCTCTACGGAATCCTTCACTGATTCATGAACAGTCACGCATTCGTAAATTATTGCGGAAATATTTAAGTAGGTACTTGTAAGTTCAACTTCCTATAATACTGTAGGTATAATGTACATCTAAGTGCACAAAGCCGCGCCTGGGGTATTGTGAAAATGGGGCACAGTAGGTTAAGGCAGTGGGCAGTTAAACGCATTACCGATTCATTTGGTTGGGGCCGCTTTCACTCGCGCCGGAGTAAATGGAACAATAAACACCCACGCGCACTTAAAAGCACGCCCGTTTAGTAACCTATTCATGCAATCCATCTTGTATTTTTAATATTCAGAGTACATTTCTATACCAGATATCATACAATATTATTACCAACTCAAATTTATATGTAGTAAACTTAAATAAGGCAGAGAGGGTGTCTAGCTTTTACGTGGAAATTAATTATGTTTAAATATCGCTCTGCACGATTGTGTATCTAGTCAGTAATTCCGTGCCGGTATCAATAATTCGTGAATATTCAAGTTTTAAATAAAATTAAGCAAATGGTCACTAAACGATAACCACACAAGTTACAAAAGCCTTAGTTAATTATAAGTCTTTGAACTCTTTGATTCAAAACGAGGGAGCTTTTTTGCAATTTGAAAGCCTCAGTTCACAGACAGTAAAATATTTCAACTGAACCTGGGAGTCGAAGCGAGCACTCCGAACGCAACCGAGACTTAACACTCGGTGATGATGCACTATTCTTGCTTCAAAATAATCAATGTCCTACAACTATTATCCTAACATTACCCTTCATGTTACCGGCAAAAACTCAAAACTGTCTTTATATGTTTTTGGTGCGTCTCCGTAAGCTTAGAGACTAAACGCTTGTCATGATGTTTGGTATATATAACACTTTGGATAACGAACATAGTTAAGTGATTTATGCCAAAAAAGGATCGTTTCATAGGGTATATAATTAAATAAGCGCATCTAAAGTTTTTAGTATACACTCATACAAAATTACAATAAGCTCATTAAGACAACACAAAGTGACTAATACAATACGAATACCGTAAAACCTACTTTTCAAAATAACATTTACCACTTAATTTGTACTGATTAGTAAAGGCGGATGCGTCATATCTTTAAAAAATGCATCGGTAATTAAAACAGTAATCACCTTTTGAATAATGTTGTTATTTTATTTATTTTTGGAATTACTAAGCTCACCTAGTATATATCAGCCATAATTACATGCAAAAGTTCAACAGGGTGTAGTCGCGACCTTTACTGCCAGTCTCAATATTACCTTGAAATTTTAACGTTTAACCCTTATAGGTTTTCAGTAATTTCGGTGCTAGATGTGTGATGGAAATTGCTTAAGCAAAAAGGAATTTACAGGGTGATTGAGGGCCGGTTTGAGTATTTACCTAAAGCGCAGCTATTAGGCAGTAAGTGCTCAAAAAAATAGGTCGGGTACCAGTAAAAAGTATTCTTCATACGAATAGCTTTTCTTATTAAATGACCCGAAAATAAGCAATTTTTATTATATAATTTTTACTTTTATCTATGTACTGAATTATAAGAGTTTATTGTTCGAATATTTATATTAAGGGGACTTAAAGAACATTGCCGCAAGGTTACAAAGCTTTTAAAGCACCCCTTGACCTTAATAATCTATAAGTATTTAAGCAATCTCAAAGTGATTCCTGAATGCGGTGGAGCTCGTATGTTTATAGCAAGGATCGAGGGAGCAACGTGCGACGTGGAAGTGAATAAAGTACGGAAACGTGTTGACTCAGTAACAGACAGGCGTATGATCAGAGTTTGTCGACCTTTACTCGTACTGCATGTTAGAATAAACATTAACGGCCATCGGTTTCTATCAGAACTGAACTTTAGCGAGGACTGTAAAACTTATAAAACAGGTTATCCGCATCTATGTATAGAGGAAATGTATGTGCTAAGTTTTAATCGGCTTAGTTACAAACTTCTCAAGCTGCGTATAGTGTGACGCTGTCCGCGACCGACGAGACCACTGTCATGCACTTTGGTAATAAGCACTCGTCGGTCGCGTACAGCGACATGCCGGACGCAGTTTACGGCGCAGTTTCGTACTTGATAATACCAGTACCTATTCATGTCGATAAATGTTATTCACTTTAGTATCATTTAAAATTACCTTCAATGAAGCTCCTCATTACATACTATCAGCTTAATCTTAAACTCATTCGCTTTGGATTTATTTAAAGACTAGAATTTACCCCCCGGTTACACTGCGTGTCAAATACTAAGTAGGAGCTTTATTTTACTTACGTAGTCGGTTTTTAAAATGTAATATAATTACATATAAAATAACAAGAAAGTAAGTCCATGTAGTCTAGAACTGTCAAGCAAACATAGAGGTGAGTCGAAGCAAACCTAATTTGAAGTAATACTCGTACAACAAATGACATATTGTTTATAACAACCTAGGTATTTGTTAGTGAATTGAAAAAATGCAATCGCAGCGCCATCTATTTAGCTAATCCATCTATTTTATGGAAACGACATCATTCGGGATATCGAGATAAAAAGTATCCGAAGTGTTGATTCTGGATATACCAAAGCCTGCTCTGTGTCGAATTTCACTAATATACGCGCAGTAGTTTTCAAAAAGGATGCAATCGCAGCGCCATCTTTTTCGATATTGCCGTGTATCCTGCGGAAGTCACGTCATTTATCAGGATAAAAAGTATATCTTAAGTAACGCCCCGGGATATGAGCTTGCTCTGTTCCTAGTTTCATTTCTATACGTTCAGTAGTTTTCACGTGATGCTTTTACAGATACACAGACCGACAGGCAGACGAAATTGTTTTCCGATCTGCTGGTCCGACTTAGCCCCCTTGGTTTTTTTCCAATTTTTAAACGCATTGCACAAACTCGAACCATTTAAAGATTTATTATTGTATAGATTATTTCTGATCTGCTACTACGGGCTATTAATTTCTATTCGTCTATTGAAGTTGACTAGTAATTTTTATGACATCAAGATCAAGATTTGAAATTCATCGATATAAAGGTATAAGCAAATCATAATGAAGCTGACTGTATAATCAATTAATTACCCATCATGCATAACGGTAGAAGAATCTACTATCGTTTAAAAAAACAGCTTTCTTGTAAATAAATGTTTTCCAATACAGAGTCAATTCTGACTGCAAATAACTATCTAAACATTGTAGGGTCTGTGGACTTTGTGATCAAATCACGCAGCACGCAGTCACCGGATGAGTCACCGGCCGCAAGCGCCGGTTCGCCCGCCTCTACACCCAATACCTTTCACGACTACCCCAGCTCATTGTATATTGACAATACGCGTACACGCAATCAACCGGCCTTATCAACGCTGCTGGCTACTGTGTGGCGAATGTTCAACCAACCGGTACGGCGTGCAACGTTATAAAAACTCCTGTATTCGATTAAACTGTAATTGTTCTTTTCACTAAAGCAATTGGGTATATAATATTATACTAAGTAATAACTTTTATCATTTACATATTATTCTTAATTTCTTGGATATAGCTCTTGACCGCTCAAGAAAGAATTGCCTGCAAGTAGTGAGACCGATTATGCAAATGGACTGATGATTGGGGGGAAAGTTAAAGGTCGTGCAATACATTAATCGTCCATTCCCATTTCTTACTAACAATTCATGTACTGGCTAAAATTTGACATAACTATATGTAATGTCAATGTAATGTCAATTTTTTTACCATGGTAGTAATGCATGAACATGAATAGTGAAATGAAATGACTTCCCCTATACGACATTTTAGCAGATTTTCCCCGCCCTGTCAATATAAACTTTCTTTTGACACTTGTCAATAAAAAAATGAAATATATTAAGTAAATTTCTCCCATGAATGCGAAGCCCAGAATACGGCTCCGAGTTCCCAGTAGCTCCACTATCCCAGCTACGGCAGCGGTTGTGGTAACGGTGGAGACCGGGAGTAAAGAATCTACGAGACGGTAGGCTGCCAAATGAAAAAAATATTTGGCGACGTTATAAGGGACGCTCGATGAGACTGGACCATCACCTCTCACAACTCGAAGTAGAGGTGGCTCGGATCAAGTGGCACATATTGGCGTTGTAAAAAGTCAGTAGATGAGGGGAGGACACGATAACCCTTAATTCCAGCCACATGTTATACTTTAGAGAGGGTGATGTGGTATCCCAGGTGTCGATTTTCTCATCAACAAGTTCCTCACCGCCAACATTATGGAGATCAGTACTGTGTCGAACCGGGTAGCGTACGGATACGTATACGTAGCGTAGTATTGAAATGCTCTGACAGGTACTCCATGAAAGTAAGACAGGTCTATGCTCCAACTTCGATACAATGGCGAGGAGGTAGATGTCATGCATGACGACATAGCTAAAGGCATATATGTCACTACCTTGGCGTACTACAATGTTGTTATGGTGGACTTAACGCTAAAGTGGGAGTACAAGAACGCAACCTCGGACGCGGTTTAGGACGTAGGAATCAGAGGTCAAACGTTTGTTGATTTCTTCGAAAAGCAGGGGCTACTGAACTCGTTCTCTAAGAAGAAGCTCCAGAGGAGGTGAACATGGCGGGACACGAGACGGACGAGAGGTACAAAGCCGGTAGTGACCACCGACTTGTACGAGGTACTCTACTAGTAGTATCAACTACTAGGCTGTATAGTCCCGCTTGGTGAAGTCTACGCTCCAAAAATAGACCGTGGATCCAATAAGTTCCAGCTGGGACTACAAAATCGATCAATTCACTGGAAACAACTGGCGATGTTAATGAGATGACCAACAGAGTGGTGAGAAGGGTACAAGAACTTCATCGCAGACACTTTGCGTGTCTCCGCAGATTCGGGCATCTCTACCAAAACCTTGGATGTCATGACGAATAGACGAAAATGCCATCCACTCTGATTGTTTTCGTAGAGCAAAGGGCACTCATCAAGCGGATACAGAAGCTTGTACGACGGGCTCTCCGACGCTTAACACAGACTATTGCAACCACCATTGAGCAAAATCAGGAATCCAAAGTATCCTGTAGACCGCTAGGGAGCCATATGATAAAGTTGAGGACAGCGGATCGCAGAATTGCATCGTCCCGTCCCGAGATCTTAGCGGAAGTAGAGAAGTTCTATGGACTACGGTACTCTTCGGCGGCTCTTGTAACCCAATGTGCCGATGATCCACGTACCCTACTCACGCGCCACTATACCGAAGATGTCTCGGATGTCGACGTGGGCCATATTAGTGCGGCTCTCAAACAGTTTAAAACTGGTCGGACCGGAGCCTGATCTGGCGGAGATAACAGAATTACAGCCCGATGTACCGACGATCTGCACAAGGTGGTAGGTGGGGACTGGATAAGAACAGCGGAAGATCGGGATAGGTGGCGCAAACTTGGGGAGGCCTATGTCCGATTCAGCGCCAGCGGCGTTAAAGTCAAACGCCCAAAAAACAGAATAGAATATAGAAACCACACCGGGTATTATTATTTATCAGACATAATTCTAATTATTAGGCAAATGACAACCACAAAGAAAGATCAGGTATAGAATATCTTTTGTGGTCAAGTCATTATTTCCTTGTGTGAAGATTTCTATTTTTACTACATTAATGATGTAATACATTGATAATATAATAACTTCTTAGGCAATTATTATTTCAAAACGTGTATTCTTAAATGGGGACATAACGTATTTATCGATATATACGAAGTCTACACGCTTCGTCAAGGTGATTGTATGTTCGGAATTATAATGTGGTGCTTGACTCGTAAGTAGGCAATTCACGCTCCTTTTATGTACTTCACTGTATCCGGAAGTAGCTGACCATTCACAAACCACTACCTCTGGTAATAGTAAAGAGGAAATAACGTAGCGATAATATTGGTCGTGACTGTACATAATTTAGCATAAATGATAAGATTAATATAAGGTTATCTAAAATAGGTTTGGTTTAAGTTATGGCGGGTAGAGATAAGGAATCCAATTTCATATAAAGCGGAAGTTGAAGAAATGTCCAGCAGTATGCTGAAAATCGAGCTTCAAAAGCTTACCTAGCGATAGTGTTGACGTGCGAAAAATTTGATATGAATAAAAATTGTTGACATGGCATAAAATTAATAAAATGCTTGTAAATATAATGCTGTCAAAAACGTGAAGATTTCATTATTGTGATCATAAAAAAAAGTGGAAATCTTTTGGTCCTTGTTTATTTTTCTATCTCACTTTAATTACTCTTGGCTCTTTCTTTATAATTTATTTTATGCTACAGCAATGCAAGCCTTAATACCCTTATGTTTGACAGACACAATTGAACACGGATGATACTCCCTCTTTGCCTCTACCCTCCATAGTTCTAAAGAAACAAATGCTACAAAGATGGTTTTTAGCAAAACTGTTGCCAAAATAGGTGGCCAGTTCTTTAGATACACATCATTTGCATACTACTCGGCAAACAATAACTAATGACAATATCACTATTGAAATATTTACATGTTTATTTGTTCTTTACCGCTACCAAAATGAATAAATTTTGTTGAACATTGGTATACAAAAGATGAGAGATCAGCATGGGACACTTATTATTAATGAGATTTTGAATTTTTATATGAGAGTCAATATAATCATAAGCAAAACCACTTGAGAAACCCTTCACACTATCATCAATATAAGACCAACATCAATATAACCTTACCCAGAACAAGGTATGTTTGCAAGTATGGTTGATCAGATGACATTCACCAGGATTTTAGAGTGGACTTTGCCACAAACATGAGTAGGATACACACTGAATTATGAAAATGAATCACAGTCAACTGTATATTTCATCTATTTATTCCAACTAGAGTCAATTATCATTATTAAAACTGAGTTACACAGAGTGATAAACTATGACTCACACACTTCAAAGGTCTATGAGATCATTATATTCAAATAATTGCCCACTTACAACTTACAAATCACTTTGATTTTTGATTTGATTTTAAATACAAAGGTGGAGGGCATTTTACAGTAATTCTTATATATGTATATCTTTTTATTACAGGTAATTTGGAATGTTATTTGAAGCAATTTTCTTTGTGTTTCAAATTTTTTACCATGACATTTTTACATTTCCACAGCTATGGCAAGCCAAAATTAAACTCTTCCCTCCTTATTTATAATAATTATAGAAGATACATATGTACACTTGTTAAAAAAGCATTATTCATAATTTAAGGTATTGAAAAAAATGTACTCTTTTAACAAGCCTTAACTTGGTATTTTAACTACTATGTATGAGGAGTTATAGTTTTGTTGTACCTTTTTCGTCACCATTATCATCATCCTCACTATCTTTTTGTCACAACCATTTAATTAAGAGAGTATGATTAAGTACATAAAATTTGCTAAAGGACTTTTATTTTTTCTGAACTATACACCATTTTACCACGTAGTAATGTAAAAAATAATAACATATATAGGGGTATAGATGTCTCTACTTGTGGGTGATCTACCCTTTTTTTCATACAGAGGGAATGTGGGCCGGCAAAGGTCATGGCCCGAGTATGAGATTCGCCAGGTCGGTGTGGCACTAGCACCTCACTTATGAAGTCCAATTGCTACACCATTTAGGGATATCTACTAAAACCCCGATCCTCAAGCATCCTTTGTCCGGGCTGTGGGCTCACTCGTGCATTCACCTCGAATCTGGACAGACAGGGTGATCCACCCTGGGATCTCCAGGGCGAAGTGTTTGCAGCGGTGTACCACTCCTGACAGGATGTGCAGGCAAGAGGCCTGGTGTTATGCCAGGCCGAGACATACGAGATCAAGGTCCAGTCAACTGACACCATATCAAATGCTACTAAAAGGAGCAGTCTCAAAAATGATGACCAGTTCAATTTAACTATTTATATGTATAAATTTTCTTATCTGCAACTTTTAAGTGATCTACATTTTGTTTATTTACATAAAATATTATCATTAAAATATCCTACTATAAACATCTTGCCAAGTTATTAGAAATAGCTGCTATACTGGCCACACTCATCTAAGATGGATTGGCTGGTTTACCAGATGGCTAAGATTCCCCGAAATGTTTTCCTTCATCAACAACATATCTACATGTGCATATTACGCCAAACAAAATTTACTAAGAGATGCATACACACCGGCTGGGAATCATATTCTGTCATTGAAATAAGATGCATGTATATAATGCACTTAGTTATGATGACTTTATTAAATGTATTTATATGCAATAATTAAAAAAGAAATCACCTTAGAAAAACAATGTGAGGGAACGTGTACATACTTTGATATAACTGGTAAATGAAACTTACCAATATGTAATGAATTCTGCCTTATATTAACAGTTTTAAATAAAATAAAACTGAACTTGCTGGTTATTAAATACCAGTAAAATATAGTTATAAATGTGGATAATCATCACGAAAACATAATAAAATTTAATGGATAGAGTATTTAATGGGTTTTAACATTGCTATGAGAAATGAAAAAAAGATTTATATTACTTAATATCATACATATTAGAAACTTTTATATGTATAATTATGAAAGTATTAAGAGACTGTGATGCAGGTCATGTATTAATTTAATTGGATAAGTTGCAAAAAATGCCTTAACCAAAGCATATTTTTGTAACTCACAACTATGAGATTTAAAACTGGGAGAAACATATCAGGATAAAGAAAACAGGTCAAGGTATGAAAATAAATAGGATAACTGTTATTATTTACTACAAATGCTCTTTGTTTATTTGCTTTACAAAACTCTCTTTATACAAACTAGTTAACTTTTTTAAATATGTGTGTTTTAACGTACCAATAACGAATAAAGTACTGCCAAGTAAACATAAACCAATCCGTATACACACTGCCCTGTTCAGGCTACTGGTCACACGTCGTGAAAAGTAGCTGATGGGGCAGTTCCATCGCTGATCATTTGGCTGCTGTTCGTAGGTCACTGTTGTTGGTTGGTACACCGCGTTTGTCGGCATATTTATTTTTTATAACTTTAAGCACTACACAAATCAAACAATGTTATTGTTGCACTTTTATAACTCCAGAACGAGCACCACCAACCACCAGCTCAGATAATCAAAACTAAAATAAATATACGAAAGTCACAACTCACATCGAAGCGACTACAAGCAAAAAAGCAAGCATGTTTAGTGATGTGATGATGTGTAAGTTTGGATTCAATACTTTTGAATACCGGAAGAACTCGATTCTAATGTAACTCAAATAGAATTGATTTGCAATATAAAATTATATGATTGTCTTCTTTCACGGCTTAGCCATGGATTCGTCACTGTGAGCAACAACTTAAGCCTAGCGACTAGCCTCGCACAGACTACCTATATCGGAAACTATTTACAAGTTTAATCTTTTCGGTGCATAACTAAAATGGTAAGATTGTATGTATCTAATACCCAGATGTGCCTTATCGAACCGAACAGAATATGACAATCAAAATTACAATTGTAATCTACAAACAACTTCTTCAGTATTTGGTCATTTCGATTAAGATACATCGAGTTGTATCTCGAATTGAGTAAATACTTCAGTTAAATCGAGTTAAATAAGAAATACAGTTTGGCGCATCACTAAGACCTGACATTAGTGTTTTTAATTTTCTATATAGTAGACAAAGGAAATACATATTTCCACCCTAGTCAGCTGCAAAATATTTATGACAGCTTTTATAATGGGCTGAACCGAACAAAATTTGACATTTAATCTAATCAAAATGATTTAATATTCTAAAAATAATGTACACCTTTATCTGTTTCAAAAAATAAATCTGACGAGGCTTTTAAAGTATGGATACAATGGTTAGACTATCGTTCTTTAAAAAATAAACATTATCATTATTAGAAAAGGCGAGAAGATTAAAGCTTTAGAAAAGCTTAATGAGGAGTCTGTGTTCAAGGATATTTTCACAAAAAAGAATTATTAATTAAAATTAAATAAAACTTCAATAATTGTTTGTTCAAAAGTAATGACAAAGTCAAGGCTAAATTTTTATTCATATTTAAAAATATTCACTGTGGCCAATGCCACATCCCATTCCCCTCCAGAGACCGTGCTACGGGCGAATGTGCAGTAGAAGTCTAACTTTTCTTCCACATCTTGTCTTCTTCTCCTCAACGGGCGGCGAGTCAGACTGTTTAGTCTGACGGTTTGAAGAATAATATGAAGCATAAAAAATATCCCCAGCCTGTATGAGTGGTTAATACATGGTGGGGCTACATAATAGGGTGCAAGGTTTCTCCCTTATGTTATTCTGCCACACTCGAGTAATTCCAAAATCCCCCGCTTTGCCTCCCCTACTAAAAGTTGGCATCACTGACAATAAACCGTTTGCTATGATTCAAAAAGCTTTGTAGCCAGAACCGTAACACACTTTCCAAAGCAATCTGTATGTCACGTTGGCGACCTATGCTTACTACCCCAATCAACGAAGCAAAAATAAGGGAATGATTCGTGTGGAGGAAGTGAATTGGCAACTCGATTTTAAGAATGTGTCCATTTCCCCCCCTCCATATCTCTTTGAGTATTGATCCCAGCGAAGTCTATATATAATTGAAGACGTGAGTGGATGAAGGTGATATGTCGCATATTCGGTTTTTTGCGTAGATGAAGGTTATAAGTCGATACCAAATGACTACAGACCTTAGACCATAGATATAAGGCATATTTAAAAAAATTAAGAGTTGAAAAAGGTGTTAAGTTCAGTTCAGTTTAAAATAAAAGTAAAACTTTTATCTCGATTTACTCAGAATTGGAATTATGTGACTTCTTATCACCTTCATCCACTCATGTCTTCAATATTATTGTAGAGAATTTTATGTAAATTAATTTAGTCATAGGATACTTTTTCTGTAGATTGTATGTAGTTTTTGAGTTATTCGCAAAAAACAAAAAAAGGACCTTTATGGGCCACTAGAACCCTTCGGTATTCCGTTTTTCGCTCTTAATTAGTATACATACATATTTTTCAAAATTGGATCAATTAGTATAGATACGTCCCTAATTACAAACTGATTTCATAGTTCATTTCTGTATTCAAATAAAACAATAAGTATTGTGCAAAAATACAATATTTGTATTATAATTTAAAATATTAAGTTCATTATAACTAATAAACCATTTCATACTCTAAACAGTCATACTCATAATTTAATAATTACATTTACATAATATGAAACAGTAAAAGGCACTCATCATTGTTAAGTTTCATTTCAATTAAAATAAAAGTAACTCTTAAACATGGTCCACTCACTGCCACACTCAAATAGAAAAATGATTAATTATATTTAAATCGCTGCAGTTGTATTTTCGATTCACTCTTTTGTGAAGTCTGTACTTTATGTAAATAAGGCAACTTTTAAAAATTATTAGTACAAAAAACTGAACTCACTTTTTTCATTAAAAATCTTCAATTGAGTATGCGCTGTTTGGGCAGTTTTTTTCATTTTGCAATTAGAAATAACCACATGAAGATTCCTGCATATCGAAATGTACACAATATGATGTAAAAATTGCCTTAACATTAAGAAACCTGAACCAAGAGACTGCCGTTTTTGAGCTGTTGTTATTTATGTTTACTTAGAAATCTCTTGAGTGCGACAGTTAATATAATTACTCATCTTTAAGCTTTAACTTTGACTGCAAAAACCGTCAAGAAAATTAAATATTGCAAAGTACATTATAAATTCACTTATCTATATGAATATCATAATTATATTATTAAATGTCACTCGCTATAGTCTGATTCAACTTTCATGATTGCTCTTAATAACTAGTAGCTGCATAATAAGTGGATTTTCATATAAAATCTTGTTCTGCACAACCTGCAGCAGCTAGCCTTGAGACCATGAATTTTGACTCAAAATATACTTAAACAATATTCTTCGAGTTGTGTCCTATTACATACTATATTACATCTTAAAATTATTTTTACATAATTATACAACAATGGGAAGATATTCTTTTTAAATAATAAGAAATAAAATAGCATAATATTCAGTCATAAGTATAGGTTAAATATTAGATTGGCTATGCATGTCACTGATAACAATACATATTTACAGTACAATTATTTCATTTCCAAATAATAAGGCACCAATAGCGTGAGCATTTGCCTTATGAACACAAAAATTAATAATATCTACATAAAAATAATGACACAATGCACACATAATATGCATACACCAAATTTGTACTGAAATATTTTAAAATTATATACAAATATGCTACAAAAATACCTTGTATAATTATTTTTTTTTGTACAGAAGACAAGATAGTGCAAGCATTATTATGCTGTAAATAAAAGAAATGAATGATACTAATATCTAAATGAGTGTTGGTCTGTTCCCATCTTAAAACTTGAATAACAATAATTTCTATTATTAATTAAATATCATGTTTATAGTGACTGCGAGTGCTGTACCGCTGTATACTTAATATGCACATGGGACATGCAAAAATATGCCCCCTTCCATAGAAACATATTGTAATATCAAAACTTTAATGGTCATTATTAATATGGGTAATACTTTCATTATAGACTTGTGACATGAGTTATGATACATTTGTCAATATTGTGATAATTCATTTACAGAATTACTTATAGTTCGATTCCATAATAGAGATGGAGGATGAAATGGAACTTAAGTCAGAGTAGCTTTGATATTTTATTTTAGATAAGATTTTTAATAAATAAAAATATATATCATAACTATTAAATAAAATATTTGAAACAGTATCTTAAGAACTATCTTGTGTTGTATCAATCTCATGTGTATTAACGAGTTTGGTTTCCCTTCCTCACATTAGTCCAAGACATGTTCTCTTGCAGTCACAATATACATAGGCTATTTAAAGGTCCAGGACTTTTATCTTTGAATATATGGAACTCCTGTGTAAGAGGAATATGCAGAGTTCACTCGTAAAACAGCATGGAAAGTTCTAGTCTATGGAATAAATTTTCCAAAGAATTTAATTGCCAAACACACACAAGCAAAGTGCTCCAATGTCACTGGTATACCATTCAACCAATTTATGTTAGTTTATTCTAAAGATTTAAAATAATACATAGTTTGAGCATAGTGCATTAAAAATAGTATTCACTGTTATTAATGAGACTATATTCTAAAATCATGCAAGTAAAATTTTCAACTATATATTTTATAAACCAACACCTTAGGCAACCATTAAGTTAACCTGAGATTACTAATAGTTGTATCTTTACTGAATAATTAACATCATCATTTCTCAATGTAATATCACAAATATGACATGTATATATATTATTATAATATGACAGTATACTTAATCTAAACTCTTTTCTGCAGTTGATTTGTCATGTCAACATTATCAAATCACACTAAATCAGTCTCGTTTCGATCGAAATGTTAATCTTTATCACTTTCTCGTTAAATAACTCCACTTCTTAAAACATAAATGGAAGAGTTCGAAAGGCATCGCAAATTAAATGTAGAACACTTTCAAAACAATCATGGCTGCAATGAAAGACACATCACTCGACTGCGAAACCAGCCGTCTCGAGCACAGCCTGCGTGAGTTTGTCCCGGAGGCGCTCCTTGCTGGGGTACGGCGGCAGATCCAGCCGGTTGAAGCAGGTGTGCGCCTTGGGCAGGGAGTCCGGGGACGCGTCCGCCACCAGGTGCAGCGTGAAGAGGCGCGGCGCGGCGGCGCCCGTGGAGCCCTGCAGGGCGCGGAAGCCCGCCAGCGGCACGCGCCTCGAGCCCGTCACGAACTGGAGCAGCCGCGCGCGCATCTCGCCGTCCATCTGCTCGACGACCTCCCAGAACCAGCGCACGATCGGGGCGTCGGGGGTGGCGTGCTTGAGCCGCGTGTGCCGCCGCCAGTCGTTCACGTCGAGGTCGGCGCGGCCGGCCAGCAGCGGCTGCAGGTCGCGTGCCGAGAGGGGCCGCAGCAACTGCGGCGGGACCACGTCGGCGAGGCCGCGCTGCAGCGCCAACCACTGGCGCTCGGCGCCGCGCGTGAACCGGTGCGCCACGTACAGGCGCACGTACTCGCGCTTGTTGCCGTCCGTGACGGGCTCGTTGGCGCCGCCCGGCCGCAGCTCCACGCTGCGCACCGCGCCGAACGACGAGCACTCCACCGAGAACGTCGTGTCGATCACGCCCGCTATGCTGTTCTCCCTGTTTGTTTACGCCATTTATGGTATTTAATTAATATTAAAGGTAAAATCCACATTTTATACATTCAATATGTGCAATTGTGGCAGTATGATAAATAAACCGTTGCCTCGTTATTTATTTAAATAACATTGCTTGAGTGCATGACCTGTAATTATCCATCCCTTTCTTCCCTTCATAATTCCCTATATTTGAGCCAAATATACTTAGCTCACTGGGTGAGAAGAAATCGAGTGAAGTAAGGAGGTAGTCCAATGAATATTAAAAAAGTACTTTAAATTGTGTAGTGCTACAAATATTTAAATATTTATTAGACTTAATAATAGTGGCCAGACAATAAAGCAACATAGAAGAACTGTCGTAACCATTTGAAGGAGATCGGTGAGTTCCCTTTGTGTCCTTCTCATCAATATACTGATTGGGCTCAAAATTTTGTGGTTTAATAAAATTGAACCAAAGCGTAAACACTGTTACAATGGTGCATCATAACACTGTATTGTTGTGACCAAAAACATTTGTTTGTTTATTGATGAACATTCTAAGGAATTTCATTGTATTACCACCATGCTAAGGTTGTTTACGACCTTAATCCAATCCACAGTTATTAGTAAATGCATGTGAAATTCTAACTCAAAAAATATATCACTATCACTACATAGTATAAAACAAAGTCGCCTTTTCTGTCCTATATCCTATGTGCGCTTAAATCTTTAAACTACCCAACGAATTTTGATGTGGTTTTTTCCAATACATAGAGTGATTCAAGAGGAAGGTTTATATGTATAATACATGCATCATATACTAAGCAACATTGCTAATTTTAGAGGTTTCTATGTAGTGATGCCGTGCAAAGTCGGAGCGGCCGCTATGTTTTTATATACAACGTTCATAGTTTTTCTGTAGTGTATTTAATTTTGTATCAGCATTGCACCCGTGCGAAGTCGGGCGAGTCGCTAGTATAAATAAACTCATTATTATTCTTTATGGCTTTACAATACAGGTGTTTCTATTCAGATATTGTTGCATATTTACTCAATAAGAACCACTACCTACTGAATCGGAAACGAGAATTTTATTATAACTAGGCATGTTGTAATAAAATTCTCATAAATTAATGTAAGTAAGTTTAATGGCACAGATGGATTGCTAAAGATATATATTGATTATATCCTTGGCTATTTATATGTGATCTAACAATCGCCATTTAATTAAAGCCCTGCTTTGCATCACACAACATAAATATGAAAGTGCAGTTGAGTATTTGTAAGTATTTTAAATTTTCGATAAAAAATCCATTCTCATGGCTATATTATTTATACATAACGCAGATTCATTATTTTTGGCTTATATAAAAAACGTACCTATTCTAAAATGTATGATTGTGTAATGCTGTGTGATCACTGTTAAATAAATAAGATAATGAGTTGATCTTACAGCATCCATGACAGGGACCTATGCAACTCGGGGTCAACGTCCCTTATGTCCCGCAAAGTGATGGGTCGCCCGAGGAGCTGCTTATAAAAGGGCGCGGTGAACGCGGCGTCCAGCTGATGCCCGTGGAACAGGGCCACGCCGAGAATGCGCCCCGCGAAGTGGAAGTATGATAAATGTTCCGGATTGACCTGCCAACACATTGATTATTAAAGTACACACCTGCACACATCCTTATCATAAATGATCAACTATAAATCTGAGGACTTACAGCCACATTCCGATATCAGCAGCTCAGTGAAATTGACACATTTACATTTATACGGAAGGTATAACACAGCATAGTTTCACCTTATTTTGACACTAGTTTCCCCTTCAAGCCGCAGGTCAAACCCCAGCCCGTAATCGTTTTTTAATTAGCAAGCCCACTTTCGATTCACACGTTACGATTCGGTGCAAACTGCTTAAAAATCTGTTGCATGGCTTAAGAGTTGTACGAACAAACACGGAGAGACTTTGTATCATACTATGTACCACTGCACGATTAACCACGGAAGGTACAAACTGGTCCATCCGGGCATGAAACAGCACACCCGTGTGGTGTGTACGCATAATATCAAAAATTGTCTACCACAAGCACTTGCAGTCTATGACCAACCACCAAGTTTTGAAAAATCCACTATGAAACCCAAGCCAATGCACATAAATATTGTGATACACACATTTCTCGAGCAAAAAGTGCTTCATTGAAGACTCTTTCTATGTAAAGACTTGTTAGAATGAGAATCTGCGAAAGTGGTTGCTTTAGGGCTTTTGATTATTATTTAATGTGTCCTAAATTACACATAGTACTGTGTCAATTGAAATAAAGTCTTCCCTGATATGGAATCTTAAAAATAAATCGTTTTTTGTGTGATCTTGTTATATTTAATGTAAGAAATCTTTTCTTCTATATAAAACTGAATGTCTGTATGTATTCCTTAGAAACGTAAACTATACATTTGATCATGTGATGATGTTTAGCAAAGTGGTTGTGCATGAGCCAGAGAAGGTTTCCGAGTGGTTCACAATTGGACAGGTGGCGCTGCTATCGACATATCGATTGAAGCTTTTCCGCACAGGTAGTTATTCAATGAATAGATTACCCCCGAGTCGGGGTTGATCTGCAGCGCGTATCTGTCGTCGCCGGCGTTGGCGTACTGGAAGAGGCCGTAGTGGGGGTTGAAGAGCTCCCCGCCGAGCAGGTGCAGCCACTCGCGCGCCACGCCGCCGTAGTCGAGCCCCTCCTCGCCGCGGAACTTCACCAGCAGCCGCTTGCGCAGCTCCTTGCCGCGCACCTTCATCACCAGCCGGTACGACTCCTCCAGCACTTCGTTGCGGGACACCTGCTCACACCAACAAATTTAACCCGCTAACTTTTGATTGTTTTTTGACATTTAGACATTTGTGATGGCATGGCTGTCTTTAACGCGTTGACAACCTCTAATAATTTTATGGCCCTCTTAAAAAATCTTATACCCTAACGCAAAGAGAAAACCGCGACGGGAAGTTTATATCTATATAGGTACATTAGAATATTCCCCGCGGCTACGCCGCATGAAAAACCGTATGAAAAATATAAGCCGAGTTTAATATATATCGTAGATTACGATATAAACATGACAAAAATAAATTGTTTTAACTAAAATATTGATTGATATTTTTGAGAAATAAAATTGTTATATTGCAGCCATTATCCACGTGACAATGAAGGCCGATCAGAGCGCGTGACGTCATAGTGTGCAAAACACAAGAAGTTATCAATGACTTCTTATATAACACTTCAATGAAGCAGATGTTAGTTTTGCACACTGTGACGTCATGCGAGACGCCATGACACCTTGATGCGTTTTTGTGACGAAATGTCAAAATATTTATAAAATTGCTAAATTAAATATCTAAATGTTGTTTTTTTGCTGAAATATTAATATTTTGGCTAAAATAGACAATAAGGCTAAAAATAAACCTGTTTCTCAAAAATTTACAACTACCGGATTATATATCGACGGTTAAAAGGTAATAGGGCATAAGCGACATTTTGGTCGAAAATGAGTTATGAATGCCATCCTACTTAAAAATTTTCGCTCTTTCGAATGCGCTCACTCCCATGGCTCTACGATGACTTTCGTGTCGTTTATGCCCAAGCAAAAAACTGCGTTTTTTAAGTGTTATTTCATTTAACCGACCGAATTTTGGGCCTTTTTTACTCTAAAGGCGCTTGTACCTCTAAAAATGGCATCACTTTTGGGTTATAGTCGGTAATACATTTTTACTTTTTACTGCCGTAAAAGCTCCAGGCGTATACTACTGTTTACCATTAGTACCTGTTTTGAAAGCTGGAACTAATGCCTCTTTATCATTGTCGTCAAAGACATTAAGCGTCGGTTATACCCTACTACCATTTACAAGTTTAAGTTTACAAACATCCTACTGATTTCTTTGCTAAACACTGTTTCTTATGCTCCATTACCTTTTGGTATAATAATAAGAATTACCACTTATACTTTTTACCCTTTTATGTTATTCTGCAGTCATGTAACTTATGCCCTATTACCTCTTGATATAAGGATGTCAAATGTACCTAAGTCTACTCTACCCTTCGTTTTTTTTCTATGTAGATGTCACTTATGCCGAATTACTCCATAAAGAAAATAAGATCAATTGATTTAAGCGACATTAAACCACATAAAACAATGTGGAATCAAATAAATAAAACTACCATTTAATGCTTTTTTTTTTTTTATTCTAGAGCTGTTTCCATTTTCACGATATGACAAGAAATGAAAAAGCTATCTCCATTTTTCTGAAATTTTAAACTTTAAACTGCTCTCCTGAACAATTTAGTTTTTGTCGCTTATACCCTATTACCTTTTAACCGTCGATATATATATAGGTTGGGAATATTCTTTTTTTTATTTTTTATTGAGAAGCTGACAATAGCCAGCCCAGCTCATGAAAGTGATTACAGCTGCGCCTATGGACATTTGTAATACCTATGGCGAAGCCAACGCGTTGCTAGCTATAAGAATGATGGGATAAGGAAAATTGGATCCCCTATCCAATTAACTCTCACGCATCGCATGCAGTAAGTAACATGTCGTGTCTGTACATTGAAGCTCTTAAAAAACCAGTTGGAATAGAGTATATAAACTATGGAGAACATAATGCAATTATTTTTAGATTTCTTGTCTTTTTGGGATTAACGTAAAAACTAATTCGACCGATTTCGATGCGGTTTTCATTGGTCAACAGCAAATTCTAAAGACTTAAACTTAGAATCCTGCGGTTATTTTACTGGGAATTATTTAAAATAGCCAGATAAAAAAACGAAATCCCGAATTCCAATGTGATTTTTTAACTGATCGGGAGCGGTTGGAAGTTATTTGCATACATAAAAATTTGCTAACTCCTACGCAATTTCATTAACACTGTAGCTTACATTCTCTTTTTAAACGTTGCGATACTTTGTCCCGGGTATCCCGCGGGAATTTCAAGTCAAGCGTGGACGAAGTCACGGGCATATTCTAGTATATAATATACCTAAAAACGTGTTTATGAGTTATGGAATTCGGTAATTGACAATTTTTGAGAAACAGGTTTATTTTGAGCCTTACTGTCTATTTTAGCCAAAATATTAATATTTCGGTAAAAAAACATTAACATATTTAATTTAGCAATTTTATAAATATTTTGACATTTCGTCACAAAAACGCGTCAAGTTGTCATGGGGTCTCGCATGACGTCACAGTGTGCAAAACAAACATCTGTTTCGTTGAAGTGATAACTGAGAAGTCATTGATAACTTCTTGTGTTTTGCACACTATGACGTCACGCGCTCTGATCGGCGCTCATTGTCACGTGGCTAATGGCAGCAATATAACAATTTTATAATAAAAAAATGTCAATTAATATTTTAGTTAAAACAATTTATTTTGTCATGTTTATATCGTAATCTACAATATATATTAAAACTAGTGTTACCTCGATCCGACAGTGGCCGGTCTGCGGCTGCAGGGCCTGCAGCTCGGCGCGTAGCACCCGCGCCTTGGCAGCCAGGTCGCGCTTGTACTTGGGCAGCGTCTCGGGCTCCGAGGGCTCGGGCGCCGGGGCCTGGCCGCCGGCCGGGGCGGGGCCAGAGCCCGGCACCGGCCCCCCGGTCGGAGGAGCAGCACTCAGGGCCGGCGACACCGATGGACTCTCTGCTGGACTCTGAAGTATAATAAATGTAATTTCATTGCATCAACATTGATAATAATCGGCAGACAAACACACATATTTTATATCCCCAAATTAAGGGAGTTACGCTTGTGTTATGGGTAATATACAACATACTACTCTACTCGGGGACCGATCCCAGACCATAATAAATAACGAAGGAAATATGTTTCCGAAATTTACTATACCAGGAATCGACCTCTGAGCCTGTGTTACAGTGAGGTAGGCCGGCAAAGGCTTAGCCCGCTCAACCACAGAGGCTAATAAAATGGATATGAACACCTACAACATACAAAGGCTAAATATATATCATGAGTAATTACTGGAAGTTTTGGATTTAATAGTGCCTAGCTGCAGTTTGGGCAAACATTTTACTAACTGCAGGCAAAGAAAATTACACACACACTATGCGCGTAGAGAGATAGTACGTATGGGAGCTTACTTTATTTGACGTCACATACACGGAATATTTTATTACTACATAATTAGCAAGATTAAAATTATGTAGTCCATGTTTTTGCCGGAACTTGTCAATAACGAAAACAATAAAAACCTTTGGAGATGCATCTATGAACATGTATTAAGGTTTCTGTATATTTTTTAGTTTAATGTTAAATTAACTTGTCGCGTTATTCTGTCTAGAACCTAGCTTCCACTCTGATTAAACCATATGCCAGTGGTGTGTCCCCATCCAACGGGGTAACCGATATGGACACGCCACACAACTTTAGGAAGGCCCTGCAGTATTCAAATGAACTTCTCTACCAAGAAACCAACGTTCTCAGTATCAACGACTGCCAATACAAAAATTGAGTTGGCCGATCATTTTTTGTATAGGCATTTCTTATTAAACGCTGAGAAAATTGGTTTCTTGGTAGAGAAGTTTGTAAACAAACATAACCAATCGCAATATTGTTGTACAACGCTTACTATCCCACAGGTGAAAACTTGATGGAAATAAGAGAAACACATTTTTTTATTGCTGGAGTTCAGCAGACATTCAGGCGACCCACTTGATGGAAAGCGGTTAATATCGCTTATGGAAATGTGCAACACCAAAGGTGCTACAAATGCGCTGCTGCTCTCTTAAGGGAGACTGGAACCTGTTCACTAATGCCGGAACACAACTCAAGGTTGTTATGGCGACATACTTCAGACAGATAAAAAGTGACACGTGGAGAAAGTGAAAGAAAAGATCCTACATTATAGACCACATCTTCGCTCCACATAGAGCAAGATTGTGGTTAAACACGAACTTATATATACTACAATAAAAAAAATTGTGTGTGTGTACTTATGTACACGCGTTAGAAGTTATACTTCTTTGGCGTATCAACATAAAATACTTTTCAAAATTTTTATCTTTTGCCTTATTCTACGTTTGTAGAAAAAACGACACTAACAATAGAAAAACTAAAATGTTGACTATAGCTAACTTCAGGGTGTAGGTTTTTCGTGACAGTATGCGCGCGAATCGTAAAAGTATAACTTCAAAACTAAAATGTTGACTATAGTTAACTTCGGGATGTCGGTTGACTATAGCTAACTTCAGAGTGTCGGTTTACTATAGCTAACTTCATGGTGTAGGTTTTCGTGAAATGTGCGCGCGCAGCGAAAAAGTATAACTTCAAAACTAAAATATTGACTATAGCTAACTTCATGGTGTGGGTTTTTCGTGTGACGGTGTGCTCAACGCGCCTAAAGAAGTATAACTTGAAAAGGAGTGCAAGGACATACGACTCGAGCGGTGAGCGCCAGCCTCGGGTCAGTGAACTGCGTGGTGCGGTTGTTGTGGTCGACGAAGTAGGGTCTGCCGGAGGGCGCGTGGCGCATCTCCCAGCCGGGCGGCAGCGGGCCCGCGGACGCGCAGTGGCGCAGGTGCAGCGGCACGCGCGGGTCGTGCCACGTCGACGCGCCCGTCGCCACGTTGTAGAAGTACACCTGCCCTTGCGCCGTCGTGCGCATCTCTAATCACCCATACAACATACAAAAAACATTCAATCAATCAATACACTCGACACAAAAATATCAGAGACCTCATTTTTTCAGCTAAAAGCCACTGATCTCATCTCATCAATTGCTAGCGTGACACTAATTTACATACATATTTTTCTAAACATTTAACAATTTTTGTATAAATTAGTAGTATAATTATAAATGCGAAAGTTTGTAACAATGTATATATGGATGTATAGATGTATGTTTGTTACTCTTTCACGCAAAAACTACTGAATGGATTTTGATGAAACTTTACAGTAATATAGCTTACACATCAGAATAACCACATAGGTTATAATTTATAAAGATATAGTGTGAATTATTTAAAATATAACGATTTTCCATTACCACGCGGGTGAAACCGCGGGCGCAGCTAGTTTTAATATAAAGGTATCAATAAAAAATAATTCATTTCAAGTCTTTTCGATGAAGTGTCTTTTATTTTTGTAATGCAGAAGTGCAGCAGACAGGCAGACGGCCCACTTTAAGGAAAGCGGTTACCATCGCCTATGGACATTTGCAACACCAAAGGTGCTACAAATGCGCGGCTGCATTCTTAAGGGAGACTGGAACCTGGTCACTAATGCCGGAACACAAGGTTGTTATGGCGGCATACTCTACACCAGAGGTGGTCGCCATCCAGTTGGGAAAATACCCTACCACCTGGCTGTGGATTATTTTGTCGCCTCTTACGACAGGCCGCCCGGCAGCAGGAAATTGTATTCTTTCTCCGTTCCACCACGGATGAAAACGGTCTTGAGTTAAAGTCAAAAAGTTATCAATTCTTTTGAATGCAAGGATATTAAGAAATATAGGCATTAATTGCATAGTTACGCAAAAAGGACCACACAAAATATTACTTTTAAATTATTACAGATTAAAGTTTTAGCTGTATTTCCGCATTGATGTACTTGTTCGTGTCTATGGGTTCTTAATATAATGTATCATTTTTTATACAAATAAGTTAACTGCATCAATGCGGAAAGCGCGACGTTTTTTATTTAATTTGAAACTCGATTTATTAAACTTTTAAAATTCAATAAAATTACAAAGTTATTTAACAAACAAGAACCGAAACCCTGAAATAATTACATAACGTACCATATCCAGGCGGTAGGTCCGTAGCGGCAATAGGTGTGAGTGGCGACCCTGGTGCGGTAGTAGGCGCCGTTGGACTCGACGAGGTAGGCGAGTTTGTTTGTTGCCGACTTCTTACCGCTGTCTGGGGCTGAGGTTCCGGTCTTTTGGTGAAAATAAAAACATTAAACTTATAAAATAAAACGTTTGTTGTTGTGCTCGTTGAAATTCGAAATGACCTTAAAATTATTCAGTATAATTTTTTTATAAGAAAGGCTTATTTTTCTACGTAATATTACAGATAGAACTAATAGTTATAAGGTAATGATTCAGTGCTTATCGCCCCAAATGTTCTGTTTAAATAAAAACTAAAGACGGTTCAAGTCTATGCGAAATTTCTCAATGTAGCTGCTCTTGCAAAGTTTCTGGATGCCCAAAAAGTGTAACAAGGCATGGACACTAAAGGCCTGGTTAACTGAAGTAAATGAATAATAGAAGCAGAGCTCAAAAACAACCTCAATTACTATTATTACCATGTCATGTCATACATCCCATAGAACGTAACTTGTAGCAATATCTTATACTTGACCTATAAATTAAAAACAAAATTTAAATTTATTATATATAAATAAATTAATTTTTACTGATTAAAAGTGACATTATAACTAAATTCGAGAAGTTTATTTACATAACTTTCAAGTTATATTAAATTAACGTATTAAGGGCATGCTTTTAATAAGATATTGCTGCAAGTTACATTCTATGGAATGTGTCAGCCATACTGTTGTATTTGAGATAGACAGTACTATTCCCCGTTCACGATAACTTGACCCGCGAGTTACCAAAGTCTAAAAATTAACATCAATTAATATCATTTTATAATGTAAGTTATAAATGGACCTTATTACAAAACATTAATTATTTTTAATTTTTGTTGGCATTTTCTAGTAACTATCGCGATTTGAGATCTTTTTGATTCTAGCTTTAAGCGTTAATGTTATTGATGGTTGATAACCCTGCGAGACAAGTTATCGTGAACGGAGTATAGTTGCTACGCACAAAACAAGGAACCTTAAAGGTCATTACCTCAAAGATATAGATGTTGCGTGGTTAACATCTGTATCGGAGACAGGCGTCGAGGGGGATGCAGGCGAGCCGGGCGACGAGGAGGGCGAACCGGCGGGCACGGGGGAGGGGGGCGTGGTGGGGCACGGCGGGGAGGAGGGCGGAGGGGAGGGAGACTCGGGGGAAGCGGGGCTCGACCCCTCGCTCGTAGGCCGCTCCCATTGGGTGCAGCGGGTTGCATGGTTAACATAATATGGCCTGCAACATATCGCGAATAACAGGGTAAAGTTTAAGGCCCTTCTCTCACAGTACTGTCGATAAGCTAAACTAAGGAAATGTAAAACATAGGTCACCTTTACTGACATGCCTTTCTTACCAACTCAGAAATACATATAATAAAATTGATGGTTTATTTTATATTGAATATATACATCAAGGGTCTACATTAGATAAACAGGGTAACACATCAAAATTTTGAGAAAAGTAATTTAAAGTTTATTAAATAAATATATTTCCTCAATGCCGGAGTGGCAAAAGACAATTTCCTAAGGATGGGCGGCCTGTCGTAAAAAGCGTGAAAACAACCCACAGCCAGGGTGGTAGGGTATTTGCCCGACTGAATGGCTACCGCCCCTGGTCTGGAGTATGCCGCAATAACAACCTTGAGTTGTGTTCTGGCATCAGTGGCCAAGATCCAGTTTCTCCTTCATGGCCAGCAGCACATAGGCTTGCTAGTATTGCCAATGTTCATGGACGATGGTAACCACTTTCCATCACGGATGGGCTGTCTAATACCGTAAATACCGGTACCCAATAAAGTAAATACGTATAAATAATAAAGTTCTATTTCTATAATTTGGTTAACTTCATAATATTATGTAAACTTGCTATTTTATCTGCAACTTATTGTTCATTTTGATACAGCATTCTTATGTTAGTCAAATGAATAGATACTGTTTAACAACTTAGAAATCCCTGAAGTCCTTAGTAGGACTTTATTATTAGGTTAAAAATTATATTTTCTACTATAACTATAAGAAAACTGAGAGCATACATAGTTCAGTTTTTGAACTGAAAACCCGTAGTGCGCAAATAATTCTAAAAGTAAGCCTCACCTGCCGCTGGAGGTGAATCTTGCTTCCCAGTGTGGTGGCAATGGTATAATGGAAGCATTGGGACTAATCGGTGGGTCCCTGGGAGCCCTGACCTCACCAGCTGGTCCTACAACAGCCAATGGGGAACCCTCGCCAGCTGCAGATGCAGGCTCACCCCGGGCACTGTCCCGGGAGAGCAAAGACACAATGACCTGGCCCCGGACACCACAAGTTTCTCCAGAACCATCCTCACATAGCTCCAGACACTGATCTACAGATGGAATTACAATTAAGTCTATTTCAAATAGGACATGGCTGACAGATCCATAAAACATAATTTGGATTATCATAAACTATTCTTAAAAATTATAATTAATTTAGTTACTATTATTATTATTATAGATTTACAGTGTATGTCTTTGAAGCCCACTGGCCATTAAAACGGCCCGGACTTTTGGAAGACTTGCGTGAGGCCATGGGAAGGCCAACATGTAGATGCCCCTTGACAAATTTAAAGTAAATAAAGTGTAGGATTATTATGAGAACAAAAAGTACCGGGAACTGCTAGGGTACTGGGTACTAGGGTTCTGGGAATATGGGGACTATGCCATCTACTTGTTGCAATTTTTGGGAAACATGGAAAAATGAGCAGATGGTGACTGACCACTTATTCTGTTACTACTGGATCGCCGGCAGGGGCTGTAAGAGAAAAACGAGGGATTGGGATATGTGGCGCATACTTGGGAAGTCCTAGGTCTAGTATTGGACTGAGATTGGCTGGAGAAAAACTATTTACTGATAATACTTGTTTTAGCTATTTACATAATTTCTGATATAGACTATACAAGTTCAATCTTATCTAAATTAGAATCATTTCATGTCTAGACACTTAGTGTTCTTGCATACAACACTTCAGTAGATGGAAAAGTCCTTTTACTGTCTGATATACAAATGTTTCACCCATTTCAATAGATAGGAAAAAAAAAATTACACAAATATTCAGGATAAGATTCTTATCCACCATGATAAGATCATAAAAACTTGGACCTTACAGGTTTCAAATATATGAGAGTGAAATGAGTAACTAAATGGGCATTGATGAATGTTGATTATATTTCAAATTCTTTAATTTTTTCTGTAATGTTCTACAAAAAATTTCGTCTTCTATGTCAGTTTATTACTGTATTATGGTACCAGCCCATAAATGCTCAAAAGTTGGGCTTGATTTCTTCAAATCAGGTGAATGGATAACACTTGTCCAAGGCAAATTAGGTAGGTTTCATACACTGATGATCACAATTATGTATACATTTTAAATCACATTATCATAAAACAATGCAACACATTACATATACATAAGAGTAGCAAATGAATTAAATAATAGTTTATAATATAACTATAAACATTAGGTAACTGTGAAAAAAAAACATATTTAAGTTATTATGGCCTAAGCAGGCAAACAATCTGTTCTGGTCATATTAATGGGAAGTGGCTAGTTTTGCTTATAGATATTTGCAACGCAAGAGAAGTTACCAATGCTTGTCAGCCGCGAAAAAGAAAATTAGCATACCAACCAGCATACAGGAAATCAACTGAAAAGTATTATATTAACATACATAAATTATGAATTTCCTGTTTTAATATTTATTTAAAATAACTTGTATAAATAATGTTTTAATCTAAACAAAATTGATATTAGTTTTTAATAGATAATGTTAATAAAACAAGTATTATTCAAGAACACCAAAACCACAAAAGGAACTACAAAAGGATTGACTCAATATTTTAAGACAGTCTATCTCTTTATATCATTATTCTGATGTAAAATTTATCAATTTTCAAATACATACATCCAGTATCCTTTAATTGTGAACAGTTGAAGGTTGTATTCGAACACAACCAAGAAAGCCTGAGCCTTGTCTTTTGTGAACTTTGCGTTGATTCCAAACACTGCAAACATATACGATTTTATTATATAACTGCCTGTGTGTAACAAGTAAGCGAGCGAAAGTGTTGACAAACAATGTATTATGCTTGATTCTCAGAGCAATTCTATATGTTCATATCAAATATTAGTCAAGATATTCAAACTTTTCAACTAGGTTAATAGTTTAAGCTCAAATGAGGCTCATCTGAGTACTAAAGATATAAATACTATTATACTAAAGGTACTCCTATTATACTTTATTAATAGCAACATTATCTGAATTATCATCTAATATAATGATTTCAATCATAGTAATACTAATAGTTATAAGGTAAAGCCCAAGTAGCCTCAGACATAGTCAGCACATTGAAACCAATCAATAAGGTTCTAGTATTCAAAAGTTGTAAACAAATTATTATAATATCTTGTATGCTTACCTAATAGTAATCCCGTCGCCTTTTGTAAGATACAAATCATAGTGCGTATTCCACTTTGGATCAAGAGTAGCTTTGACCGTATTAGTGGAATACACTTGACCACTTCCATCAACGGATATCTTCGCAAATGGATCCGGCAATCCTGTTAAAGGTGCAAAAATAAAATAACAAACGTATTAAACGTTTACGATACGCAATGTTTCAAGTAATTTGTATGGAACCTCTCCTTAGGATAGTATCGTGAAACTATTGTTATAAGCTTCAAAATTAAATATATAACGGATGGTAAACCATATCTTACTTACGAAAAAGATCTCTTCGGACCAAATTCCTCGCGCAGAGAACTAAAACGGAAATATTAAGATAGTTAATTGCATGGAATGCAAGACTCAGATGCAAAATATTTAACAAATCATAAGACTGTTCGAATTGATTTATCTTACTTGTTAGCCTTATCTTTTGAGCTCCATATTTACGATTGGACATCGGCGTAGACATTTTAACTGTTAGCTACAAAACATCAGGCTAAATGTTTCACTGGGAATTTGTTATTAATTTTTACATCACACGATCTTCACGTAAACTTTCAACCACCATTTTTTTTGAATGAGTTGATGTCGAACAATTGAATGACGAAGTTTTTATTTAATTAGGTTTCTGGCTTGGTAGCTAGATCTTTAAGCCCGATGTTAGACTACAGTCGGCGCGTTCCACATGTAGCTCACAACGCCAAAACGGCTCCGTTGGCCGTTCCGAAAGGTGACCGCGGTCGTTGTGGTCGTGGCGAAAATTTCACTAATGTCGTCATCATTTTCGATCACACAACACTTACAACACCCCATGTCAAGCGGTGGGTCGAATAACCATTCTATTTGGGTTTACGATTGTAACGCCGGGAAGCAGGGGGACGACAAAAATCGCGGTCGTGAACATGGTCGCTGTGAGTCTCCAATGGAGCGTAGCCGACATAGTGTCTGCATTTTCTTAAGCCTATGTACAGCTCAGGTGAACTGTAGGTTATCAACTGACGCTATATAACGCAGTTCGGAGTTAAAAACTTCAGCCACTCTTCTCACTCTATTTCTCGGGGTTTCAAAATCTTTAAAGAGGCGTATTGGCATATGTGTACTAATCTAGTCGAATTAGCCTTCTTCACGTACATTTCGGTAGCATAGTTAGCTTGCCGTTGAGAGGCTCGCACAGCAGCATCTCACTGTTTTGACAACACAGTATTTCAATATAACGCGTCCTGTGTGCATCTTTTGTCTTATTAAAAAAAAATACATCATGAGATTTTTACGTCAGTGATTGTCAATTCTTGGCATTTGAAAGTAGTTTTATTTAAATGTCTGTTGTTTAGCTTTTGTGCAAGGTTATTGCCAGAGTACCTTAACAAAATGTTATTGTCAAAACTAGTTATAATCCACCAAACAAATCGCAACAAATTTAGATAATTAGAACCACGATGAAACCAATTAAAACGATTATACTAAGTAACACTAAACCTCTCTACAATTTTTTAAACAAAAGGACTTCCGACTTGTTGATAAAATGAACTAAATTAAATTGTTTGTAGGGAAACCCACTAAACAGTTCAGTCGGTTAAACTAAAAGCAAAAAAAACATTGTAATCGGACCAAAATGTGCCAAAATAACATTCACTACACCTGAGTACCTCCTCTTTTTTGGAAGGTAGTTGGAAATACAAGCTAGGCTAGACTTATAAGAAATATTGGAAGGAAAAAAAGAGAAGGACAACTGCACAAAGAATCATTCATGATTTTTTTGCAAACGGTACTAAAATATGTAAACAAAAAACAATAGGGATGCCGATGATTCTCAAAATCGATTTTTAAATCGATTCAAATCGTAACCTGATGAATTGATTCTCAAAAAACCGAATTCTAAAAGATCGATTTCTATAAAATTGTTTTTTTTTTCAAGGCAGCATTTTCAATGTAATATAAATCCATTTCATGAAAAACAAGAAATATATCATAACAAATGATCTCCGTAAAATCAGGATTTTTTGTAGTTTAGGGAATTTGATAAATACAGTTATGTTTAGACCCATATCAAAGTATAAAAAAGGCGTTTATTATCTAAGTGCATTTGTTACATTAATAATTTGAACAAAAATCCGACTTGAAATTGTAACTCTAAAATTACTGATCAGATTTTAATGAAATTTAAATGGGATTACATGGGAAGCACCAACTTTTAAACAAAAACGAATATTCCAATTCGGTCTAGGCATTTTCGAGTAATCAGGTAACATACATATAAATAAACAGTCATATAGAAATAGATAAAATAGCTTATAGTTCCCAATACTTATATATAATCTTTTTAAAACAACAGTCTGTCAAGGCTACTGGGATCCAAGCGGTTCCTCTCATCACTGGTGATGTTGCTGGAAATCAAAAAAGGCGCTCACAAGGACAGATGATCCCACAATACTCATATACATCATGGCTATTGAGTGAAAGTGATGATAGAGTTTTTTTGTTCTCGTCAGTAAAAAAAATGCCGCAATATGAACAAATAACAAATATAAAATGTCAAAGTCGAGTTCATCTTAGGGCCTGTCCACACAGCGATATTTAACCGCGAGGTTTGTATTCTCGCGTATTAAATTCCGCGATCGGAATTACACCTAATACGCACAGCGAATACAATTTCGTACTATTTTTGTCAGTTTAATTAAGTTCTCGGCTGAGACGCACGTGTAAAATGGACAACCGACTAAAATTTTAATTTACCTAATGCTAAGGCGGCGTATAATACGGCCGGCGTAACTTGGCGAATGTGAACATAGGCTCTGCGAACTTTAGCGCATGTAAACTCGTGAAGAAAATACAGTGACCAACTAGTACAAAGCAATGAAAAAATACAGGGATGAAGGGCGACCAATTGTATTCACTGACGAGTCGTATGCCCACTCATCACACGAGTGTACATGCTCTAAAGTTCGCAGAGCCTATGTTCACATTTGCCAAGTTTACGCCGGCCGTATTATAACAGACGTATCAAAAGATGTCATGAACATTGGATTCACCCACTTACGGCATTGAGACCAATGAAAGGATTTTTCTACATAAAATTACAAGAACCGCGCAACATCTTTTCAATAGCGACGTTACACGACTGAGTGAACGTGCGAATTTTATTTCACAGTGCGAATATAGCCATACCCACTTTATATGGTACAAAATATTCGCGCGGAAATAAATCGCACCGCTTCGCGTTCAATTTGCATCAAAAATGCGATTTATTTCCACACAGTCACACCTTTTTTTCGGCTACTCCTATAATATTAAATGTGTTACGAGAAAAAAAACGTGCGGTGAAATATAGCAGTGCGGACAAGGCCTTATGATTAATCGAAAGTCGATTTTCTAGGCGAAATATCGATTCAGTGCTACACATCCATTAAAAAAATCGAGTTTTTAGCCCAAAAATAAATTCCTTGATCTCAGATCGTTATTCCTGTAAACAAGTCACCGTTCTGCCTTTGCTTTTGCTCTTTTCCATGTTTCGGGATGTTTAAAACGTTTTCTGGCACGCTCTTCCCCACAGGGCGGATATTTTTTTACTACCAGTATATATAAAGTACTCTGTGCTTACTATCCAATAAAAGCAAAAACACTGTCATTCAAAACCAACAATCAGCCATGTTGAAAATACAAAAATACAGGCTCGTGATTGGTCGAAATGGATTTAGTAAATTTTACATGTCAATTTTGAGGACTTAGTTGTGTTTGCTTGTAATGTTAATTATTAATGTTATTGGGTGTGCATTATTCAGGAGTCAGGATTGAAGCCATTTGATAAAATATAAATTATATAATATAATATATAATTATACTTATTAGATTAAGTTGTTATTGACAAGACGATCAAAATCACATTCACAGATTAAAAATATTCGAATTTGGACTGAGGTCATTTTGTTTTTATACCCTTTAAATTACGTAGTAGGTATCCATAGTAGTCTCTGTATTCAATATACTCTTTGGTCTCTGTATGAATTATTAGTTGTAAGATATATTCAATATACTCTTTGGTTGTAGTGACACGTCATTTTTACAATACGTATCTAATTTGTAAATATTAATATATATTATATAAAGAATGCCGAATGGAATTACAGTAACCACACAGTAAGAAACTCTTTGTTGAAACCAACCTGTGGCTTTCTCATAACGCCGAAACAAATCTCTACCTATTTTATCACAATCCTAACAATAATTCTTTACTCTTATTGTGTACTATTGATGCGTTTTGTTTGAAATAATTTCACTTATTTTTGATAGTACGATTTTGTATCATTATTTGTTTTGTTAATTTATTATTATTGAAATTGTTTTATTTTGTGAAATTACCTACATTTATATTTACTAGTGATAGCTTACGTAAGCGGAGGCACATTTAAACTTACTCTTTTATTATGTAGAACTAGTATTCGTCCGCAACTTCGTTCGCGTTGGACAGGTAGGAAAGATCAATATTGCTTATATTTAAAATAAAAGGGCATTTCTAGCAGGACTATAAGTTTTTAGCATGAAATGTACGAATCCTGAAAATTTCCTTAAAACCCCGCGATGAGTAATCTTACTAAAGACATGAATAAATAATACTACAATTCTTATTATTTAATTGTTCCATGTATATTTCATTTTCCAATATTTTTTTTCATTTTTCTTATAAAATATGTACATTTATTTATTTAAAAAAAAAACATCTTCGTCGGCAGTGGAGTCTAGGGTCCAGGCTTCCGGTGGTTAAAGCTCCAGATATAGGAATCTCCTCACAATACGGGCTGTGTTCAATAGAGCTGCCGTTTGCATCCAACCCTTCAACCAGATACCAAGCGAGAGCCTTTCAAGGTGGCGGTTAAGGCTCTTCACTATTCGTCCATTCTTATTTAGTTTATTATTATTATTTATTTATTATAGTTTTAGAATAATATTATATTATAGTACTTATTCTTCTTTCGTGCTAAAGCCGTATTCGCTTTAAACTGTTCTACTGAAGACTTCTAATATGCATAGAAAACGTCGGAGTAATCAGTTCAGAAAATCATGACTGTAACACCTTGAGAATACCGTATAGAAATCGGTCGAGTAGCTTCGAAGTTAGGCTATTTTGGAAAATTTCAAAAAGTCTCGAGATATTCAAGTATGAAAAATGTCTTGCAGAACCAAATCATACCGTAATAAGAGAAACACGGCCAGTTTTTTATGTTTATTTTATAAGTATAATAAATTCTCAGAACTAATTGCGAGATTTTCTCAAGACGAAAATTGTGTCGAAAGAAGCTAATTTTTATGCGCATATTTTAATTTTAAATTGCTCCCGGAAAAATCCTGTGAGGATTTCTGTAATATAAAATACATATTAAGTCTGAAAATTTGCTTTCAATCAATGGAATTTTTACATCGAAATCAGATTTTTCACCATAACTAATTTAAATAATTGCCGGAAAACATTCTGCATTCGGTAACAACTGTAATATAAAAAAACGCAAATTCCAAATCCAATAATTTGCTAACGATCAATGAATACTGCATCGTCATCGGCCTAACGGTTTTTACCTGAAATCTAAAAAAATCTACAGTATGCTTCAATGTACAGACGTGGAATTTTTACAACTATATAACCTCTTATTAGCTATATAACCTCATTTTATACAGCTTCTCTTATCTTTCATTTCAGTTATCAATAGATAATAGATAATATAAATACTATTAAAGGAGTAGGTCATAAAGAAACAGTTTGCTTCTGTAGTGAATTTATTTGCTTAAATAAAAAATATAATGAAACCAATTATAATCGTTCACGGTGGTGCTGGAGATATTCCAACAAGTAGAGTTAAAGGCAAACTGGATGGCTCAAAAGTATCTGTTAGAGTGGGCTATGAGAAGTTATTGAATGGGGGCAGTGCACTAGATGCAGTCGAAGCAGCAGTTGTTGAGATGGAAAAAGATGAAAATTTTAATGCTGGTGAGTATAAAGCCTGACATTCCGCGTCAAACTTTATGGCTGCTATTATAGAAAAATTTCGACTCGGTTAAGGTTTTATATTTAAATTAGGTACCGGGCAGCCACATGCTAATCTAAAAGTAGTCTCTCCTATTATATGAATGTACTACTTTGTTAAATAAAGTAACCATTTTTTTCTATTTTGAAGATTTGACCTGTTGGACCGGAAAAATACAATACTAATAGAAAAATCTTATCTAAATTCGATTTGTTTATGAACTTTAAACTTTTTCAAATGTGATTTTTATGTTTGTATTTGTCTTCTAATGTGAGAACTCTAAATTGAATATATTTTCTGATTAAATATTCTGAAGATAACCATACTGATGAATACAAGTGATTTTCACATTATCTGAATGTGTGTGTGTTCCTTATTGAAGGTCTTTAGTAATTAATAATTTGTTACGAAACGTTCTATTTATGTGTTCTTTATGCTTTGGACTACCTGATGGTTAAGTGCTGTCAATAAGTTGACGTGTTACCTACGTTGACCTCGACGAGATCTTATCCATAAATACCTATCTGTTTACGTCCTTTTTGAACAAACTCATGTTCTAACGCTCTGGGAAACCCTCGGTAAGGGGCTTACCTCACAACTTAATAACGGGGATGAATAAAGGGGTTTTTATCCCAGAAAATGAGGTTTTTATGCGATATGAATTCGAAATTTGTCGGAGAGAAGCCGAGTGGATAGATTTAATATACTTAAATAAAGTTCTTATTTTTCGACAATTAGGTTATGGATCAGTGTTGAATTTAGAAGGAGAGGTAGAAATGGAAGCTAGTATAATGTGTGGAAAAAATCTTGATGTCGGCGCTGTCACTTTAGTCAAGGATTTCTTGCATCCCATCAGCATAGCTCGTAGAGTACTATCTGACTCTCCACATTCACTTCTTGGTGGAAATGGCGCTAAAATGTTTGCGATTGAGAAAGTACGTACATTTGTATACATATATGTAATACTGGTAACAAAGTTTAGTGTTCCCGCTATTGTCCTTGCGAATATACTGTCTTACATATTTTTAATATAAAGAAAGGGCTTATTAAATTAAAAAACACCACAGCTCTTGGAATGTTTATATTAGTTATATCTTAATTTTCGGACGGTACTGATTTATTTTGTTACATATAAACTATTATTTTAACTGCGTTCAATAAAAACTAATACGTAATGAAACAAACATGATAATATCAGTCCTAAACAAATAAAACTTTTATATATAAAAGTCGGGAAATCGCATCAATCTATGACGTTTCTAATATGAAAGTGGCTCCACGTGCGCGTGAATAGAAATAGAACTACATCTCTCGTCTCATTTTTTCTGTAATATTAAAGGTCTCCAAATGTATTGATCAAAATCACTTCCAAGGAGATTCGATTATTCAGCTTATTTATTTGCGTAATGTGAAATTCCTTCGTGGAATTCTTATTTTTTCCACCTAAGTAGGTATTTTACCGGTGAAATAGCTACTTAGGTGGAGTACCTATTTTCGCACATTCCATTTTAACTTGTAAGTGTGTAATTTTTAACTTTCGAGCAATGCTTACCGGTTTCGTAAATGAATTTTTGGAGCAAGTGTGTTAAAAGGGACTCTTTTCTATGAAACACAGATTGGTTCTCACGGAATACTCGCCACAACTTTCACGAGAATCTTAGCGACCAACATAAATAAAAAAATATTTTTATTCATATACAAACGAATATTTCAGGGTTTTGAGCAAATTCCACCCGATTCTTTAATAAGTGAAAACGCTAAAAATGCATTGAAGAGCTTCTTAGAGCACGGCGTCTTTGGTAGAACAGAAATTGGTGTAAAAGATGAGGTGAGTTATTTTTAAACCAACTATATTGTTACAAAATTTAAGCATTTTAAATTTGAATTCTTTGTTGATTTTTACTTTTGCTTATTAGTATCTTATGAATTAGTTTTACGTCGACTTTTGTGTAATGTTTAAAGACGGAAGTTTTCGAGCAGTTTATGCAATCGGTTATGATGTAATTGTCAGGGATCTGAGACAGACTATGGGTCTACCGGCTATAAAGTGAGCAATTTCAGTCGTTTCTCTTATGTAAAAAACTAGTACCTGAGATAATCGTATGAGAATGAAGATGAATAATGTGGTTCGCAAAATTAGGGCCCTAATGTGGCACGGTAACGTAATGATTAGACGCATCTTCAAGGGGAAAAAACTGCATATCGATGTCGACTCAATTGTACAGAACGTCTTTTGCGGCCGGTTCTTATATCTTACTATACATCAACTTGGCCTACCGTCGGTTAAATTGGATATTACTTATTCTGGAGCTTATTTATGTCAAATTTTAACTGATAGTATGGCAAATGAACTTTCGTGTAGGAACCGGGCTTTGAACTAGCGAACTTAGGATATCCATAAGTATTTCTGTAGTCTTCAATTAATAATACACCTGTAGTGCTGTGTAAACAGAGGAGGCCTACGCCCAGCAGTGGATTACAAATAGCTGGTGACAACTCTAATTTTTAGCTTTTATAGATTATCTAAATTATAACACGCCGACATTGATGTCCGGATCTGAGGACTCATCCGTTTATTGCCTTGTCACTCGTTTAATCGCTCGGTATTATGTGGATAGTTTTATAGAAAATATCGAAGGATATTTAATCCTCGCCTTAACTCATCGTAAGCTAATTGTAATGTAAACGATCCTAAAATGTACATACTTCATCTCATACAATATTCGTGTAGTTGCAAGATACCATAGTTCTACGACATTCCATAATATTGTTGTCATAATAAAGGTAGATGTTGGTACCGTTGGAGCTGTGGCAATTGACGCAAATGGAAACATTGCTGTGGCCACAAGCACCGGTGGTATGAGTGGCAAGGCCGTAGGTCGTATTGGAGATACGCCTCAGATTGGCAGTGGAACATATTCAGACAATAATGTTGGAGGTGTATCAACTACAGGTAATTAATCTTCTTTTATATGTAATATCAGCCCATAAAAGTCCCACTACTGGCATCGGGCTTCCCATTATAGGGGAACCGGACACTACATCCGCCACGCTTATCCAAGGCGGCTTGGCAGGTTTGACGTATCGGCTGCACGATGTGCAGGTTGCATCACGATGTTTGTTTTCACCGAGGTTAGCACGTGGTAATTGTAACAATGTGCATATTAGATCAGAAAACTGAGCAAGTGGTGCATGCGTTCTATTATTTTTTGGTCATTTGCTGTCCCTTCATCACGCCCTTGTGAATAAACTGATTTGCTTAAAACTGAGCGAAGCTACCTGGAAATCTATAACAAAATAATGTCATAAAGTCGTCTAACGTAGATTCGAATAACACTTTAATTTGTTAAAGGTCACGGAGAATCTATATTAAAGTACTGTTTGGCTCACAGCATCGTTAAACTAATGGAATCTGGTGCTTCAGCTAAAGATGCAACAGAAACAGCACTAAAAGGTATGCTGAATAATAATAATACGCTCATTATTCCATGGTAATTATAGACATTATAGTCTACGGAAAACAATTTTATGCCGAATATTATTCTTACTACAGTCAGAATAATAATAAATCCTTTTTCGACTGGAGCAGCTGTTTTAAGGAACTTGTTATTCTGGATTGATCATACGATAATCAAAATTATGATATGTATGAGATTCAATAATACCTATAATAGTATGGGGCCAATAGTATCATCTATACAGTATAAGTTAATTATAATCGAGAATTTACTATATTGTAGGTCTTGATTAAATATTGATTGTTAATCGTTTTCAGGCATGACTTCACGATTAAAGAACACAGCTGGGGCTATAACATTATCAAAGAATGGCGACGTAGGTTTTTACTTTACATCAAAAAGGATGTCCTGGGCTTATATCAAGGATGAAAAATTGTACTACGGGATTAATCACGAAGAAGTTTTTGTAGAAAATTTGTAATCTCTAATCTGCCTTTAATAATATAAATATTTTGCTATTTTAGTATATTATTTAATTTATCGATCAAATTATCTCTAAAGGAAATTATTAGCAAATTCGTACATTATTTCGTAATAGTTGAAAGTGTATTAATTCTTCTATTCGTTTATTAAATTCTATTTTTTACATCACTCGCTCACGCAGAACATGGAGGATAGAGGTAAGGAGAACCATCTCAGTATACTAAAAAGTGACCACCGAAGGGCAGCAAATAAAGATGGCGCCAGAATAGAAAGTGGAAAGTATTTAAAAATAGCGCCACAAATTGGAATTTTCAGATAATTTGATTAGTTATCTTAATTAGTGAAATAGGTCTCAAAATTCAATTGGTCAAAAATGTATATACATACATCTCAATACGAGAAGGTCTCAATACTTTTGCAAATTATAATTTTTAAATTTTTCAACTCTGCGCGAAGTGCGATTCGTTAAAACTGCTAAGTTCATATCATTTACTTTTCCTACACTAGCGCTACTTTGTCGAGTTTTCGAACAATAATTTGCTGTTTACAGGTGGACACTTTTTCAACTGATCCCCCATACTAGATGGTCCTCCTACTTCTCCCTCTATATTTCCTCCATCACCTGGCTTAAAGGCCTAGTTGCCAAGCCATAAATATTAAAAATAAAATTCCTCCATCGCCCCGCTTCCGTAGTCACGACGCTCCGCGAGAGTGACATTAACAACATATCACTCTTGACAGTATGACAGTGATGTTTCAGTGAACCGTCTACAAAATAAAATTCATTTCATTTGTAAATAGTCGGCAATTCTGCAATTGTATGTTATTCTTGAAAATCAATGGAATAAAGTTAATATAAACATGTTAACCAATGCCAATATGCCCATGCGTTTCAAACAAGCGGAGTTTCGTTGTTTCAACTGGTTGTATAATTTGGCACCGTGTTTCCCTGTTAATGCTTTTAAAGTTAACGTAATCAATGATCCGGGAATATTTTACGAAACTTTGTGTACAAGATTTCAAAAGGCTAATCGTAGAATATCAGTGGCTAGTCTTTATATAGGTACAGGTAACTTGGAAAAGAAACTTCTAGAGGTTACTAAGCAGAATATTGACGCGAAAAAGAATTGCAATTCAGCGTCTTATTAGACCATCAGAGGGGTACACGAGGGAATTACAATTCTGTGACTTTATTACGTGATTTCCTTGGTGATCTTCGGGGCAGTGCAGTGTTAACTTATTCCAGACTCCGCGTCTACAGGGGTCTTGGTCTAAAGCTCTACCATCAAGATACAATGAGTTAGTTGGTCTTCAACACATGAAATTGTACATAGCAGATGATTCTGTGCTTTTGAGTGGAGCCAACTGCTCCAATGACTATTTTCAGCAGAGGCAGGATCGCTATATTGAAATTGAAGATGCAGATTTAGCAAATTTTTATAGTGATCTCATAGGTATGCAGGCTGAGTAAGTTATGTATTATTTTTCATTTTGTTTTAACTTTATTTAAATTTATAATCTGTATATACAAAATTGATTGTTTTGGAATTAACAATGTTCATCCCCTCTGCTGCACACCTCGAGTGGACAGAGTAGGTAGGCGGAAAGGCATATTTACCCTTTATGCAAGCCCTATGGTTTGGAGTTCGTGAAACTTTAATTTTTGATAAACATATCATCTCTGTTGTGTTTGTTCTTAATTTTTTTATGACTGATGCTGTTTTATTGTTTCTTTTTATGTTGATTATTGGCTATCTTTTGAAGGATTGGTCAACAAAAAAAATAAAAATGAAAAAATAAGTGAGGGTAAGTTAATTAAAAAAATATATTTCAAGATCTCTGGACCATAGGAGTTGTAGTAGGGGTAAATATGCCTCCCCACTCTCCATTCTACCACCCTGCTACTTTAAATTTGTGTATCATACATCTATAGATTTACCATCCCCTCTATTAAGAGTATACAGATGTACTAACTTTTTTTTGGTCATTCTTAAGTCTGTGAATAACTATTAAGAACCATCTAAGGTTATTTTCAAATTTATGTATTCCTATCAATTTTATAATTCCTTTTTATTTTAAAAGGAATTTTATTATTAAAATATTGTTTATATTTTAGATGAAGTTAAGAACCTTAGTAAGAAAGTTGATAAGGATGGTAAAATACATAACAATTGTCAAGAATCTAAGGAAACTTTAATAAAAGAAATTAATATCAAAATAAATGGACACATCAAGAAATGGAAAGAAAGACAGCTCCGAAAACTATCATTGAATAGTAGTGATGGTATGTATGTGTAGATAGTGATCAAAAATTTATCTTCACATTTCCAAATTCTCTAAATATTAAGGCAACCATAGAACTAATGCACACCAAAATAGATTAATCAACTTATAAGGATATTCAAAACAATGCTAAGTAGACTGTTGTAGCTTACTAGAGTAGTTTACATAGATAATGTTGCTATAGTACATCTTTCAGATAACTCTTATGACACATGGATCTTCCCATTAATACAAATGGGCGAATTTAACATCACTCAAGATGAAACAGTTACAAGAACTCTTCTTGCCTCTGCACCCAAAGGATCATATATACAACTGGCAACAGGGTATTTTAACTTAACAGACCAGTATGCTAAGACCCTACTTAAAGAGTGCAAGGCCAATATCAGCTTGTTGATGGCACATCCTAATGTAAGTTGAACATATCCAGTGTTTTTTGTTATATCGAAAAATCACCATAAAAAAATAAACAATAATTAAAAATTATGGGCTTACAATTTTCGAGAATTAGCATGCCCCCAAAAAGAAGTTACAAAAAAGGCTTGAACATATCTATACCAATATTATCAAAAGATAACATTTGTGGAGTTGTACAGGTGATCTCTGGATTGACTAAACCGATTTTGAAAATTCTTTCACCAGTGCAAAGCTTCATTATTCCTGAGTGGCACAGGGTATATTTGATTGTGATTAATAATAAGTATTATTTAATTTTATTCTGATGCCCAGCAAAGTGGGCACAGGTCAGTTAGTTGCTTATACATCAAGCACTATTAATTATGGAAATGTTTTATGCACATGGCAAGTCAATAGTTCAAGGGTAGGTGTAGATTATTCTACAATGTGTTCCTTCTTAAGCCCTTGAGACAGGATCATGAGATTAACACAGCAAATGCCCAATGCCCAGTAGACTTAGGCCATGTGTCAGAGTCTTTTGCTAGAGGTATAATATCCAGCCTAGCTGAATCTCAGTCACCACATTTATGATTACAGTATTCCTTTCTATAAACAAGATTGAAAACCTCAATAAATATTTTTGAGATCAAATCAGGAATTTTGTATTTTAATTTTTTATTTGTATGTATCATAGGGTTCAGAAAGAATGATTATAATGTCAAGTCCCATGCTTGCTGTCATATGTTCAGTGAGTTATATTAATTTATTAATAGAAATATATTTCTAATATTCCTTGTTTCTATTGTAGGCGAATGGATTTTTGGGAGCTAGTGGTCCAGCAGGTGGGATACCTCATGCATATTCACTTATTGCTCAGAAGTAAGTGATCTCTTATGTCATTATAATAAACAGAATTGAATACTAAAAGCATTGATTGAACTAAATTGCATAGATCACATGCATCACATTGCAAGACTTTTATTGTTATGTTTACGAGGGATATATGAGAGAGACAGAGAAAGTGAGAGAGCACTTATTGTACAGAAGACTAAGAAGAGATCTCTATTTTACATGTTTATGCAAAGTGATTACAGGTCCTGCTCTCATATCAAATGGCTGGCAAATAACAACTTTTACATTAATGTAGTAGTAGAGTAGATGGATGTCAACTGTTTTATTAATTTATGAGCATGGGAATTCGTCTCATTCCAGATTCTGGCAAAGAGTTCTAGATTCCAATCAAGCCAGCAGAGTCTGCATGATGGAGTATGAACGGAGGGGTTGGACCTTCCATGCTAAGGGTTTATGGTAAGGTGGCCATTTTCATGTTTGTTAATTGTCTTTTAAACAAAAATAGTGACTTTCGAATTTTTCTTTGAACGCTAAGTTTGAAACTTAAACAATTTTAAGTGATGAAAATTCAATTTTCTTTTGTAAATTTAATCATTAACTTTAATAGTTCTAGATATTAATAAAGCTCTGGCAGTGAGACATTAAGTAATAAATAATTAAATTATTTAATGTGTTTTTAGGTATTATCCCCCAGGTAGCGGGGTGCCGTGGGCCACGATAGTTGGTTCAGCTAACTTGGGCGAACGCTCTGTACGAAGGGACCTCGAAGCTCAGGCTGCTATCTTCACAGTATCACCTGAACTACAGGTAATCATCACATTTTATGTTATTATTGAGATTCCATAGAAATGAAGTAAAAATGGAACCCTTATAATTCAGCCTGTCCAATTATTTGTGTGTTGTTTTTGCATCACATGCGGAAATTATAGAACCCCCAATCTAGCTGGTGAGGGAGCAATTCCAGCTTTCATCTGCTCTGTATATGCTTTTTTTCAGACAGGCAGACGGCCGTATTGAAAATTGTTCTATAACTTGTTTATTTATGAATCACTAGCATTAGCCACTTTTACTTACTTACTTTTCACAATTAAGGTTTTTTGCTATCCCTCGGGACTAGTACATTTTTTCGGATACAAGGTATCCTAGGCTATCCTGAACAAATACGTTGTCATAGCATTTCACAATCACGTTAAAAACGCGACTGGAGCATCCTTTATTTGGCTTATGTTCTATCCCTCGAAAAAATTTTTTTTCTGGAGAAAGATATGCTATGTCCTTTTCTGTACCCCTGATAATGTGTATGCAAAATGTCATGATGATAAGTTAAATAATTAAGGTGTGAAAGCGTAATAAACACACTCACGTTCACATTTATAATATTAGGATACACAAACTGTGCAAATCCATATATGAGACATGAAGACATAGTATATTAAACTTTACGCTAAATCGCGCGGAAAGTACTATTCTGTAACAAATGTAGAAAGTCATGACCAGGTTTCTTTAAAACCTTTTTCATCGTCTTATAAAACGTGGCGGCATTAGATGTATAGATTACTACGAGTGTACAAAACTATGACGTCATAATTTGTACAACTAAAAATAGTCAAATAGTGCATTATTATTCAAATCAAAGACATTGAATCAACAGGTTTATCCGTGCAGGAACGGAGAAAGAATAAAAGTTACCCACAGCCAGGTGGTAGGGCATTTGCCCGACTGGATGGCTACCACCCTTGGTCTAGAGTATGTCGCCATAACAACCTTGAGTTGTGTTCCGGCATTAGTGACCAGGTTCCAGGCTCCCTAAGAGAGCAGCGGCGCATTCGTGGCACCTTTGGTTTGCAAATGTCATGGCGAGGTACCGTTCCATCGAGTGGGCCGTCTGCCTGTCTGCTGACTCCTGCAAAAAAAAAAATAAACAAGTAAGGTATGCCTGATCAAAGTAGATCTCAATGCAATGTATGTATGTAACGATCTGAGATTATGATCGATACGTGATTCTTTTTAGTTGACGGAATAGTTGATTTTTTTATTTAAATTTTTATATTTTTTTTTTTTTTTTTTTATATTTTTGCGAATTGTAGCTACCATAGCAAATAAAAAAAAAAAAAAAAAAAAAAGAACGAATGCAAGGATAATGGTCGATGATGTATGCTGGAACAAGTGATGAGTTTGTATATATTGGATGTGCTTTTAGCAGAGATGGAAGGTACACAGCTGACATAGAAAATGAGTAATTTGGGGAATAGTGTGAATGGAGCGTTAGGTAAACTTCTAGGCGCTATGAACCTCAGCCAGAAATCCCAGCTTGGCATACACAACGCGGTGCTGGTACCTACGCTAACGTACAGAAGCGAGAGTTGGGTATGGAATAGAGAGCATGAAAGCAGAGTAAACGCGGTCGAGATGCGAGCACTGCGCAAAATCTGCGGAGTGACCCTCGCGGACCGCGTTCGTAATACCGAAGTAAGAAAGAGAGTGTCGGGGTGAAGGTAAGGAAAGGAATGCTCCGGTGGTTCGGGCATGTGGAAAGAATGTATGATGAAAGAATGACTAAACAGATATACAATGCAAAAGTGGATGGATGCAGAAGTCGCGAAAGGCCACGACACACCTTCCATGATCAAATTGATCGTGTACTAGCAGAAGGTGATGTCAGGAGCCTTAAGAACAGACGAGCGTGCATGACAAGAGCTATGAATGTCAAAGAAGCAAGTGAAGTGTGTAAGAATAAGCCTGTATGGCGCTCTGTTGTTCGTGCCTACCCCGCAAGGGACCTGGCGTGAAGTTATGTATGTATGAATAATAATAGCTTTAGATAGATATATTGATCTTGCTCACGAGGTTACCGCCATGTGGAACCTAAATTCTACAATCATAGTACCGATAGTGGTGTCAGTGAATGGATTAATAGCGAATAGCCTTGATCGCCACCTTGAAAGGCTCTCGCTTCGTATCTGGTTGAAGGGTCGGATGCAGAAAGCAGTTTGTTGGACGCGGCCCGTATTGTGAGGAGATATATATTTTATAAAAAAAAAATTAAAAGATTTGGATATTAAATATATATGTGAATAATAGCTTTAGATATAAGTTATTTTATACTTTTTAGTTTTTAAGTCGGTTTTTTTAACCGAAGTTTTTTATTTTTGTATAATGTAAATAATATTAGTATTTATTCAATATGCAGGAAAGGCTTCGCCAGGAATCGGTTGAGTTGCACAAGCACGCTTCCGAGTGCGGCGCGCAGTTGCAGCAGCGAGACACGCCACTATGGGTACGCGCCACTGTTGGCCTTTTCAGGACATACTTTTGATTTAATTCACCTCAAATATACCTCGTTTTTTCTTGCGAGATAATTATGATACATAATTGCGTTAACCAACTCAACATGGCCTTTTCTGATAATATTACTTAGAATGCCGTATTGCGACGAAATATAGACTTTGGTGGGTTCAACTGGTTTTACCAGCTTACGAATACAGGCATACCAGCTAAAACCGGGTAAAAAATACAAAATAAAAAGTTGTTTTTTTTTAAATATAATAACTACCCATAATGACCTACAGTTGGGCTTGGGTCTTATCTCAGAAAACTGCCTCAATGGTGTATGTTTCCCAGCCGCGATTCGAATCATGTAACATGTATTCAATGTGTTTGATCATTTCTGCACGCTCTAAGTTATTTAAAGGACGACGAATTATTGTAATAGAAATAAATGATGCTTGAATAATTTGTTAATATAGAATTATTTTATAAATTGTTAAACAAATTTTCAGTATTATTTGTTAAATAGTTGTTTTAAGTTATTATACTCGTATATACACATGAGACATACATGGTGTATGTTTACTGTGTAGTAATATGTATATTGTGCAAGTGAACTTTAATTAATTATGTTACCTTTTTCTTGTTTTATAAATCGTCCTTTGGCGACAACAACGAGATATCTCATTTTTTTTATGTAACCAAAACTGCCTCTCATAATTTTAAATAACTGAGTTCATTTTATGTGATAACATGTTGCTCTTGCAGAGACGATTTTACGTTTTTATGACATAAAAATTGATTTTTAAATAAAAGATAAATCAAACGCATTTGTAGTGTTTCAATTTTTTAATTATATCCGTTTTTATTCTCATTCATACAATCACATAATTAAAATTATTTAGATTCACACTTAAAAATAATTTGATAATAAATTAAAGAAAACACTGCAATAATTTATACAAAAAAATTCAGTCCTTTTGTGATATTTGATTAGAATTAAAATTATACAATCAAATTTACAATAATAATAGGAATCAGGCACATTATCAACTATTTACTAGTGAAGAGGAGACAATCTGTTAAAAGATTTACATCTGATAGCAATAACAAACGTGAAGTGCGGGAATAAATTATATCTATGGACACCTCATCTTTGAGGGCTATAATAATATTTGAAACTATTTTGGAAATATTTAGTTATAATATCACTGTGCTAATTAATTTTTATTTAAATTCGACAAAGTAATTAATAGGTGTTTAAGAAATTATAGAGACATTAATGAGGTATTATTTAAATACTTTCGAAATAGGTATTTGATATACACCTCTTGACACCTCAATAAAAGAATGAATCCATACATCTTGATAATGTACTTTGTATCTTTAAATTACATTCGCAGCATATTCAATATTATTGTGTATTAAACTATTATTCATACAAAAAATAACGTTTAGTTATTAATCAATGACATATTAAAGCTGTAGGTATTAAATATACATAATTTGTAATTGCTACCCGATGTTTATGTTAATATTTAGAAAAAGGACGAAGTCAGCATTAGTTTAAATGGACGAATTCATAATATAACTCTCACCAAACTTTACGGCTTCTTATAACATTAGAAGACCGTGCTGTAAAACTCTTGAAGGCATGAAATAAATTACTGCGCACTCTTCTACTGTTAATCCAGTCTGACCCTTAAAGTTTGACTAGAAACTACTACACAAAATAGTAATCAATTGATCGCATAAATAAAAAACTCACGTTTGAGCATAATCATCATTGATTAAAAAACAATAATTGCTATTGAGCAATTAACAATTACGTAACAATATTATAATCATTTAATTAAAAAATCAAGTTGATAAAATCAATCGTTGTCGTCTACTTATATTATTATTATATTTCTGAGCATTGTTCCTTGGTCCAGCGCCAAATTTTATGTCGCTCTTAGCAAGATAAGGCTGAAATATAGACGGTTTACAATAGACATTCCACTATTGCACAACCGTCTGCAGTTAATTTGGGCAATAAAATTTGGCGTTGGTACTACATCTATTCTTCCATACATTGAAGTAATCGAATCAGCTTTAAAATATTCAATTTTCATTTATTAAAGAAAATAAAGAAGTGAAGTTTTGACCAATCAGGTCCTAAATACTGTTTTATTCTAATCTTTGGTGTGATGGGCATAATTATGCGCGGTGATGCGGCCAACAGACCTAACCTTCCAAATATTTGTACTAACTTATCAATTTCCAAAAACATAAAAAATTAGCTTAGATAATCCTTGATCCCTGGGCTTAAAGCGATTGACTTTGGAGAATCGCTTAGTGACATTGACACGTGTCTAGATATACGGGTAGTTGTAAGACAGGCACAAAGTTCTACGTTATGTTGATGCTTGTCATGTTCATCATATGAATCTGCGAAAACCAAGTCTATCAAGGCTCTCAAATATTCAAACAAAGTTCCGTTATGCTGGATTGCATTAGCAAGGAGTTTCTATCCAGTGCTAAATACAAGGAAACTATCCATGTTCACAGGAGCTAGTTCATATTTCGCACAGCGAATCGAATGCACATTGCCATATAGCACGATAATGCTGCGGGCTTTCTGAACTGCAATCTTAATTTCTTCGTTTTTTACCATGTTGTTAGGTTTTTGACGAGTCAACAAATTCTATAAATCAATATTTTTTCCGAGATCATTGAACTTTGAATAACAGCTGGTTTTGGATTGTCGCACTAATTTTTGACGTTTTTGGAAATTATAAGAAATTAGTTATAAGATTTAGCGGGCATTATTTAGAAATGAATTATATATCATATTTTCATAGTGCGAATAATCACTTTGTTTATGAAGTATCAAACTTGAATTATCTTATAATTTATCCTAAACTTAATTAATGCTTTTAGTAGCAACAAATGCCTGAATAATAAACGCTTTTTCATGTAAAATCATATTCCATGAAAGCATAACACTGGGTAAAACAATCTGCCAGTAAAATGCAACTGTGTTCCTCAATCCTAAATTTCTAACAGCCACCATAAGTTCTTTCTCGAAGTTTCTAAACACGCGTGTAAAAGTAATATAAAATTATACTAGCGTTCATAAACGTGAAAGTAATCATCAATGCAATACTACTAGATTTGTAATTTGCAGCATTATATTCACTTGAAGCAAGCAGGACAGCGGCGAGAGAATTGGGCAGCGCGAGCATGTAAACACAAACGTGATACATGACATCACTCGCTGCCCATTTCTTTCGCCACTTTTGCTGCCGAAGAATAAGGGTCACCATAAACGAGAAGTAACTCCAGTAATGTATTTTTGTGATTTATATTAACAATACGCGAGAGAATTACGACTTGTGATGTCCTTTATAAATATAGGGTTTAGTTAATTTTTCACAGTTGCATTATTTGCTGAGCGATTCTCACTCATAGTACCCTTTTAGAACTGTAACTGAAGCTACTAATCTAAGAATCCATCACGATGGGTACCATTCTGAAGATAATCTAATAACAGACTATAAAGTTTAGGACCAATTACATACTTTATCGATTATGATTTCGGTTCGACCAGTACTCGGTACCTTATTGAATTTATTTGCGCTAACGCCTTCATCCTACACAATACGGACGCAGACAGTAGGTACAAAAATACTTCACCTATACAATAGAATTAACACTACTTAACAATTAAGAACCACGAGGAGGCCGCTCTAAAGGAAAATCGAACAGCACAACACAAAAATCACATTAGTAGTTATTGGTTTAAATTACTTTAAATAATTAAAACGACGAAAACATTAGAGCGAGCTTACGAAGTATGAACACTGGACACCTCCTCGTTGCATAATACTACTTAACGCGAATCACACTAAGGTAAATTGACTAGGCGTGTTGTGAGTGGGTTCTGCCCAAAGTGCGGACTCGGCTTCGACTGCGGGGCCACCTCCAATATCTTGCAGTTTCCCATTTCTAATCTCATCGGAGGTTTGTCTGACTATGTATTGGCTACTATCGCGTGAGAAATCTTATCTATATCTCTGTCGGCTTTAGCTAAGCGTCAGTCGATTTCATAATAAATACTAACCCTATTATTGTTGAGATAATTTGACATTTTCATTATATTAAATTACAAATTAATAAAAGTTATGCCTTTAAAAAAAATCTAAATTTGTTATGGAAGGTCAAAAGTATAAATAATCTCACTTGTTATAGGAAGTGAAATTATAAATGAATGAATGAGACAACTTAAATATATCCTTACAACGTAGATCTTTGTAAGGATAAATTTAAGTCAAAATAAAGTTAATTTAAATATGAAAATCAACTGTAATTAGCGATTGGCCTGTAGCTTACAATTCTTTGAAATTTATTCAATTCAGTCTTGAAGTAACACGATTGACAGCACCATGTCAACATAGACTTTATTTTAGCTTCCCATTCATTCATACCATAATAAGGCAAATGAATGCTAAGATAGGAACCGGCCCATAGATGCGTTTGATCAGTTCTGGGCACGATTCTTACACTTTGGCCTATGCACAAGTGATTCTTTTTAAAATATGAGGTATTGTCCCTTTTGAGTAAAGGGACTATAAAATATACAGTATTATCGAGGCAATGATCAACGCACAAAGCGATCTTCAATATTGGCGGATTTTATAATAAAGTTACAATGCGAACGTTACTTGTGCGAGCGATAGTAACGAATGTACAGTCAGCAAGAGTATATACAGAACGTGTTCAGACAAAAAGAATACTTGCGCGGTGGCTAGATGAAGGTGGTGGTGGGTCGAAGCCTAAGGGAGGTGGTGGGGAGGGTGGGTCAGAAGCCGGCGTCGGGCGGCGGGTCGGGCGGCATGTAGTGCAGCTCGTCCGCGGGCCCGCTGAACACGTTGTAGAGCACCGCGAAGAGCGTGCAGGCCGCGTACGCGCCCAGCGCCGCCCACCACAGCAGCCGCTCCCACAGCCGCTGCTGCGCGTGCTTCAGCACCAGCAGCCCGATCGTGAGGCCGGCGAGCGCGCCCGCCACGTGCGCCGCGTACGACACGGGCGGCACTTCCTGCTTGAGATCACATTCACATAAAGCTTTAGAACCCAACCACTCGTATTTCTTTCTACTAGATATATAAGTATTTTTTATGTAGAATATGAATTAATATATAGCTTTCCCTTAACTCCCTTTTAAGCAAGAAAAAATGTATTAAAAGATAATAAGAAATGATATAAGATTGTTTTTATAAAAAGTGTAGTGCCAGTGACTCGTGACTATCGAATCGTTAGAGACATAAGTGCTTATAACAAAAAATCCTCTCGTATTTCCATTTTAGAAACTATAATAATTTATTATCAACAGGGCTTACTTTTCTATAATTACAAAATGAATTAATAATAAATTACATGGCTTCTACAGAACCATCATAGATAAGAAAGTTTGGAGATTCAGGATTTGTCGGGGAAAAGAATCGAAAAAAGATATTAGGAAATATCACTGAATTGTTGTTAATCCCACTTATTCACTAGATGTCACTAGTTTTTATCAATTATAATTATATCTTTGTAACATTTGTGGATATATATTAATTCAGGCGTAATGTTTGTTTGGAGAAAAGAAACTAAGTTTTAACATTGGACTGATTTGTTTAAAAAAAAACCTGTTAGGTACTAAACCTAATAAAATGTTTTGAAAGTTATAGTGATATTTTGCTATATCAAAAAGTGAGAGAACATTAACTTGTGATAGTCTCTTCAGATCTCCGACTTTGGAATATCGGTTATTCATATGCAGCCACATATCTTGTTATTTTCGCATCAAGTACTCAAATAAGAGGGCTATAAACGTAAGAGTGAAATGTAAGCATCCGTGGACCTACCTTTGTGTACCTGGCGTGCACCGCGAAGCCGACGTCGCACGAAGCGACCGCGAGCGCGGCGAGCAGCCGCACGGCGCCGTAGCGCATCGCGTGGAAGTTGAGCAGCGCGTTGGCGAGGTGCGCGGCGAGCAGCGCGTACACGCCGCCCGACGCGCCCGCGAGGCACACGTCCGGGTCCAGCACGGACGCCGCCAGCGACCCGCCCAGCACTCCCGCCAAGTACACCGCTGCGCAACGCAACGCGCCGTGCACCATCTCCAGGGGTAGGCCGACCTTCGTCGCAAAAACATTTCCATTATAATCCCATATCATGATACTTATATACGAAATTGAAAGACTTTAAAATAGTTTGATCGCTTATTATATAGGGCTGTCTACATTCCTACGATAAGGCGAGACAAGAAAACAAGTTTATTTTTCAAGATGTTTGTAAGCTCTCCCGTTTTACACTAACTTGCTAATACATGACGCTATAGCGCGCGCAGTGTTTTTCGACCTGTGGGTCGCAGAGCCTTGCTTGGGGGTCGCCGGCAAAAGGGAAAAGGCAATTTAAATTAATACTTTGTACTTAGGTACTTTCTTGAAAATAGGTGACAATATAGAGAAAAACATAAACGTAGTCTTAATTTACTAACTTTTCGTTCGTCTATATCTCAAGGGGGTCGCCAAAATATTTCAACTTTTAAAGGGGTCGCGTATTCAAAAAGATTGAAAAGCACTGCTATAGCGCATCAACTATTATACCATTCAATAGATCGCTATGAAAATTGGTACATATTTAATTAAAAACAATATATATTATTAAAAAGAATATTTTGTGTATCCCATTTTTACTATATGTCGTCAATAGATGGTGCTGCAATATGTGATTCTAATATCTATGTATTAGAATTTATTACACCTTTTCACGGCTAATCAAATAAAGAGATGTTAATGATTGGATAGGAAATACTGTTTACTGACACAAATACCATAAGGCTGCGTTTTTTCTTAAAATCTTGAAGGGGTTGTAAATTAGTATGGGCACAGGGCAACCCATAATCCACAAAATAAGGACAATAAAAAATATTTCTATATATAAAAGTAAACATGGGAATGTTATAAGACATCCATTTCTTTAATTATAGAAAAACACATAAATCTTACAGCGAGTTGTACGAGTAGGTTGAACGCGAGATGAAGCCAGCCTGCGTGAACCACGCTGTATGTGAGGAACCTCCACAACTCTCGACGTCTGTCAGGACGGTATACAAGAGGCGAGTCTACCGGAACCGGGCCAGCAGCGGCTGCCATGCCTCCGGAGCCCCACGCGTACCATGCGAACACACCCAACTGGAAAGAAAAGAATCAAATCATTAGGACATTATAAAAGTAACTGCATTAAATCTACACCCTAGCCCGGCCTTATATCAGTAAGACTTTAAAGCTAAGCGCGCACTACGGTTGTCAATGCCGAGTTGAGTCTGGGGTTGACAAACCGTGGGGAGTATGCTTAGTAGCTTAGGCGACCAACATTTACTGCTGCAAAGGCCGGCCTTATACTAGAGTATTGTAAAAGTACTCTCTGGTCTTTTTATTTTAATTGCTTAAAGTTTTTAACGCGCCAATATTAAAGATAAAAAGGAGTGTCTCTCCGATGTTTGCCGGTCACTTCGGTATGCATTTAGGTGTAGTGCTAAATTTGCTAAATATTTTAGTGTAGTTGATTTTTATATTTTTAAGGTTCCATGGCTATTATTATTTTAATTAATTAATTTATAAATAGATATTTATTTAAAAAAGTCGTAACAAAATGTATGTTGACTTTTGAATTACGGGTACTTTGTTAACTATAGCGTGAAAATTTAAAAAAAATCGTTATAAAAAATAGATTTAACGAAAATTGGAATAAAACTACCTTTATTAGTTTATATTAAAATAATCATCTTTATAGGGTAGTCGTAGTCGAATAAAAGCAGTAGAGGTTAGTCAAACCTTCAATGTAGAATGGCATGCACTTGGCTTATCATCTTTTTATAAATACTATTTGTGACATTATCTAAAATTATGCGATACTACTAGTACAGTTGGCAATTTCCCCAAAGTTTTACATAGCAAGTAAGTACAATTTCTCCTGGTAGTCCATTTCTACGATCATTACCATCTATACATCTATAACAATAACTTGAATAATTGTCCGCGAACTGCTACTTGCATTGGATACACGACGAATTTCAATAAAATGTATAGGAATTAAAAGAAGAATTTCATTTCTTTTTAAGTGTATATTCTGCCCTATAGGTCTATAAAATAAGATTAGAAATACTCCTAATCATGAGTGAACCAAGGCATGGTCACTACTATACAAAATATTCTTCTCATGATGCTGATATTAGACAGGTCAAGCAAATAGAATCTATTTGGTTGAAAATACACGACGACATTCAATGCCATTGAACGTTGAAAGTTTATGTTCATATGAATCACTTTGGTTGATTCATCCCAATAGAAAGACGGAAATAAACCGTCTAATCCCCGCTTAGCATCTCGGACTATTAGGAAAACTCAAATATATTTGCGTTGCGGATGAAAATATTGTCCTCCGAGTGGGTTTTGTGTCATGCAAATTGCAAACGTGCAACAACACATTTAAATTTAAGAATTAGTATTATAGTAAACAATATCCCGCAAAACAATTAGAATGAGGATGAATTGCGCATGTTATTTGCGTAAGTAATAACGTTTTCGATGCATTATTCATTAGGGAAAACCGTTAGCAAGAAAGCCGCGTGCAAGTTTGCGGAGAACCGCAGAACACCATACAGGAATTATATCAGCCTCTGATGAATCAACAAGAGACTGTGACGTAAAACAATTAGGTAATGGAACGCACATTATCTTGTCTAGGTGAAATAAATAAATTACCAGGAGAAGACTACAGAAGTACATATTTCTAAGTAGTATTATTACCTATTTTATTATATTATATAGGAATGATAATCGTCCTGTAAACAAACAGGGTAAGTGCTGGGCAGTACGCGTATAACGAAGGGTTCCGTAAATGTAAAACATATTATTTTCGTAATTTAATAAAATCAAAAAGACTACTTCAAAGGCGATTGACGGTTTCCAGGCATAACGCCTACAAAGAAAAAACTAACACTAAAAAAGTAGACATTTACTTATTATCTTTTTAAGTAGTACTTACTATATTATATTTTAAGAACCTCGCTAAGCGGAGAAAAATAATTTTGATGTATTAAGAATCGATATCGCTTACCATATAATTTAATTCACGAGCATTGTTGTCCGATTCTTTAAATCATTATATTAATAAAAATCTGGATATATTACGCGACAAAATATCGATATACCTGCGATATATTCTGTTACTTAACACTTTTTTGTACTTTATTTGTTTAATCGATTATTTTTTCGTTATCAATATCTGTTATTTTATATATTTTTTTAAAATTACAATACAAAGAACTAAGCGTCTACTATATCACTGTCAAGTGTTGCAAGTCAGGCAAAGCTGTATAGACTCGGTTCCTTTGCCTGGCATTATTATGAGTAAAACAGAAATGCAAAAATCATTCGTTTAAACTAAGAAATATAGTACATCTGCTGTTTCATGGTTCACTTATAGGTAAAATTAAACATTTTTCAGTAAAACATCACGTCTCAATTTCTGACCAAAAACTCTAGTATAATGGTAATGGAGGTTATATCAATGTCAAACATTTCTAGCCAAATTCTATTTTCAGCCAACTTCTTGTAGAAAATGATAATCACACATGGGTTTCTAATGAAACAACACTAATTATGCGTGTAGGTGACCAGACCGGCTGCTCCTAGGAAACCCGCCAGTCTCTTTTAAAGCATATCTCAAATACTAATCAACGGATATTAAATGAATGATTGATGATTTCTTGCCAAAAATATATGTAATTACTTAAACAAATTTTCATTAAAAGTATTTAAACTACGGAATTGATTTTTATTTAATTTTCACTTCATAATTAAAAAGTAACAGGGGAAACCACGTATACCATTTTGGACGTTGATATCTACCAAATAACAAATATGTAAGTACAGTGACACTATCATTGATATTCATATAGATCTAATAATATCCGAAAAAATCATTGCGACATACAAAGACGGATGGAAGGACTTAACGATTTCACAAGGAGTTCTTGCCAAAACGGTTACGGTACCCTAAAAAATAGTAAAGGCAAATCACCGAACATATCCACCAAGCATGGAATATCATGTAAAATGAATTACGGCCATTTGTTAAACTGTAATTTGTTAAGACTGGACGGGAAACATTTCAGAGCGCGATTGAGTAAAATGTGGCGGATGTATTCGACAGGTACATTGGGCGTATTCATCGAACGGTGAGCCTATCCGGCTGTCGTGCTCGCTCGGCGTCCGTGCCGGCCGACTGTTATGAATCACGTAAACCGCTTGTTTGCACGGATGTGAAATCCGCTATTACAATTTTTAATTAACCAAAGCAACTGGAGCGGTGATTGAAGCGGTACTAGCACGTAGAAAGTGATGACACTGCACACTCGTTTACCATTGCAGAATACAACGGTAAAATAAATAGATTAGTTTCCTGCAGTTGTTTCAAATTTCTGCAATTTGGTTGTGGTAAGTACGCCGCCGATCTATTGAAACCAACTCTCCCGTTCGCACTATTATCATTCATACTTGCCCTGTCACTTTGCTTACTTGTGATAAAGGACAGATACTACCTGACTTTATATACATAGTGTAATTATTAATTGTATAATTCTTCTGTTCGTGTGTCAGTGGACTACTTCTAAACGGTTGGATCGATTTTGATGAAATTTTTGTTTGTTCAAGTGTGTACAATTGGACCCGGTGGCCACTTCCAGGATTTTGATGACAGACATTAAAAAAGGCGCAGCAATTTGTTTCTAGAAAAAGAATATTTACTATCCAAAAGATCGGTTAATTTACCGCGGATAGCATACGAAAACACGGGTGAAATTCCGCAGCAAACCTCAACTTAGTATATTTATATTATTTCGATTAACAGCGTTATAAGAGACAGAATGCGTTTTTAGATCGATTTCTCAATTATTTTTACAGTAGTTATACACACTTTATTGCGGTGAAAAAAATATATGTCAATCTTGATCATATTTCTGACGTAAACTTTGTACTCGGAACGCATTTGCGATAAATTTTCTCGATAGAAAATAATTGCAAAGTAACCTCTAAACGAGTTATTCAATCTTCGTTATTGTTATTACTGTTAATCGTACATCTATAAAATAAATAACAGTAACATATCATATTATAACAAATACAATTATAGAGTTTTATTCGGTTACTTAACTTAATTTGGAAGTAATTAATTATTTTATTAAAAATGACTGCAAAAATCCCGCCTGCCGGTCCCAATGTATGGAATTTGTTAGATCGCTTTAGAGCGTCGGCTAATACGGACGCGCTGCTCTTCTCCACGACCGCCATTGAAAAATAATTTTAAATAAACGAAGGAGCAATAATAACAAGAATTTTGAGACGGTCGCGCTATACTTATTTGGCTTATACGGTAGAGGTCTGGTCTAAATCACTTGCTGTGTGGGTTCGAACCCTACTAGTTTCACTTGATCCAGAAGATTTTTTTTTATAAGAAAGTTGATAAAATGCTCTTTTTCTCTTCCTAAATAATTTTATAAAATGCCATAAAAATACTTTTCAAAATTTTTATATTTCATTTCATTTGGACTTTTATGCTATTGACAATAAAATTTTTACCTTACCGGTAACATTAAAATTCTAAAGCGCCATCTATGTTTCTCAATAGAAATGACGTAGACACATGGATAGTTAGAAATATGAAGTTTCGTTGTTCAAGTTGAGTGCTCGCTCCATTTTCCTTTTCTAACAATTTTTTTTATTTAGCCCTATTATGTTTTTAACACGCTTTTATTAGCTTCACCTGTATGTATGTTTGTAACCTTCCCCTTAGAGCTCGATTTTGTCCTACTTTTAACGATCAGATTTAATTCAAAGTTTTAACACCTGTCAAAGGTCGATGACAATGCAATAATATGGTACCATGGAGCTGATCTGATGATGGAGTCGGAAGGTGGCCATAAGAACTCCTGTACTAAACAAGATAAACGCGTCGTGTTTAGGCTCGTATGTTTATATCGCGTGCCAATGCAATAATATGGTACCATGGAGTTGATCTGATGATGGAGTCGGAAGGTGGCTATAGGAACTCCTGTACTAAACAAGATAGACCCGTCGTGTTTGGGCTCGTATGTTTGTATCGCGTGACAATGCAATAATATGGTACCATGGAGCTGATCTGATGATGGAGTCGGAAGGTGGCCATAGGAACTCCTGTACTAAACAAGATAGACCCGTCGTGTTTGGGCTCGTATGTTTATATCGCGTGACAATGCAATAATATGGTATCATGGAGCTGATCTGATGATGGAGTCGGAAGGTGGCTATAGGAACTCCTTTACTAAACAAGATAAACGCGTCGTGTTTGGGCTTGTTTTACTTGTCTTAGTTAGCACTCTGCTGCTACATGATATGCAGAATCTCAAAAGCTTATATTTAAAATTTAATTTAAAAAAACATTAACATTTAAAAAATAACAACTAAAAATGAAAAATAAATAATAGTTTAAAGAAAGGCGCTCTTTAAGATTTTAAACAAGAAGAAAAAGCGCATTGAATACATCCCACGCTTTTTTTAAGACCCCATTCATCAGAAACCAAATTTATTAAATTTTATTTTCTGTTTTTTAGTTGGATTTTTTATGAAAGCGTGTTTTTTTTAAACTATTATATATATCTATTATTATTTATTTTATAGTTCTTATCTATACAGATAAATAAAAGTGAAGTGCCTGTTTGAAATCTCAAAATAAAGTCTAATATAATCGGACCAGGAGTTTCCGAAAATGCTATTTATAGAATTTTTGTCTGTCTGTCTGTGTGTCTGGATGTTCCGGCTAATCTCTGACACAGCTGGATCGATTTTGACGTAATTTTCATTGGCAGATAGCTGATGTTATAAGAAGTAACTTAGGCTACGTTTTAGGGTTCCACGTAAAAAAATCCAGAAGTATATTTGTCTCACTGTTTGTTATCCTTTTATGGAAAGACTATTGAACCGATTTGGCTGAAACTGAGTACATATGTTATGTTAATACCGAGGGTGGCCAAGAACTACTTTTTATCCCGAAAAATGAGATTTCCGAGATGAAAATATATTTAGCCGAACGGGTCTAAATGATCAAACGGCTGAATGGCCCAAATGGTCGAATTGACCGAAATTACTGAAATGGCTGGAATGGCCTAAATGACCGCAATCGCTAAAATGGCCGAAATATCTGAAATGGCCGAAATGGATGAAGTGGCCCAAATGACCGAAATGGCCCAAATGGCCGAAATGACTAAAATGACTCAAATGGCCGAAACAGCTGAATTGACTGAAAAGGCCGAAATGTGTGAAATGGCTGAAATGGCCCAAATGACCGAAATGTCTGGAATGGCCCAAATAACCGCAATGGCTGAAATGGCCCAAATTACCGAAATGGCTGAAATGACCGAATAATAACCTATTAGTTATGACTGGTTTGGAAGATTGAAGTATTATTATATTGTAAGTATAATATTGCAATACACGACGATAATTCAGTGAAGAGTTACAGAATTAAAAAAGCGCTAAATAAGGTGTTAAGCGCTGAAAAATAATTTACGTAAAGAAAAAAAAAATAACACTGAAAGCGCTAATTTGGCAACACCGCAAGCCGCGCAAAGGAACTTCATTCGAATAAAAACTAAATAACAATATTATGTTATGTAAATGTAATTGCAGATAATCAATGCTGTTATTTTTGTATAACAGTAACAGGACTAACGATATTTAAAGTGACCTGTTATTACGCTATATCTATCTCTACCAAAACTTAGTAATAAATGTAGTTTAATAAGGATCCAGATCGTGTGACACGACCGTTTACCCAGTCAAAAATTTGATAGTAAGTTCCTCTTAATTTCTTAAGAGATGGCTACCGCCCATGGACATTTGCACAGATGCAAAGTTCGGCTCTAGGGAAGGAATAATATGAACTCATTGGTGTTCCATAGTACAATGAAATAATTTTAATAAAATTTACCTATCTAAAAAGTTCTTGGGAAAAAAAAACGTAAAGTCTTAGAGGAGGATTTGAACACTGTACCTCCTAGTTACCGTTGAGCATGGTAAGCCGTTGGGCTAAAGACGCTTAGGAAGCCGTGTCAAAATTTCAATAGGAATTACGCATACAAACGGTCTATCTCACTTTAGGACAGTTTGTCTCGCTCTCGTGGGCTTTAGAATCAAATAAATTGAATCAAGTCGGCAAGGCGCGCGGTGCGCGTCGGTATGGTCAATTGCAATATTTCGCCACGGTCGAAGTTTTATTTGGCGCTGTTCCATCGAAGTAAATATCGGACGTGCGGGGTTGATTTTATGAAATGCCGATTTGAATTAGGCGTACATAGCCTCTTAATATGACTTTTAGAACTCTAAATTTGATCATCAAATCATAACATTCGCTTCCAATGAAATGAATGCACCTAATTGATGAACTGTATGGTGACATCATTCCCGCTTAAGGACTATGTAAATCAGAATGATACTGGTGACTAGAACCACTTACCTCTAACAGCGTGACGCAGATAATAAACAGCGGCGGTGGGCAGCAGGTATACCGTTCCTGGTAGTACTTGCGATCTCGCTCCTCTGGGAGCATCTCCATTGCTACTAGGTGCACCATCCTGCCAATAATCACATGTTAATTTAATTGAAGTCACTTATCTAAATCAGTGAGATCGCGACCGTCCGGAGCTGGACGTTGTTAACCAATGAGCCAATAAGATTCTTCTTATAGTACGAAAATCCACATATTTGATGTGAACGAGACTTTGGATGTTTTGTTGTTCCTTTTTCACGACTTTATAAATTACAACATACAATATATGTAAAAATATTTTCAGTAACGGCAGTAAACATCTGATACATTTTTGTTCTAAAAAATGGGGTAGTGTTCGTTGGATATGAAAGAAGAATGCTACCATGACAATTACACATTTGAAAAATTAAACTAAAAGTCCGTAAATTTTACATTTCTAATGTTGATTGATAGGGCCGTACTCGTTCTTTTCTCGCTTGTAGATGGATTGGAAAGCCCTATTAAATCATTCAACTAACGTTTAAACTAAACTAACCAAAATTAAATATATAGGTATTATTAAGTTAATTATTTAAATTATTAAGTTTTCACGCTATATTATATACAATATAGGTAAACTTACAACGAATCGAAATTACAAAAAAAGTGGGACTAATCAACAAGGAACGTGTATTTGTGTACTTTTATTTCACAGTATTCTTCTTCTACGATATACCTTCAATGAGGATAGATTCCAATTATTTGCGAGCAAAATTTGCGAACATTTTCTAGTAATTAAAAGTTTGATATTTAAAAACCTACGTGCATAGGTTGATTATGTGTAATTGTTAATTGATATTTTAAGGATAGATTAATCTGATTGTGTATTTATTTTGTTCACTATTAATATACTGCTTCATTAGGCTTTCATTTTTTGCGTTTTTATTATGTGCAATTTATAATTACTTTAATAGAGGCAACCGCACCTTATGTCACGGTGACACGACAAGTGAGCATAAAAATATTGTAATAACGTCGGCAATCGATACACTACTTTTAATTTGTTGTATCGAAATATACATATTAAACTTGAAAATTTTAGTTACGCATTAAATTTATTGAAAAATTGATCACATTTTACTATTTTAGAGTAACTGCGACGTGAACAAGTGTACAATATTGATTTAAATGCGACGATGACGGCAAAAAGAAACTTCTTTGATTGAATTGGATCTTTTTCGCAGTTTTTTAGTAGCGAAAAATCAATAATATTGCAATAGAGTATACTTTGGTACACACAACACACATCATACCTTCTTTAAAAAAATAACAGTAACGAGCTTCATAGGACTATCATAAATATATATTACTATAAGCGATCTTACAATTTTGCAGAAAATTTTTGAATGGACAGTAGCAAACTTCTTTATTTAACAAAATAAAAACATAGCTATATTATATATAATATTATTAAATGTAGCAATTCCAAAATTTTCATGATTGTAAATCCACGTCACTTCTAATTTATGTATCAGAGATTGTTCTGGTTAAATAAAATGTCTGCCTTTTGCCTTTAATGTATATCTTGTAAAGAAATATTTTATTAAAATCCTTATGCTGGTAAATCGTTAGATATATTATATAATACACGGGATTTTACAGTAACAGAGAAATATTATTATGTATTTTCAATAACGGAATGTAGGGAGTAGAATAGATACTCAGCGGAATCGAGCTAAATGAATAGATTAGAATTAGACTAGCTCTAGTTCTGATGTTTACCTGGCGAATAGTGTGGGATCCTCCAGCAGAAGATGGAAATCGTTTTCTGAACTGACCTCTCGGTCGCGGTGATGCACTGCGCATCTATAGCTGCGCGTACGCTTGCCGCTCATCTGTAACAATTAAAAATACAATTTTACCGAATGTTTGATTATTTAAAAACGATTGTTATATATTTCATTAATAATTTAATGTATTTAATCAATTATAGAAACAAATCTGTAGAGGATTCTAGTTTTTTTTATGAATTGAACACCTTTAAAATATTCGATGAAAAATTAAAGTGTTTTCATTCGATAAGTGATATGGTTCCATGTGATTGACGAATATAGCCAAAAAGGAGGCGATACACTCACTTTTTTGGTGCTGTACGTTGCAATTCACTAATTAATACAAAGAGTTCTTTTTTCTTCTTCTTTACATATAAAAGAAAGTTCTGCGTCCGTCTGTTAGATAATTTTTCAAGGAAGATTTTTATCAAAAGTTGTTTTGTCTGTGACCTCTCTCGCGATATAAAATACCTATTTCAGTTTTTATATAAGTAAAATAAAGTTACCCACTAGCGTTAGACCCGCGGCGTTTAGAAAATTGCAGTAAAAATATAAAGCACTAGTTCTGTTATGGGCCACGTAACCATTTTGGTTAAAGCAGTTCCATTTAAAACCTCATTCAACGAAAAGTTCTTCACATTAGTTGGTGGGTCTTTTAAATTGAAAAAGATCAACTCACATCCTCACACAACTAGCATCACATAATGATGGAGTAAAATCGTCACAAACTAAATATTAGAGACAGCCACTATAGATGAAACTGAGAAATGAAAACAAATTTTCACCGTACATCATAGATGTTTGAATCTCGTTAGTATCGATCATAATTAAAATCTAATTGATATTTTTTATTTAAGTCACGGACGAAATAAGCATTATTAGCTTCCAAAGGCATAGTGTTCCTCTCCCATAGTAAATGTTAAACGTAAAAAAAATGGAATATCCTAAAAAATATTACAGAATACTTTAAAACAAAATCGTCTTGAACAAGACCTCAACATAACCATTTCATGTTGGATGATTGACACGGCTTTAGTCGACGTTTTTAATCTTTTCATTCCGGACGAAATTTGGATTATTTTATTATCGCAATACTACGTGAACTGTGAACCTCGATATTATAAGTATGGCATTATCGATCTGCAGCGGCAGAAGTTGGCGCGAGTCCAGCACTTATCGACCGCGTCGCTGAGCTGCCGCATCGGATTCACAATACTTCTACTCTGTACATAATTAAAACACCTAAACAAACTAAGACAATTAGTACACATAATGTAAATTAAATAAGGCTACCATAACTAAAACTATAAACACATATAACATATATATAACATAACTATAAAAAAATGAACAAATTGGAGCTTAATAATACCTTTGACATTACTCATTGCGACTAGACATGTTTGTCTTCCGTGATCAAGGCTACGGAAAAGTGGCCGAAACGTCAAAATCAAATAAAATGCCGCGCTTAAAACTAACGGTGGATGTACTTTATAATTATCTTTTAAATTTAAATACTTACATGTAGGGCCGCACAAGCAAATATTTCAAGTGCGATTTTTGTCTCGCAATAAATCTGTTATAATTTATGGAGTTCCATAGAAACACGCGTGACAAGAAATTAATTCAGAAATGGATTTAATTAAATTTTGTACATTGCTAGTTTGCTACTGGTTTTGTGTGCGTTTTTTTAATAATTCGTGTAAATCGTAGTGAGGAACGAATTCGCGTCTCAAACTCGCATTTCAAATCACTTGGGTTCCATTCCTGTTCGGGAGGCTTGAACCACTTAGGCAGTATTATATTATAAAACTTACATGTACATTCATTAATTTATTATATCTGATATGTCTTTCGTGGTAGCGTAATGGTTAGCGCACGCGCCCCTAAATCGAAGGGCGTGGGTTCGATCCTGACCGGAACGCATGCACCTCTTAGTCAGCTTTCTGATCTAATGTGCATATTGTTACAATTACCACGTGCTAAAAACGGTTAAGGAAAACATCATGATGCAACCTGCATATCGAGATAACCGATGTGTCAAACCTGCCAAGCCGCCTAGGACAAGCGTGGCGGGTATACTGTCCGTTCCCCCTATAATGGGAGGCCCGAGCCCAGCAGTGGGACATTTATGGGCTGAAATTATTATTTATTATATATATCTTTATCTATACTAATATTACAGAGGAAATATTTATTTTTGTATGTTTGTAACGAATACATTCTAAAACTAGTGTACCGATTTTAAAAATTATTTCACCATTCGAGTGCTACATATTTTATAGTATAATAATGTATACCGCTTCGACACGTCTTATCACGGGCTGTATGTATATGATCGCTTTTTAGTAATAAGACAAGTGATAGACATTTAGGACGTCTTTATGGTACAATTATCTGAAATCGTACAATAGTTATCTATATTTTAGTAAATAAATAAATATGTTATTATTTTTTATCCGTGCAGGAACGGAGAAAGAATACAATTTCCTGCGGCCCGGCGGCCTGTCGTAAGAGGCGACAAAACAACCCACAGCCAGGTGGTAGGGCATTTGCCCGACTGGATGGCTACCACCCCTGGTCTAGAGTATGTCGCCATAACAACCTTGTGTTGTGTTCCGGCATTAGTGACCAGGTTCCAGGCTCCACTAAAGAGAGCAGCAGCGCATTCGTAGCACCTTTGGTGTTGCAAATGTCCATAGGCGATGGTAACCGCTGTCCATCAAGTGGGCCGTCCGCCTGTTTGCTAACCTCCTGCAATAAAAAAAAAAAAAAATATTATTTGGAATGTGAGATGTATTAAATGTATGTGAGGCATACATGGCAGGCGGCATTTGGCTAAAGGCGTGCGAGTGGGTGGTATGGCATGGCGTTTGCGCCGTTGAACGACTGGTCGCGATACTAACACCGCATTGTCTCCGCAGTCGTTCAACTCCGTTTCCCACGAGACTGCAGAATGTTCAATGCCAAAACCTAAATACAAATAGCCTAGACTCGTCGCAGACACAGCTAGCTAAATCTGTCCCGGCAACAGCGCGTCCGTGTTAATTTAGGATACTGCGAGTAAGATTGTCCCTACCCCATACTTGTAGCGATTGCGCTACGCTTGTAAAGCCGTATTAGACTTGTTAGAAATTATATGGATTGAAATTTAATTGGGCGAATACAGAATATTTTACTCCGTCAAAGTATTCTTAGTACCTCTGAACAATACATATAGCTTTATAAACGTTATTGTTTTGAGCGTAGTGCAGAGCTGTTCTGGGCATGGGAAGAGTGAATTATGTAAGACCTTGTCAAATGCTGAAAGCTTAGTGTTGGAAACCAGTTTTGATACTTGATCCAATGATGATTATTTAAAAATTATATTAAGACATTTTCGATTCGCTATTATCATCGTTAAGTTGTTAGTTCTGATCTGAGGGGTAGATTTCTTAACCGTTTGTTGTCTACATATTTACTTGTACCAATTCATACACTGTAGCTTTAATGTACTTCAGTTGTTAATTATGCTGGGCTCCTATACCTTATTAACGGTTCATTAGCCTTACTTCTAGTAAAAATTTTACATAACCTGAAAGACTATCAAGGTATAAAAACTTGTTATAAATAAATCATTAAGTTGTCGATTCCTGAGTTTCATCAGGGTAAGTTGCATTGCGCGGCGTTGATCGGGCGCCAGTGGGTGCGGTGGCAATCTGGCAGGTAAGCGTGGGCGCCTCATGAGTCACGTCGACATCCGACACGTCCGATACGTATCCGGAACAACTAACTAGGCACTATTACTAATAGTATATATAGTCCGTCAACAAACGCATAAACCTACGCGCGGCGACATCATTTGTGTATTAGTAAAGTTAAATGTTTATTTATTTATTTTAAAATGTCCGTGTTTAATAAATAAGATATCAAATCAATGTTGCAAATCTATGCAAATTTATTGGCTAGTGACCTATGTACACATACGCTGTATATTACATCTTAGTTGGTTTATGAATGGGAACCATAATTGATTATCTTTTATGGTTCATTCACTTGTATTATTCATGTGGAACTTATAAATATTTATTGATGTATAACATGAATAACATATTTTGACGGCCTCTGTGGTTAAGCGGGCTAAGCATTTGCCGGCCTACCTCACTGCAACGCAGAGTCTCCGGGTTCGATTCCTGGTATGGTAAATTTCGGAAACGGAATTTTCTCCGTTATTTACTATGGTCTGGGTGTCTGGGATCGGCCCCAGAGTTGTCCGTTGTATATTACCCATAAAACAAGCGTAATTTGCTTAATTTGGGAATAAACATACATACATACACAACAAAGCGCCATACAGGTGATAAACCGTGTGTGTGTTTGTCTGCCGATTTGTTATTATTATTATAACAAATTTAATTATTTATTTTAATGTTAATTATAACTTCTTAATTCTTATACAACTATCTTAATAAATTCACAGATAACCTTGAGTGTTTAAGATAATTTATTGTAATATTTACCTGCCAAGACGCTTACTAAAATAATATTTGTCAATGAATTTACGCCATAAGAGAGATTACTTTTATCAAAATCTTGCATATTAATGTTAGATTTACTACGGTATAGGATGATGAGCTCGGCACGTGAACCCTGGGAGCGTTCCCACGCATCCACCTCCGCACTATTATGTTCTAATCTCTTTTAGTCTTTCCATTATTATTACAGAGCTGTGAAAGTTCGCCGCTATTTTGCAAGCGTTCGAAAAAGATAAATAATGTTAGGTTTTTAATTTAAATGCATCAAGGAAATATAATCATACTAATGATATTATGTATATATTAAAGTAGATATTCCTAGTAATAACGTAATTAAATATAGCATTTGTTTGTAAGTGTTTTAATAAATATTTTTGAATTCACATACATAACTTCACGCCAGGTCCCTTGCGGGGTAGGCACGACCATTTTTGAATTTAGTCTTACAATATTTAGTTTATAGTCCATTTAAAAGAAATAGTTAGGTTTAACCTTGAAGAGTACGAGGCGCCTGTTAATAGCAATGAAATGACAAATGAATTAGAAAATCGATGTCCATAATGTATAAACCTGGACTCTGGAGTCTGTTATACAAAGATTAAAACGCATTTTAGTACTCGAACCACTGGTGTAATACTATTAGAACAGCAATGAATGGAACGATATAATAGTCTCAACGTCTAAGCATCCCACTGTTGGAACCAGGATTCTTCATTTGATGGAAACTGATAGTATATTTGGCGGTTATACTGTCAGTTTCCATTATCTGCCATTATTATCCAGAACAAATGGTGAGGGGTGTCAATGTCACATCTAGTAAGTGTATCTATTGATACTTGATTTAACAAAACTTGAACTGATATGATACTAATATTTAATAAAAATATAAGTTTATATCATAATTATGTAAATTAAATAAAATCACACCAGTTATTCTACATGCCAGTTCCTATGTGATCAAAAAGGAACAGAATATACCATATTGGTAAAGTTATCACAAAGGTTTTTTTCAGTTTTCATTTTCAGTGCGCGGTAATTATTTATACTAATATGGATATCAGGCCAGAAAAACTTCCTAGGCTATGAACGCTTCCCAGTCAGGATTCAAACCCATGTTATTGAAATGACCCGGTGGGTGCCTTGGTCGTGATTCTCTCTTTGATTTGGTTTATATCTTAAATAAAATATAAGTATAGTGATTGTATGTAACACAAGTATTACAATAATAGATTAAATATTAATATTCACACAGTATAAGACTTAGCTATAGCGCCGATGACTGGAATGCGTCCTTGATAAATCTTGATTCAAACCCAACTCGTAAAGTCTAGATGAAACATGTCAGCACAAGTCAAAGATAATTTTTAGTTAAGTATATATTTTTTTTCATTGCAATAGATCGGACTACATAAAGAAGTTATACCTAAACCACTTTCATACGATTTGAAATCCTGTCGAATTCATCATTTTACTAGATACGAGTCGTATTTATCTTTGCGCAACAAGTAGTCATTTGTTATACGATAGGCATGTGGTAAATCCAGTTACCTAATTATGTTTATGAAATTGATGTAAGGACTGACAAAACTAAAAAAAACATAACTTCAATAATATATGTTATTTGAAGATATTTTAAAAATAAATCATGCCATTACATTTAGTTTGGTTTAAAATAGAGACACAAAATATGTATATTTAGCGTGATAATACGATACACACAGAAAGGAGTAAGTTTTATATTAGTCATTGACTATAGTTTTATAAATAATATAATAAATAAATCAGGATTTGTTGTGTTTATCACTAATTATTACTTGCAATAATTCGAGTATAAATATAATATTTTTTTCCGCTATGTGAATGTGGCCGGATCACAATTTAATATTATTTTAAAAACCGTAAATTATCTATTAATATGGTGCTGTATTAATGGGCTAAATTGTTTTAAGCAAGTCTCGCCCACCTTTCATTGGTGTAGGTAGGTAACCACCACCTACGGCGGCTGATCTTAAATATTGTATGGCAAATTTGTTTTATTTCTAATTCATATATCTTGGATTCTTGTACTTAATGGCTATACGAAATATGTGTGGGATTACAACAAAATGGCTACGAGTTACCAGACAGCTATTATAGAAAAGTCATCAAAATGATCGTAAAAAATGATTTATCTAATTAACACACTCTTACAACAATATATCTAATGAGATTCAAGTCCAGCAGTGCCATATAAACGGGCGAATAATTCAGGTAAGATATAGCTAAACACATTATTTAAGATTACCTTATTAGGTACTTATTAATCATTATAATATGATTATAGAATATAGATATATCAATATGGTTAAACAATGAGAGAGACATCATAATAAAAATAATTGGATTATAATAATTATATTAAACAAAATAGTCCAATTTCAAGTACAAATAATTAGCGAATTTTATAAATATGTTAATAATACAATAAAATATAACATTAACATTTGAAAATAATTGATAAAAACTGACAGTATTTACTAAAGATCAAGATTAGTAAATCCTTTAATAAATATACTTGACAGCTAACACGAGCGGTGAAAAGTTAGGTTTTCCCTATATTTAAACATTTTTTAACATTATATGTATTATATTATAAAATTAAAGTGGTTTATGTAGACAAATATTAAATAACGGCAAAATGTTGCAAATTCAAGATAATTTTCACTAATAAAATCAGTCTTGTGTAAAATAACCTAAAATATCTTTAAAAGTTGGTTTCTAACAGATAAATCCTAGTAATTATTAAAAATTAAATAAGTAACTATTATTTTAATTATCTGTTTTGTGTTTTTAGAAATATATTGTAATTCGATGATACCGTTTTAATTAGATGTGTACGCACTTACCCATCATTTTGAACGAATTTTCAACCGTCACGTTAAAAATGACATAAACTTTCTTTACTTGAATGAAGACACAAACACTTAAATCCCACTTAGCTTATTTTATTATTTGAGGAAGGTTATAATGTATACGGAGTTATATTTTAATCGTCTGTAAAGACGCGAACGCATTCAACTGTGTCGAGCGGGCACTGTGTTGCGTGCTCCCGCTGCAAACGCTGTTTTTGAACTGACGGTTTGAAGAAACTAAAAACCAACGCCGACTCGAATCGGAACAAAATATAACTGAATCAAACGCATAGCAGGGCTACCCCTAGGTTTTGTCTCATGGCTTAATTAATTCCTTGATGTTTCTTATGGGTTAGTTCAAGGTTTGTGTTTAATTCAGTGAAGGCAGTTAGTTTCCTTGTAAGTTGTGCTAATTTTAAGTTTAGATACGGTAGATAAGTATTGAAAATAATAAAAATAGGTTACCATAATTATTATATATTTCCTAAGCATATAGGTAGGGTATTATGACAATTGTTCAAGTTCATCTGAGCTTCCTTTGATTAGGAATTTGTATTTCCGAACATTAGAGACCTACTGCAATACATATTTTATTTTATTACAAGACTGTTTGCGTTGTTGTTTCTTAATTTATGTCCTTTAATAGGTTTCTTTAATATTGGTAGTTCTTCGGATTTTCAGTAGAAAAAGTTAATATTTTATATTGGAATATGTATCATAGGTTAATTAATACCTAATCAAGATTACGGATTGTCATGTCACGAGAATAATCTGCAGTCAGTTATTTAAAAATCATCATTAATTTAGGGTTAAAGCCTGCTTGATTAAAGATGTCTGTCTCTCTCTTTTTGCTTTCAACATATCCGAATTACTTGGGGTTGGCACAATATGTCTTTTCCTTCCACACCCCTCTACTGTGACATACATCTTCTGTAACACCACATATCATCATATCATCCACACCATGCATCCATCTTTTTTTGGTCTACCTCTAAATTTGTACCCATCTATTGTATCATTATAAAGACATTTAGATTTGTCTTTGTTTAAAGATTAAAGATGTGTGTTAATAATAATTAAACTTGTCTAAATTGTAAAATAATTCCATTGAATATAAACATTAACTACATACAGGTATATTCTAATTTGTGACCATTGAGTTCAAATAAACCAGCGCGGCGTCGCTACGTAACAGACAACCCTATTTCCATCCCCTTTCTTGTTAAAATATAGCCGGCCAACTAGAGCTTCTGACTGTTTGGCGTAATTTTCAAACTCATACGACAGAAGCCCTTTACCCCTTTTATCGAAAGTACAAGAAACTTTGCATCAGTATTACATATAAAAATGAACTAATTTTCCACCACTATTATTCATTGTCGTTAAAGAAAGTATTATTATTATATACTATTATTTCACGATAATTATTCCCAAGGTCATGAAGCCCTAATATGCCCTGCCAATGAAAATTATTTTCACATAAATGTATTAATGAATATACCATTAAAAACGAATTTTATGTAAATATTAAACAGAAAATATCTCGGGTTTTCAACTTGAAATTATCAAGTTGAAAAAAAAAAAAAAAAAATGACCTGGTATATGAACACGGAAATGAACGAACGGGATGTCATAGGGGAACAGACGTCTGGCTATGTCGTTTTCGCCAAATCCACACCCAAGAAATGCTGGCTTGCAGTCGTGAAGGTTTACGTCCGATACTAAAAGCCAGAACCACTTTAGCCTCCGAATACACTTTGCGTCTCTCTCTCTACATATTCTCTCAACAGGGAATGTTCTGAGGAATTATTTCATCTGGTGCCAACGCCTCATGTTTACAACCACATCGCTCCCTATCGACGCACCCATTTCTTGAGCACCCACCTCAACCACACAACAGTTCCGCGTACGACAAGGATCTGGAACGAACTTCCCACCGATGTTTTCCCTCCGTAGCGCGGTAGACATGGTGTTGTCGTTATAAACTTCTAAGAGGTCGGTAACACGTTGGCAACGCCTCCGGTATTGAAAACGTCCAGAGGCAACGACAACCACTTTCTATCAAGTGGGCCGCCTGTCTGTTTGCCTACTATAGGTAAAAAAGTATAAGTATTTTAGAGGTATTGGAACACTAAAATCATTTTTTTACTGTAATCAATAAAACAAACACAATTTTCCAAGTAAACTGACTAAACAATGACACCAGATGTTGTACTAAGATTTTAATGGCAAATTAGTTTATGCTGGGGTCGCACCTTTCTCACGCAGTAAAATATGTAAGTAATTTTATATTGTTTAATCCTGAACATCTGTTAGCATAGCTATTTAAGAGTATTCAGTTGTTACCTGTTAACAGTAATTAGAAAATAATCCGCTCCAGATGTTGTACCTACTATGATTTTTAAAAGTGTAATGATTATGTTTCTTGTAATATTATTCTTCCCGTGGTAATTGTTAGAATATGCATAATATTAAACTATTAAACTGGAAATAGTAACCAAACGGTACGCATTTAAAAAATAATAAAAATATAAAATAGAAAAGCTTGAGCAGATTATATACGAAGTGAAGTTTTGACATGTGAAGTATTCACGCTACAGGCTACTTTTGGGATTCAACGAATATTGTCAAAAAATTTAAACTTGGTTCCATACTACAGAACTCTGTATGTATGTTTCGCCTGCACTTGAGTGGTTTTTACAGTTTTAGCCGAAAAGGGAACCCTTACCCAATCTCCATTTCTTCCCGTTTATTTATTATACATGGATAATAAGACTATATGGATGAAAATTGCAAGGAAGATGTATAAGAACTAGTGGCGTGGACTTCATACAACTCGATTCCCCATAGCCTACCTTTAAGAAATAGAGAACAAAAGGTTGAATGCGCTATGCATTCGTTGGCGTTTACGCATTCTGTTCAAACATATTATTACTGAATTAACTGTCTCTATGAATTAACTAGAAACCAAAAGATCGAAAGCGTCAGGAATTTACTGGCGCTTACGTATTTTATTCGTCCATATATTATTACTGTATTACTTATCTTTTACGCTCGGCGGCTTTCCGCATATTTTGGATGGAACATCAACCCATAACCCGATCACCGACTTTTGTTTCAAAATATATGGTAAGATTGCAAAATTAAAAATACAAATTGTAATAAGAAATTATATCGCGAGTGAGACTTTTTTCATCAGCGGTGTAGTCGGCGCTTGCATCATACGTTACTTTTTTTTAACCGGCTTACTGTAGCCGATTGCCCCCCCCGCCACTGTGTATAACTATATGTCAATTTCACTACACTACCATGTAGTGAAATTATGAAAAACCTGAAAATAAGGGATATCCAAAGTTGTGTACATAGGCGTTTGGCGTATGATTAGCATTAACATAAGTTTTTTAAGCCAAGTCTTTAGGTTTTTTCCTAAGTTTTGAACTTTGAATTATAGAACTTTGAAATCTTCAATATCCACAAGATCCGTTGAATAGTTTTTTAGATGTGAGAGTTTTGGATTAGATCCTTTATACTATAAAAAGCATCACTACGTGTAGTTTGACACGCACTTGGCCGTTTTTTTAAGTATCTCACCATGTGGATGACACACTCCACAGGGGTCTGCTAATTTGAACGATATTTATTTGCAAGCTGGCACCGACACAAATCATGGGTCGTTACAGTCTCGCCATTTGGTGAGGTAGCTTCGTTAATGTGTAATGTGTTATGACAACTATTTTATTGTTTACTACTTTCAAATACTTAATTAAATAAAAAGAACTAACAATGTGCAAGAAACTCTGATGCTACCAGGGGATTAGTTCATACTGCATGCAGCCAATCGGCGTTGCCAACCAGCTTAGCAATGCAGCCTTCTCGGCATACTTCCATCTGCCAGTTGATTTGGTAAACAGTCTGTAATAACATTGTATATCTATTTTCAAAATGTTCTTTGGATAAATAAATCTACATTTTAACCGTTTTAAGCGCGGCATTTTATATGATTTTTATTTCGAGGTTTCGGCCACTTTTCAATTATATGTACTAGTCGCGAAAACTTAAGAAAATATTATGTTTAGATGCTTAGATTTATATTTTAAGTGGAATATTTGTAATATTTGTCAAAAATTATTGTTAATTGTTTATGAATACGTTATCATAAAGAAGACTTCTGTTAGTAAATAGTGGTAGCTCGGTAGAATGTTTCATAAAAATAAATATTTTGGATAGTCTGACATTAAAACCTACAGAAATTAATTACTGTTTTCCTGGAAAACCATAATAAAATAAACGTTATATTTGCAATATTAGAATAGAAAACACTTTATGTTCACCACATACAAAAAATAAACAATTACAGTATTACATTAAGAGTAAAAGTAGAGCAATGGCGCTTATCGCTTTACAACCGTCTCTTCCAGACAACCGAGCTGGATTTTATGAAATGGAATTTCAAGTGTATGACGTGGTGTGCTAATTAATACACAATACATATAAATAGATATATAAATGTCACATAATACATATACTAAAATGAAACAAAAAGGAATAAACAATAACACATATTAATATTATATATACTAATATATACATCATTAATATGTTATAGCAACAGCAATAGCTATACAATATTAATAATAGTATTAATACATAATATATTAATATTATATATACCTACTAATATATATAATATTAATATACAAATAAACTAATAAATAAACATACATGTAATATGGTATTGAATATTTATTATAAAGTGAGATAATATTCCCGTACCAGTTTTTTAAAAACGGCGAGTGACTTTGCCTGTCTCACATTTTCGGGCAATGAATTCCATAGCCGAACAGCCTGCACAGCAAAGGATTTGGTGTAGAAAGTAGAAACGTGTGCAGGTGTTTTTAAGGTAAGATTATGAGAAGAGCGCAAATTAAGGATGTGAGATGTATGGAGGAAATCAAAACGCTCCTTAAGATAGGAAGGGGTAGAAGGAATAAATAATATGCTATACAGCAGGTTGAGAAGATGAGCATTCCGGCGAAGTGAGATTGACAACCACTTGAGCTTTTTGCGATATTCAGAGACATGGTCATATTTCTTTAAACCAAATATAAACCTGATGCAAAAATTTATATATAATTATTACTACTATAATAATTAATTATCTTCCTCAATTAGTACCTAGTTATGTACCATTTAAATGTTTTCCTACACAAAAATTACACGCTCCATTTCGTCGCTGAGATTCGAATAATTAGCAATAATTGAAGTTATAAGTATAAATAATACATTATTTTGGATCTGTCAGAAGCAAAGTAAAGTTTATTTACTCTATTTTCTTTATTTAGCTACCAGAGACCTTAATAATGACTAATTTCAATAGGAATTAAATTTCATTTTCTACAAAAGTTAGTTGTTGTCAGACAATTTTTAGTAAGTACAGATTTAAATGAAAGAGTAATATCAAAAACTTATTCAACTTCATTTAAGGCATTAATTTAATTGTCGTTTAAATTAATTGCCTTTTAAGCTCTCTGAGAGCGACAGGATAACGTAAATTCTAATAACGTACAATAATGACAGGTAAAAGGTCTACGCAGGCGTGCACCGTGCACCGGCGGTGCACCATTGTTTAACGATCGCGTCATATGGTGCGGGGCTAGCAATATTGCGGCTGTCGTGTTATCAAAAATTTGTTAATTCACTCAAAACAACCAGTCATGCCGTCTGTTGCTAGACGCACCCTCGAACTCGAGATCGTTTAATTTCACTGTAAATTTTATAGCCGGGAGTTAAATATTTTATCGTATACAGTACTTGTCAATTTTCACCTACGATTTTCATCTTTTAGTGGCAGCAGATGTAGCGAAATATATATAATAAAGCCAACCCTACCTTAACTTTCCGTTTAAAATTCTTATCTTTTGGATTATTGTTTGTGATTAATTCAGCATACCAATCAAATCTATTTTTGGAACGAAGTTTCTTATATCACGTTACTCGAAAGATGAAGGCTAGACGAAAAAAGAGTTAGCAAAAGAAACAACGCTTACCACTTTATATAATATTATAAAATTCTAAACTTGCCTTGTTTGTACATTGAAGCGATTTAAAAAAAAACAACTGGAATAGACTAAATACATACCACGATGGAGAGTACGATACAATTTGTTTTTAGATTTCTTTTCTGTTTGTTCGGAATTCAGGTAAAAACTATATAATATTTATTTACTAGAAGATTCTTTGCTTGAAAACAAAATATCCCATAACATTATTGATTGGAATGTTGTTAATGAATGAAATATTTTTATAATAAATATTTTAAGAGGCTATCTGGATATCTAACCGCCCCGTCCTCATTACACGGCGATATCATAATTAGGACAAATCGATTTAAATTGGGCGGTGCTTTTCTTCCATGATTTAGTAACTTACAGAAGTGAGGGTTTCTAAATCGTTCCATGATCGAATATCGTGTACTACACAAAGTGTATTATGGGATCCGTGCTGAGCAGTTAGCAGTTACAAGGATTTAAAAGTAAACGCTGCGCGCTCCTGTAATTTTGGTTCAATCAATATGATTGTAGCATAGATGCTTACGATATTCGTACTGATATAAAAGCAACTTTCATTGTATGTTTATTTGATGTTTTTTCATTGCCTTGGGAATAAATTGATTATCACAACATTTTGAGTATAATAACTTTCGATAACAGAGAGGAATACATACATTTTTTATTGCATGAGTTCAGCAGACAGGTAGACAGTCCATATGATGGAAAATGGTTGCCTGTGCACATTTGAAACACCAAAGGTGCTACCGGTCTCTCAAGGGAGACTGGAACTTGCCAATGTTGGAACAAAACAAGAACGAACTTTCTGTCTCTGTTATTTACTACGGTCTGGGTGTCTAAGATAGCCCCAGAGTAGTCTGTTGTATATTACCCATAACACAAGCGTAACTTGCTTAGCTTGGGGATATACAATGTGTGTATTTGTCTGCCGATTATTATTATTGTTATGAGCTTAAGGTTGTTATTTCGGCATGCCCTAGACCAGGGGCAGTAGCCATTTAGACGGGCAAATATCCTACCACCTGGCTGTGGATTATTTTGTCATCTCTCACGACAAGCCACCCAGCCGCAGGAAATTGTATTCTTTCCCCGTTCCTATAATAGTATATCTTGTATCATGGAAAATGGAACACTCGCCGAGGGATGCATGAACTAACGGGGATGAAAACGATAAATAGATAATTATCTCATCTTTATCATGACAGTTAGGTGTAGAGCTTTTGTAGATGAAGATTTCTTTAATCTTCTTGATTCTAAGCCGTCTGTTAATTTTTTTTTATACAACACGATACGATCTTCTTAAAGTTTAAAATAAGATATTTGTGGTTTATATAAGAGATATTAAGAAGCACTACATTAACCTAGTAGGTTTGTGTGTGATGCAATAAAATGAAGCAATGCTGTTCTAGGTCTTCTATCCCATTTCTACCATTGACCTTGCCTCCAATGATCTTACATAAAAGAGTCCTTGCATGGTAGTAAATATGCAAACATACGTTTTGTATTTTTTTCAATAATATAACATTATTTTATATGATTATAAGGATAATTACAAAATTGATCTGCTATCTATAATATTCATCTTACACAATACCGAGAAATAATAAGGCGCCAGCTAACATCACTGATTCATATTACTATTCACATGATTCACGAAAAAATTACACCACGTTTCAGACACGGCCAAGTGTTGTGTCTGTGGAGAAAAACGTGTTCGTGTTATTATTTATGAGGGCGAGGTCACAGAATGAAGAAGTTTCTAATAACCAAAAGGATAACACGTGCATCGAGTAGGTAGGTAGGTATTTCTCTTACCTACTACATGAAATTGTCCAGGATCCAGGGACCATTTTTGCACGTGATTCTTATCAAGCTGCTAATAATAACGTACCACGCAATTTATAGGACAATATGGCTGTTAAATTACATATAACATTAACTAAGTAAAAAAAACCGGCTGGTTAGTAATCCTTTTATGATGACCTCGTTATCGATACATGTTGGAAGGAGGGACTCTGATCAAACCATACAGGACAAATATTTTTTTGAATAATTTAGAGAATTATCATCAGATTTAAGAAAACCCAGTTAATTTTTGAGAATCATCAAATCGACATATTTTATCTCTGCTACCCCTGTTAGCTACCACAATCGAAAATATTTGTAAGAGAGAAAAACGAAAGAGTCATATAGGTTATACAATTAAAAAAAGGCGACTCTGGTAAGCTATTTACAACTGCAACTAATTTCAATTTATCAAGTACCTATATGATTTATAAGGCAAAATCCACTGTTTATTTTATATCGCTATAAAAAATAGTATGTGCTAGAAAAATGAATACTACAAAAGGATACTCTATAAATAAATACCTTCATATTTAATTATTCTGGGAACCGAGTCATAGCGTATACCGACAGTCTTATTTATTTATATATACGGTAACAGCGTGCCGTTGGTGCCTACCCCGCAAGGGACCTGGCGTGAAGTTATGTATGTATGTATGTATACGGTAACATACTTCTATTTAATACTTATACAAAAAAGAGCTTGGGATATAAATTGAAGACTAAATATAAATAAAAAGAATGATTAGCTACACGTGTTGTGTTGCCGCTTCTTCTCGATAACAATAATAACACGTTGCGAAGCGGTATACAAGAGTAGGAAGAAAATTTAAATTTAAACTTATATGTATGACGTTCAAAAAGTGTTCTCCATTGAAACTTATTTTGAATAAAAACTTTCGAATTTGAATATACATTTATTTTATTACTTATTTAATTTATTATCTCAATCAATCAATATCTTTATTTGCAAGAATGTAGTTCATACAGGTGTTATACAATTGTAGATGCACAGTACAATCTGCCACATAATGGTGTACAAAATTAATTAAAATTGTCATCCATAAAATATTTGAATGTGACTTTGAATGTTTCATTGATCTCTATTCAAGGCCACGCGAACGACCCGGCTATCATGAAATTTGTCCAATAGGTACCTAATTACTTTCGTTAACAGGTTTAAATATAAAAATATTTTTATCTCGGAAAATATATAAATCGGTCAGGGATCTAGAGATAACGTGAGTAAAGCTATTTGTCATAGGTAATTTTTAATATTAAAACTGGTAACGATTTCAAGAGATAACCGAAAATTACGCAAGCGAATCTACGAGTAAAGCTCAAGTAACACCATACGTACTCATACATACATATAAGCAATAATATTATAAAGCGGTAAAGTATATATTGTGACGTTGTAGGGGGAAATCTCTGGATCTTTTGAAAATTCTTTCACAGTGGAAAGCTACATTATTCCTAAGTGACATAGGGTATATTTGATTGTGATTAATATTTTTTTCTGATGCCCAGCGAAGTGGGCATGGGCTAGTAAGCAATACTTTGAAAAAGCTAATCACTGTATGATAATTATAGACGAACACATTTGGCACATTTCTATACTCAAGGCATATCAATAAATTAGGCCGAAAAGACCGGTTAAATTAATTATGCACGCGGTCGTGCGTTCTTTGGTAACTGAATATCCTAAGCATGTGAGTGTGAGTGACCGACCTTGTAAACATCTCTGAAAACTGTGTTACGGTAACACGTCATCGCTACCGAGAAATGTGGTGAACTGAACGAAAAAAAGGCTATCAAGCGCAACCAGAAATAGATACGTGAGTGATCATTCATTCATTATGCTTAGCGATTATTCAACGCTCGTGTGAAATCCCTATTTATAGATAAAACTTGCTGCAATAAATATTAGCCAAAATTTTTATAATACGCAAATATTATCTACGTGTATTATACACAGTACACATAATGCCCGTCTGAAATTGCAGGCCTGCACAATTTAGTTATTTTTATGTTTTGTGGGTATAAACTTACACATGGCTTACGTCTATGTACGTAGTAAAATTGTTGCCATTTCAGACTATCCCACCGATATCCGCACTAATTCGGTTGCTTAATACTAAGTTCTCGTAATGCACAGCGGTGCGATCATCTTCCTATTCCAAAATGGGCTTCGTTTAGCCGACTGCATTGTGAGAATTCGAGGCTCACTCTTCCAATTTTGTTGTTCTGAGGTTTTGGTACATTTAGCCGATTTTAAGATTCTATTACGTAGTTAATTAAAATAGCATTCGCTTATGAGTTATATTATAAGATTAGGCACCACAAAAGGAAGGAAATAATTTTATTTATAGCCGTTAAGTAAAATAGATGGATCGATAGAAGAAAGCAAAGCAACCACAAATGACCAGTGAAATTAGTTTTTCCTCGTAATCCACAACCCACAATATGTACTTTATTATATTTTTTTATTTATACGCTGTTTAGGGTATGCCGTTGGGGTGCGTGACCCACGCTGGACTTATTTTATGGCTTGGCTGTGAATTTCATTTAGGCTAGACGAGGGCAAACGCCTTCAGACACGCATTACCCTACTTCACTATAAAGGCCAAATATATTCATAACGCATAAATCTTAAATGAGTTCTTTAGGGTTCCATGACCTTTTTGCTACAAGCGGAGCAATTATAAAAGCTTCTTGTCCGTCTACCTGTCTGTAAATTTGTCCTATGTATGCACAGTCGCGGAATTAAAATTATCATCGTCAAAAACCGTCAACTTAAAGTCTAGTTTTGCTTGCACGAGCACAAAATACATTACCGCCAACATTTTGATAAATGTTACGTTTATAAAATATAGAAATATGAAAAAAGAAAATTGCAATGTTGACAATGACAGACGCTGCTATTAATAATAAGAAACAAAGAGGATATAATATATGTATCACTACGCTTAACATAAATATTAAAACCAATAAAAAGGTTTTACATGTCTTAACAATCTTCTTAGACAAGATAATAAATCAAACAACTTTGATCTAAATAATTTTAAAAATTATAATTTAAAAAGGTCCAATGTGCTCGCGAAAAGTTTAAATGAATCTATTTGAAAACTGGCGAACATTTTCAAACCACGATTGTATGTTACATACCTACTTTACAGCTGTAGGTGTATGTTGTTTTCAATGTACATACATTATGTATTAAAATCGTAATTAGTGTTTCTCACTTTTAATTTTAATCTATGATAATATTTTCTCAAGTTTTCGCTACTTGTATACATAATAAAACTACGTTTTAACGGTTTTAAGCGCGGTAATTTATTTGATTTTTATTATTTCGACGTTTCGGCCACATTATTATTAAAAACAGACACAAATTACGGGCTATATAAAATAAAAAACTGCTTCACTTCATTGGACCTTGTTGCTCACGTAGGCTTCGTCTATACCTTTATGTCGTCTGAGATATTAGTACCTATATCATCTCTCTTGTATAACTACCCTGTTCCCTTCTATGTTTCTGTTTATTCAAAAGTTGTCTGCATGGAATCGCACCTAGCGATAAAACCGTTGTATGTGTGTGTGTGTGTGTGTGTGTGTGTGTGTGTGTGTGTGTGTGTGCGATAACGGCAGGATTGGTCTATAAAAATATAAGTCCCTCGACAGGCTATGGAGCGAGGTATGTCGGGTGTTTTTCTTATGTTTAGCATTAGAAATGACAATATCCGTAAGAGAGACAACGTAACTGACCTAGCTTGCAAAATTAGTAAGATGAAGAGGCGGTAGGCCGGCTAGGTCTGCCGCAGACGAGTCCTGGACTGGAGACCGGGTCGCGGCAAACGTATTGTCGACGCCTTCCAGCCCAACCTCTGACGCCCTGTGTAAGATCGCCGGTAGGCGGTGAATGAGGAAGGCAGACCAAGATGAGTAGCGCCGATATGGGGCGGCCTAGTCCAGCAGTGAACTGTGATTGGCTAACGACGAGTAAATAATAATAATTGTATTATCTATGGAACACTTCCCTTTGCGCAGACTCCGACTTGTCTGATTTTATAAAAAAAAATATAGTGCCAGTCATCACCCTAAATAGTAGTGATTTTGATAATGGTAGTCTGTTCCGCTGCAATCAGATCTCGTTGCATTTTAATATTTTTCCGGATTTAATGTTTTAAAGGGAAGTTGTAAGAATAATATTGCCTTGGGCATCGGCGTTTCGGCACACTGCACCGATGTAGACACGCGAGCGGTCAAACTCCTACCACGATTTCAGCTGTTCACTTTCAAAACCTATAGCATTTTAAAGTCTATTTCAATTAGGTCGGTATGGCTTTACTATTTAATGATAATGTTATACTTATAATCACGATAATTATTAAGTTTATTTCTCTATTTACATACGTAATTTCTCTCATATCGTTCTATTCTAATAGACTGTACCATTACTTCGTGATAAATTGTACCTACAATACAGCACAAAAGAATGTCATAAACTTCAACTATATACCGCTTTAGAACTATACATGAAGCGTATATAGAGCAATGCAATATTGTGACACAATTTTCACTAATAAAAACGTTAGCCTTCGAAGACAATGAATGCAAAAACATAAATTTAAAATACAATGTCAGTTGCTAGGTTTTGAAACTGCACACCTGATTTGTGCGTGATATTGAGATCGACGTTGTCGGAATATTGACCGATGCTACTTTTCCAAAAACCAAAATTTACATTCGAAATTGGACCGCGAAAGGCACGAGCGCCGAAGGCGGCGCGCTACCGGCCGCGGCCGTACACCGCTCTTTGGTTTGAAATACTTATCATGGCGGTTATTGTTAAAATTGCTGGTAAAATATATAAAACAGTTATTAGTAGCGTGAAAATAATGTTGTATTTAAACTCACGAGATTTATACAACAGCGATCAAATACATTATTTTCTAACGTATTAATTGACGTATGAATAGTATAATGAAATGAATAACAGTATTGATGACCTCTGTGGTAGAGCGGGCTAAGGCCTTTACCGGAAAATGGTATTGATATGGTAAATTATGGAAATGACTTTCATTTTTTATTTACTCTAGTCTGGGTGTCTGGGATCGGCCCTGGGGGATTCCAGACACCCTGGGGGATCTGTGGTATATTACCCATAACACAAGCGTAACTTGCTTATTTTGGAGATATTATACATTGTGTGTGTTTACTTAGCGATTTATTTATTTAATTGAAAATACGTTTTAAATGTTTTAAGCGCGGTATTTTATTTTATTTCAACTTTTCGGCCACTTTTCAGTAGCTGTTAGCTGTAGCTGTTCACGGATGAAAAGTGGCCGAAAGGTCGAAATAAAAATCAAACAAACTGCCGCGTCTAAAACCGTTAACACCAAGTTTTAATTCAGTGTAATAGTCACGAAAACTTACGAAAATACTATGGATAATAGTATTGTAAGTATTAAACAAATGTTGTGGTTTGCTTGTTCCGAATATAAATGGATCGGTATGATCTCAATCTGTCAGACAATCGTGCTATTGCGTTAGGAAGGATTTTTCATTCATTACAGATTTGGGTCATGAGAGATGACCGATCCCGATAACTTCATTATCGCTCAATTAAACGACAAGTTCAAAATGCATGACTTATACGGTTAAAAATTTACGACCACAATTATTGTAAATTAGTAGCTAATTGAAAATATTACAAATAGTTATTTTTCTAACAGAAGATCTAAAGATGTGATTTTAATTAACAATAAGGAATAATCTATAATATTATAAACATGCCGTTTCTGTACATTAAAAAAGAACCCAGCTGGAATAGACTATATAAACGACGGAGAACACGATGCATTTTTTTAGATTTCTGTCTGTATTTACGTAAAAACTACTAGGCCGATTTCGATGCGGTTTTCGTTGATCGACAGTAAACTCTTAGATTTAAAACCTGTGCTACTTTTTATCCCGGGAATCCCCAGGAAATTTTTCTTTAAAATGGCCAAATAAAAAAAACTAATTCCATACTGATTTTTTTTCTGATCTGAATAGTAAATTTTATGTAATAAAAAGTGTAATATTTTTAATCCCATGACTCCTATGGGAATTTTCCCGGGAGCGGTTTTTAGTTGTATGGGTGCATAAAAATTAATTTATTCCAACTGAGTTTTCATCAAAACGATAGCTTACTTTCTTTTTAATGCTGTGTCCCGCGAATCCCGTGGGAATTTCCAGTCAAGCGTGGACGAAGTTACGGGCATATCCTAGTTCAAAATAACATTGATAAGGAGTTTTACACTTTTTAAGTGTTACACTTCTATGATCATGTCATTGTATTTTCTGAAGTTTTCATTGAATGTAGTTATTTTATAGTCGTTGTTTTTCACAAATGAGTGTAATATAATTATTTTTGCTTCTCTGCAGCTTACTGCGAAGACGATATAACGAGGCAATTTGTATCAAAGCGCAGATCAACGATCATCAAGATTTCAAAGCCACCGCCGCACCTGCTTATCCGTAAATATCGCATAATAGCACCTCTTCTTAAAACAGTACCATTGAATTATTGTTCTAATGTCAGTTACCATATGGTACAAATTCGTTTTTATATGAAATTTGGACAAGTTTCCTTCTGGAGTGAAAGCGTTAACTTTCAGTGGTGAACCGCGGAATGTCCGACTCACTATCAGTTCAGAGTCTTATGGATTCTACGTTTTATTTACGAACTGACGCTGAGTCGCACATTTGATTTTCATACTTAGGACGTCCATTTAAGAATCTAACCTATACAACGATAAAAATAATTTGTTTTTTTTATACACCAGTAGTAAATAATTTATTCATTTTGTTTTGCAATCACTTTGTTTTCTGTTAATAATCAAAGAGTTAGAAGTCTATTGTTATTACGGTAATAAATTATAATAATTTATATAAAGCTGATTTTTAATTTAAACCAATCAAAAGATTACATAAAATTTTTACACCATATATGTTAGCCATGTTTATTACATTTAAGTGAACAATTCTGTTGACAAAGCGGCTGCAGCTGAATTGCTTAAGCTGCCAGAGATAGTTAATAGTTTGTGCTGTTTGCTGGTAAGATGCTTGGTCTGTGAGATTTTGAGACCATGGCTTATAAAGAACTCTCAAAACGCGGAATCGACTCTTCATATGATTAAAAGGCCTACTTCATTCAATGGATCCGTATGACTATCCATTGAAGTACTGTAGCCAGTCTCATGGGCAGCTTACTCATAGATAACAATGACCTAGACTCAGTATCCTACTTCTCGTCTTAATGAATTTTCGTTAGATAAATAGTAAAGATTTCTTCCTTGTATTAGATACTAAAGTGTTTATTATTTCTTAGCAAGCTCGTTTATCGTACCGGACTAAAACAGACGGAGCAATTGTAAACATTATGAGTAACGAAGAATGAGTTAACCCAGTTCATAGTTGTTTAGTCAGAGCGGGGGCATCCATAACACGAATTGTCATCGGGACAATGGGCGAGACGAGATGCGCACGCGTTTACATTCACTGACGACCCGATGATTAGCTGTTTTAGAATAGACAATCACCCATGTTTCATGGCAGAAGAGATTAATATAAACTGAAGTTACTACGGTAAGATATGAAATAGAAGTGTCTCTCGGTACTTACAAAATAAATATTAAAGCTGATATGACAACTGGTACTTATTATCCCCGAAAATTGCTATTGCGCCTTGCCGCAATTTTTGGTGACGTAACCGTATCAGTATTGATAGCATCACTGGCCGGCGAGTATGCGTACATATCGAGTTGCGGATGACGTCACGTGAATGTTAATTTGACAAGTTTCCAGCGCATTACCAATTTGCGGGTAGGTATATCATGCCTTAACAAAAATATATTTTTAGTTTTTGTCTGTGTGACGTCTCACCGTTACAAATTTCAATCAGAGAATTCAGATAAATTTCAGAAAAATGATCTTAAATTTTTATGTGTTCCTTTTGATATCTTTCTTGCAGGTTTCAAAGGTATGAGTAAAAGGTTTAAGTACCACGAAAATGAAGTGGTTATCACAGCTGGTGTTCAATAGATATTCTACATATACCTATAACATAAAATGTATAACCGATCCAGTAAATCTTGTTTTACGTCAAATTTTATGTCCTCTCTTGATTAGTAGCACAAGGCTGCTTAATTAAAATTATTCACACAATAATATGAAGTCTTATGGAGCTTTGTGCAGGTAATTTAGGGGATACAGTTGGCCCAAATTACATAATATGACATGGTAAAGTTTTCCCAAGGTGTAAAAATAAGCAGAAACTCAATAATTATATGCAGGAAGAGGAAAAATTAGCTAATAAACAACTCGTTATTGTTCATCCGGAGAAATTAACCTATGAATGAAAAACGAATATAATGACATATTTCTTCCAGACAACCTGTCATTCCGAAATACCTGTAATATTACGTAGTAAATATGTAAAGCAAAAACTTTGTATCGCTTTTTACGAAAATTGCGCTGACGGAGGAGTATGAAATTTCACATACTTCTAGTTTATATACATTTAAATCAATAAAAAAACATTACACACACTACCATGTATTTGACACACACACGCATATGTACTCTTTTGTTTATTGTTGCCTTGGCAAAAACTGTGATTATGGAAGTATTATAGTCTTTGGGGACAAATAATTATGGTCGAATTTCGATCATGGGCTACTACTAGTACAAACAAATGGTCATGAAAAAAAAATTATAAGCTATATAAATATTTTTTTGTGGCGATTATTAAAATTCCATGCGCTTAAATATAGGCAATGGCTTAGTTATTTATAAAAGACTAAAGATTTCGAATTATGATTAAAGGTTAAAAGTTGCCCGTCACGGTGAAATAGTCGCACCCTCTAAAATTGGGTTCTCTATGCAAATGCGTATCTCGTGCTCGCGACAGGTGACGTGCGGCACCCTTAATTGTTTTTTATAATAATATTCAAATATTATGACGTTTTTTCTTATGGTTTTTGTGTTGACGTTGGCGCGGGTGGCGTACCAGGTGGTCCAGAAAAAACTATTTCTTTCGCCGTAACAGCTTGCTGAGCTGAACCCTCCGTGTTGAGAAAAAAATATAATAAGTAACAACATTTAAATTTAATGCCATTGTAATTAATGTAAATATTTCTATGGGCATATTTAAATTGTAGAAAGTGTTAAGAGTTGGTAATGTTTTTATATACAGCTGACTAACGACAGAACGACAAACGAAACGTGTGTTTAGGGAGATCTATATAACAATAATCAAAATCAAAAATGAAGTGCTGGTCTGTATTTTGTTATAACTATTAATATTTTTGTATAAATTTCTATTTATACTTACAAAATTTTAGTCTGACTATCTGAATGTTTGCTCGAATAGATTCTAAAGCGACTCAATAGATTTCAATGATAAACTTAGGGATTAAAAAACACGAGGTGGGAGGCATTCTAAATTCGTGATATCATATATTATATCTTTATTATATTTAAGCTTTATAACACGAAATTTGAAGTTTACATCATTAACAAAAAACTACAAAACATTTCCAACTCTTCCCGTACGAGCAGAGTGTTTAAATTACTAAATATAATCTCATTTTCTCAAAGGTTTAGTCCTATAGATTTATGTGTTTATCCCTTTTTAGTGTCGCTTTTCGTTTCATTGAGTTTTATATAACGACGATTTTGAAGAAGACTTTAAAAATGTTTTAAATCGTGATTTTATTTCGACGCCCCGTAGGATTCAGAACACAAAAATCTAAATTCCAAATTCCGCGCGAACGAAGCGGCGATTACAGAAAGGAAGTAAAGAATAAAACACAAAATAATTTTAGATCAATGACGCCGCACCTATATTAATTACCTTATAATCTTCATGGTAAGTATATTCAAGTACACAGCATATTACACCTTCAAAAACTTAAGATTTTAAGCTATTGCATATTGCTTTTATCGCCGGCTTAGAGCGCGGCGACCGAATCAAGAAATTCTGTAACGAAAATAAAACCTATCAACCCCCACTCCGCCTACCATGTAGCTCGGCCGAGCGTTCGCTTAACAGCGTTATAAGAGACAGAATGCGTTTTTAGATCGATTTCTCAATCATTTTTACAGTATTTATACACACTTTATTGCGGTGAAAAAAATATATGTCAATCTTGATCATATTTCTGACGTAAACTTTGTACTCGGAACGCATTTGCGATAAATTTTCTCGATAGAAAATAATTGCAAAGTAACCTCTAAACGAGTTATTCAATCTTCGTTTTTGTTATTACTGTTAATCTTACATCGATAAAATAAATAACAGTAACATATCATATTATAACAAATACAATTATAGAGTTTTATTCGGTTACTTAACTTAATTTGGAAGTAATTAATTATTTTATTAAAAATGACTGCAAAAATCCCGCCTGCCGGTCCCAATGTATGGAATTTGTTAGATCGCTTTAGAGCGTCGGCTAATACGGACGCGCTGCTCTTCTCCACGACCGCCATTAAAAAATAATTTTAAATAAACGAAGGAGCAATAATAACAAGAATTTTGAAACGGTCGCGCTATACTTATTTGGCTTATACGGTAGAGGTTTGGTCTAAATCACTAGCTGTGTGGGTTCGAACCCTACTAGTTTCACTTGATTCAGAAGATTTTTTTTATAAGAAAGTTGATAAAATGCTCTTTTTCTCTTCCTAAATAATTTTATAAAATGCCATAAAAATACTTTTCAAAATTTTTGTATTTCATTTCATTTGGACTTTTATGCTATTGACAATAAAATTTTTACCTTATCGGTAACATTAAAATTCTAAAGCGCCATCTATGTTTATCAATAGAAATGACGTAGACACATGGATAGTTAGAAATATGAAGTTTCATTGTTCAAGTTGAGTGCTCGCTCCATTTTCCTTTTCTAACAATTTTTTTTATTTAGCCCTATTATGTTTTTAACACGCTTTTATTAGCTTCACCTGTATGTATGTATGTATGTTTGTAACCTTCCCTTTTGAGCTCGATTTTGTCCTACTTTTAATGATCAGATTTAATTCAAAGTTTGAACACCTGTCAAAGGTCGATGACAATGCAATAATATGGTACCATGGAGCTGATCTGATGATGGAGTCGGAAGGTGGCCATAAGAACTCCTGTACTAAACAAGATAGACCTGTCGTGTTTGGGCTCGTATGTTTATATCACGAGACAATGCAATAATATGGTACCATGGAGCTGATCTGATGATGGAGTCGGAAGGTGGCCATAGGAACTCCTGTACTAAACAAGATAGACCCGTCGTGTTTGGGCTCGTATGTTTATATCGCGTGACAATGCAATAATATGGTACCATGGAGCTGATCTGATGATGGAGTCGGAAGGTGGCTATAGGAACTCCTTTACTAAACAAGATAAACGCGTCGTGTTTGGGCTTGTTTTACTTGTCTTAGTTAGCACTCTGCTGCTACATGATATGCAGAATCTCAAAAGCTTATATTTAAAAATTTAATTTAAAAAAACATTAACATTTAAAAAATAACAACTAAAAATGAAAAATAAATAATAGTTTAAAAAAAGGCGCTCTTTAAGATTTTAAAGAAGAAAAAGCGCATTGAATACACCCCACGCTTTTTTTAAGACCCCATTCATCAGAAACCAAATTTAGTAAATTTTATTTTCTGTTTTTAGTTGGATTTCTTATGAAAGCGTGTTTTTTTTTAAACTATTATATATATCTATTATTATTTATTTTATAGTTCTTATCTATACAGATAAATAAAAGTGAAGTGCCCGTTTGAAATCTCAAAATAAAATCTAATAAAATCGGACCAGGAGTTTCCGAAAATGCTATTTATAGAATTTTTGTCTGTCTGTCTGTGTGTCTGGATGTTCCGGCTAATCTCTGACACATGGATCGATTTTGACGTAATTTTCATTGGCAGATAGCTGATGTTATAAGAAGTAACTTAGGCTACGTTTTTAGGGTTCCACGAAAAAAAATCCACAAGTATATTTGTCTCACTGTTTGTTATCCTTTTATGGAAAGACTATTGAGCCGATTTGGCTGAAACTGAGTACATATGTTATGTTAATACCGAGGGTGGCCAAGAACTACTTTTTATCCCGAAAAATGAGATTTCCGAGATGAAAATATATTTAGCCGAACGGGTCTAAATGATCAAACGGCTGAATGGCCCAAATGGTCGAATTGACCGAAATTACTGAAATGGCTGGAATGGCCCAAATGACCGCAATCGCTAAAATGGCCGAAATAGCTGAAATGGCCGAAATGGATGAAGTGGCCCAAATGACCGAAATGGCCCAAATGGCCGAAATGACTAAAATGACTCAAATGGCCGAAACAGCTGAATTCACTGAAAAGGCCGAAATGTGTGAAATGGCTGAAATGGCCCAAATGACCGCAATGTCTGAAATGGCCCAAATAACCGCAATGGCTGAAATGGCCCAAATTACCGAAATGGCTGAAATGGGCGAAATGACTGAAATGGCCCAAATGGCCGAAATAGCTGAATTGACTGTAAAGGCCAAAATGTGTGAAATGGCTGAAATGGCCCAAATGACCGAAATGGCAGAAATGGGCGAAATGTCCGAAATGTCCGAAATTACCTAAATGGCCGAAATGGCCCAAATTGCCGAAATGACCAAAATGGCCTAAATGACCGAAATGGCTGAAATGGCCCAAATTGGCGAAATGACTGAAATGGCTGAAATGGCCCAAATGGTTGAAATGACTGAAATGGCCCAAATGACCGAAATGACCCAAATGACCGAAATGGCCGAAATGACTAAAATGACTCAAATGGCCGAAACAGCTGAATTGACTGAAAAGGCCGAAATGCGTGAAATGGCTGAAATGGCCCAAATGACCGAAATGTCTGGAATGGCCCAAATAACCGCAATGGCTGAAATGGCCCAAATTACCGAAATGGCCGTAAAGTGTGAAATGGCCCAAATGACCGAAATGACCAAAATGGCCTAAATGACCGAAATAGCTGAAATGGCCCAAATGGCCGAAATGGCTGAATTGACTGAAGTGGCTGAAATGGCCCTAATGTTTGAAATTACTGAAACTGCCGAAATGGCCGAAAAAGCCAAACTGACTGAAATGACCCAAATGGCTGAAATGGCCCAAATGACCGAAATGACCAAAATGACCCAAATGACCAAAATGGCCCAAATGACCGAAATGGCTGAAATGGCCCAAATTGGCGAAATGACTGAAATGGCTGAAATGGCCCAAATGGTTGAAATGACTGAAATGGCCCAAATGACCGAAATGACCCAAATGACCGAAATGGCCCAAATGGCCGAAATAGCCAAACTGACTGAAATGACCCAAATGGCTGGAATGGCCCAAATGACCGAAATTACCAAAATGACCCAAATGACCGAAATGGCCCAAATGGCTGAAATGGCCGAAATGGCCCAAATGGCTGAAATGGTTGAAATGACTGAAATGGCCGTAATGACCGAAATGGCCTAGATGGCCAAAATTACTGAAATGGCCCAAATGGCTGAAATGACCGAAGTGGCTGAAATAGCCAAAATGGCCGAAATGACCAAAATGGCCAAAATAGCCGAAATGGCCGAAATGGCCAAAATGGCCTAAAAGGCCCAAATAGCCGAAATGACCGAAATGGCCTAAATTCCCAAAATGACCCAAATGGCTGAACTGACCGAAATGGCTCAAATGGCTGAAATGACCGAAATGGCTGAAATGCCCGAAATGACCGAAATGGCCTAAATGACTGAAATGGCTCAAATGGCTGAAATGACCGAAATGGCTGAAATAGCCAAAATGGCCGAAATGGCCCAAATTGCTGAATTGACCGAAATGGCCGAAATAACCGTAACGGTCTAAATGGCCAAAATGACAGAAATGGCCCAAATCGCTCAAATGACCGAAATGGCTGAAACGGCTGAAATGGCTGAAATGGCCCTAATGACCGAAATAGCTGAAATTGCCCAAATCGCCAATATAGCTGAATTGACTGAAATGGCTAAAATGGCCGAAATGGTTCAAATGGCCCCAATGACCGAAATGGCCAAAATGACTGAAATGACCGAAATGGCTGAAATGGCCCAAATGGTCGAAATGACGAATATGGCCGAAATGGCCGAAATTGCCCAAATGGCCGAAATGGCTGAAATGGCTGAAATGGCCCAAATGGTTGAAACGACTGAAATGGCAGAAATGGCCGAAATGGCCTAAATTACTGAAATGGCCCAAATGGCTGAAATGACCGAAATGGCCCAAATGCCCTAAATGAACGAAAAGGCTTAAATGGATGAAATGACCGAAATGGCTAAAATGGCTGAAATGACTGAAATGGCTGATATGGCTAATATGGCCCAAATGGTCGAAATGGCTGAAATGGCCCAAATGGCTGAAATGACTGCAATGGCCCAAATGACCGAAATGGCTGAAATGGCCCAAATGGCTGAAATGGCTGGAATGAATGAAATGGCTGTAATAGCTCAAATCGCCGAAATGACCGAAATGGCTGAAATGGCTGAATTGACTGAAATGGTAAATCATAAAAACCTGTTCTCCTTTCTGAGATAACCTTTATATAAATCTATCCCACTATCCGGGTTGAAAAGTATCCCTTGTCCACTGTCATTATTAAAATTACATATATACCGAATTTTAGCCAAATCAGTGTATTAGTTTTTCTGTAAAAGCATAACAAATAGAGAGACAAATACATTTTTATCCGGGAAACTATCCCATTTTTCGAGATAAAAATCATCATAATATATATTCATCCTCGGCATCAAAAATATATAGTTTATTATTATTATTATAAAGTTTTTTTTTATAAAATTTTTTTATTATTATTATTATCTGTATATCTTTCAAGACCACGGGCCATAAAAATGGCCCGGACTTTTGGAGGGCTTGCGTGGGGCCACGGGGAGGCCGACACGTAAAGGCCTCTTGACAAATTTAATCTAAATGTGGCGTGACACTGACCGGCGATTATCCCTCTCTACACCATACAATAATGCACCCATGGACAAGCCCCGGCCAGTGTAGGACTATTGTGGGAAATGAGAAGAGAAAGTACCGGGCTATTGGGGTGAACTGTTAGTGGTACTAGGGCTCTGGGAATATGGGCATAATCCCCATCCGGTAGTTTTTCCATAAATGCATAACCAATAAAAAGACAAATATATTTTTATCCCGGAAACTATTCCATTTTTCAGGATAAAAAGCATCCTATGTTCAGTTTCGGCACCGAATCAAATCAAATCAAATTTATTTGTTTAAAACATGGTCAAACAGTTGGTATATATGTCACAATGTACACATGTTTTGCTCCCATAGGAGCATACAAATGTTTCTAATAAATTTAATTAAATTATATAATATTAAATGGATCATAATTATGAAATAAAATACTGATAAATGTCAAACAATAATACTAATAATAATAATAGTAGTAATAATAATAATAACATTCATAAGTCAAGGGAATTATTTATGTACAATTGAGGAATTCGTCCACCGAGTAAAACATTCTATTTAAAAGCCATTCCTTTAGTTGATTTTTAAATTTATTAATCCTGAACTCTTTTATGTGCATTGGAATTTTATTATAGACTTTAATGCACATGTTATAGCAGTTTCTGGTAAAGAGGGTTGTTTTTGGTGCCACATTTAAAACCAGTCGTTCACTATTTCTAGTATTGTTTGGATAGAGGTCTTTAGCCGTCGTAAAAATTGTTAAATTGTTTCTGACAAATAAACATATTTCATAAATATACAAACATGGCAGTGGTAAAATTTGTAGATTTTTAAAATGAGGCTTACAAGAATCATAAAATCGGATACCTACAATAGCTCGGATGCATTTTTTTGAGCTACAAATGCTCTATTTATGTCTGTAAAATATATATATGTATATATATAATGAATTTCAGCCAAATCGGTATAGTAGTTTTTCCATGAAAACGGAACAAACAGAGAGACAGTTACTTTCGCATTTTAAATATTAATAGGGATAATAGGGAAGGAATAATATGAAAAAATTTTAATAATGAAATTATTTAATAAAATTTACCTATCTAAAAAGTTGCTGGAAAAATAAAAATACGTACAGCTTGATGAGGATTCGAACCCTGCACTTCCTAGTTACTATTGAGCATGGTAAGCCGTTGGGCTAAAGACGCTTAGGAAGGTGTGACAAAATATCAATACCCATTACGCATACAAACAGTCTATCTCACTTTAGGACAGTTTGTCTCGCTCTCGTGAGCCTTAAAATGAAATAAATTGAATCAAGTCAATCAAGCGGTGCGCGTCGGTATGATCAATTGCAATATTTCGCCACGCTCGAAGTTTTATTTGGCGCTGTTCCATCGAAGTAAATGTTAGCCGTGCGGGGTTGATTTCATGAAATGCCGATTTGAATTAGGCGTACATAGCCTCTTAACGTGTATATGGTACGACTGTAGGACGTAGCTCGCACGGATCGAGACGAGCTGCTCCGAAATCGGACGAATACGTAAGCAGCTGTTTGTGAGAAAGTATATAGGTGTATAGATATATATCATCTTCTTTATATATATAAAAATCTTGTGTGACGATGTATGTTGCCAATAAACTCCAAAACTACTTAACCGATTTCAATCAAATTTGCACACCGTGTGCAGTTTGATTTAACTTAAAAGATAGGATAGCTTACATCTCAATGGACCCTGTAGATGGCGCTGCAAACGGGTTCTACATTTTATTTCTTCAGGGCAGGACCACGTCTGCCGGGACAGCTAGTATCTTTATAATGCCACACTTACCGCATGTGCGCCCCGTAAGTATACATGTAGGTATATATGTATTACATAGGTGTACCTATGAACAACAGTGAATAGCAGTTGCTGGTGTATAGCTGTATGCGTAAAATTTGTGTATAAAATGTTTTTATCTATTTAAGCACCGAACTGGTGATATTAAGCTAATTACGCGCGTCAATAATTAAGAAAAAATGAAATGAACAATTAACGGGCTTCATTCGTGATCATCAGCGCATTCCCTTGAAATATGTCAGCAGTTCGTCCGGCAGCTGACGCGTTCTACGCTAATGGACAAAATAAATTTGGCAAAAAAAGGTATTCCTAAAATATAGTGGAGTAGTTATTGTATTATAATGTATGGATTGTAGGTATGGAGTTTTTTAAACATTATTTTGTATTCATCCAACGGATTTTTTAATTATTTTTTTATTGCAGGAGTTCAGCAAATAGGCAGATGGCCCACTTGATGGAAAGCAGTTACCATCGCCTATGGACATTTACAACATCAAAGATGCTACAAATGCGCTGCTGCTCTCTTAAAGAAGACTGAAACCTGGTCACTAATACCGGAACACAACTCAAGGTTATTATGGCGGCATACTTTAAACCAGGAGTGGTAGCCATCCAGTCGGGCATATGCTCTACCACCTGGCTGTAGGTTGTTTTGTGGCCTCTTACGACAGACCGCCCGGCCGCAGGAAATTGTATTCTTTCTCCGTTCCTGCACGGATAAAAACGGATTATTAGTGAATTTTGTTATTTCATTGACATAATCTTAGCAAATAGCAATCTACTAGATGTAACAGTCCCTAATTTACTGAAATATTTAACGGTGCTCCGCTTATCCAGCACCTGCAGTTGACTTTGTATTGGTAGGTCCATTGGGCCAAAAGAGTCACCAATACGCCGTCTCTACTCTGGGAGTTGCCTGCTTCTTTGGCCATCGGTCTCTACATGAGAAGCCCTCTGATGATACTTTAGGTTTCTAATTTTGAGTTTTTTTTTTAAGGACTTTTGGACTAGCATCCATATCAGTCCGGGGAAACAGAAAAAACTTATAATCACATTAATAATAATAATAATAATTAGGTAAGCACAAAATAATAGTCATTTTACATGTGTGAACATGTATAATCACTATTACTTCTTAATGCATTTAAAAATAAAGTCTGAAACTAATTTTGTTTTTACAGACAGGGGGTCGGCTAAAAAACAATGAAAAATTCCAAAGTCCAGGAAGTCCAAGCATAAGTCTCTCCTTAGTCGCTGTCTCTCATCATTATTTCTGGAGCATTCTACAAGAATATGATATATGTCCTCTCTTTTATTACACGTCTCACAATTGGGGCTGTTGGACTTTTTCATGAGAAAAGCAAGTCTTGAGCGGCATATGTCCAGCACGCACACGATGAGCGACAACGACTAAGGAGCGGCTCAACTTACTCTCACTGGACCATGGGATACGAGGAGGCTCACTCTGAAATGTTTTGTACCATATTCCTTTAGTCTTCGAGCGTTCATTAAAATATTCTTTCCAAAGATTGTGAAATTCAATTTTGGATTGCGACAAGATTTCGAAATGTGTAGGGAGAATGTAAACTTCCGGACCTACTGTGCAAGAATTGCGAGCTAAACAGTCAGCCTCTTCGTTACCAAATATTCCTACATGTGATGGAATCCACTGCAATTTCGGAGACACTTTCATTTCACACAATTCTTCTAACTTTCTTAGCACCGTGTAAGCTAGCGGTGCACCTCTTTGACCAGAGGCGCATCGAGCTATGTGTTGCAATGCACTTTTGCTATCGGTAAGAATAACAGCTTTTTTAGTTTTTAAAGAGACTAGATATGAAAGTGCCTCCGATATTGCAAATAACTCCGCCGACATTATAGATATACTAGATTTTATCTTAAAACAAGAAGAAAGTTTTAATTTGGGGTCATAAAATGCCGAACCTGTTCCAAACTTATTATTTGATCCATCGGTATATATTTGGTAGTAATCATAATATATTTCATTTAACTCGTGCATAATATTGTTTTTTAATAAATTTAAATTTTCTATTTTTTTAGGTTGTTTATAAGTTTCTAGTGAATCTTTCAATATATTTTAATAGTTGTTAGCGGTTTTCTAAAGGTAAACATTTCCAAAGGATTTGCAGAATACAATCTTTCACCTTTAACCTTTTCGAAAACTGAGACTAATAAAGGTATTTTTTTATTTCTCCAGTAGCTATTTTTACATAAAATACTTAATTTAAACAACGAATCAATGGTACTGTTATGGGATAATGATTTAGCTCTCAAAACATATTTAGTAGCCAAAAATTAACGCCTAATGTGCAAAGGGGGTATACAGATTTCGCTTTCCATAACATGAATTGGTGTAGTCTTAATAAAACCACCAACAATCCTGAGTGCTTGATTTTGCAACTTATCAAGCTTATATGTATGTATAGCAGCTGCATTATCGAATAAAAAGCTACCGAAATCTATCCGACTTCTTTTTAAGGATATGTATAGTTTTCTTAAATGCTTTGTGTGTATTCCCCATCCACTTCCGGCTAAAACTTTGAGAATATTTAAAATTTTTGCAGACTTTTCATATGTAGTATTTATGTGTTTATTCCATCGAAGAGAACGATCAAGCCAGATACCTAGATATTTAAAATTGTCAACCAACTCTAAATTACAGTTATTAATTTGAAGATGTATAGTTATTTTTTTACGTCCTCTAGTAAAAATACAAACTTTTGATTTAGTAGCTGATATATCGAGACCTAATTTATTTAAGAGAGAATTAACTAAATTTATAGAAAATTGCATGTTTGATACCCTTTCTTGAATTGTCTTATCGTTTGCAAATAGCATAAAATCATCGGCATATTGTGAAATGGCTACATCCGTCACTTTTCTACATATCTCTGATGTTATAATGTTAAAAATTAACGGAGAAAGGGGATCTCCTTGAGCCAGTTCCATTGCTGTCCATCTCTCTGTACAAAATTTGTTATTTGTTTCGTCTTTAATTTTTAAATGCCTCTCTTTTAGAAACTCCCATATGTAAGTACATATTTTGGATCCTGCTTTCAAAGTATCTAAAATCATGACAACTTGATCTATGGCCACATTATTATAAGCGTTTTTTATATCCAAAAAACACGCTAATGTAGGTCTATTTTGTGTAAATCCAACCTGTATGTTGTTCACAAGTCTAACTATACAGTCGTGCGCGGCAAGTCATCGCTTATGCACGCATCGGTCACGGCGTATTCCGCGATGCCTTGGTTTTTTCATAACTACCTTCAATTAAATTATGAGTGAAAATAATGTAGTAGACTCGAATTATAATATTGATAGTGAGTTGGAAATGGAGAGCGAGCAAAAAGTTAGAGAAAATGATAGCAGAAATGATTAGTTGAGCGGAAAACGACCACATACGGATAGTGAGGAAAGTGAAAATGAGGGGAAATTTCTACCAGTCACAAAAAAGAACAAACGAAATAGTAAGCAGTCTAGCAGAGAAGCAAGTGAGTGTGATGATAATTCTGAGGTATGTATTACTTCCAACGAGCCTTTACTTAAACAGATCGCAATGGCCAAACTTTTGACATCGGAAAAATTGCGAACATTTTGAGAATTAAATATAAAAACCCGCAAAAAGTATTTATTCTATTTGAAAACAGGCAAAATGCACATAAACTTTTGAATTGTAAGAAATTTAATGATCTTGACTTCCGTTGCCGACTAACATATGAAAATGATATAACATTTGGAATTATAAAACAGATAGATTTGGAGGTCCCAACCGAAGAACTGGAAAGATCTTTAAAATGTGACTTTGAGATAATATCTTGTAGACGTCTAAAGCGTCTACATGATGGGAAATGGAAAGATAGCAAAACTGTTAGATTATGTTTCAAAAGCCCCTCCTTACCTCCATACGTGTATGGGTATGGTTCGGGGTTTAAGGTGGAGCAATATACTTTTCCAGTCACCCAATGCTCTGGATGTTGGAGATATGGACACCTATCAAGGACGTGTCCAATAAAAAAGATAATATGTCCTAAATGTGGAAGTTGGTAATTAATTATCGCATTTTTTAATTTATTTATACCTTCATTATAATTAAACCTTCCCCGCCCGTCCTATTCTCGCCGGATCAAGTAATTTGTAAAATTACATTAAAAACGCACGACAAGTGATGCAAGCCCCCTTCCGTCTCAGTACGTCGCTCGTACCACACGCATTAATTTCACCACTCCGTCGTTATAAAAAAAACCGCTATTACAATTAAGACTGTGCGCACGTCTCGCGAAGTGACAAATATATAAATAAGTGAAAATCTCTTCGGACCTGTTGTTGACCTGGAGCAGAAGAGAATCAAGAGCAGCTGCATCCGGTGAGTTCCTTCCACCCCCATTGAACCAATATACAGTCCACAAAAACCTCGAAATAAAATGGTGATTTTATTTTCCCACCAGAAGTGAACACCCAAATTGCGAAATTACTAAATTTAAATGTATTAATTGTAAAGGCCCTCATATGGCTATTGATAAAAAATGTCCGGTATTTTTAAAAGAAAAACAACTTCGGGAAATAATGTCTAAGGAAAGTTGCACATACAAAAAAGCACTAAATATTTATGAAAATCGTCAAGCAAGTGTAGATATAAATGTACAGTTGGAGAGTTCTGAATCTAGTTTAGAAACGCAAAACAGCCTAAAACCCACATATAGAGATATTGTTATAAACAGTTTAAACAAAATGCAAACAGAAGATACGGAAAATGAATCTAGTGATAGTCACGTAAACAAATTAGAAAAATAAGAAACGTCAAAGGGGATTAAGCCTAAGAAAAAGAAAAAGATAAGAAAAAGTTTGAATAGTATGGATTTGCCACAAATGGAAATAGATAACACTAATAATAATACGAATAATGAAGAACCTGAAAATGAAACCAGCAACGACAGAATGAAATAGAAACAACCTTATTAAAATGTTACTTAAACTGAAAGATATACTATTGTCAAGAAAGTCTATACAAGAGAAAATAATAGCAGTAACTGAATTAATTATTAAGGAAATAACGTCATTTTTTCTTACAATATTTGAACGACAAGATATGCTTTCAAGTATATTAAAATTTTTCACTGATGGATAAAGTTATAAAATATGTAAATGTGTTGCAATGGAATTCGCAAAGCTTGTTACCTAAACTGGCTATATTTGAGTCCTTGTTATATAAAGAAAATATCCACTTAGCGTTAATTTCAGAAACATGGTTGGAACCAAATTCATTACTGAACATTAGTGAATATAATATATTCCGTAAAGACAGACACGATTCTTATGGTGGAGTGGCAGTTATAGTTCATAGGTCTATAAAAGCTCATATTTGTCCCACTAGGCTAAGTAATTCCGGTATTGAATTAGTTCATATTAAAATTACTAACTGTAAAACTCTTAGCGATGTAATTTGTGTGTATTGCCCATCATCAATACGAACAATTCAATCAGATTGGGATCAAATATTCTCAATTTCTCAGAAAAAGTCACTGGTTTTAGGAGATTTTAACGGTCATCATACTAATTGGAGCAATAGAGTCGATACAAGAGGTATACAATTATTAGATTCGGCTTTAGACAATAAATGTTGGAAGTCCAACCAGAGTTAGATACGCAAATAATCATTTACAAGAAACTTCTCCAGATATTTCTTTTGCTTCTGCAGATATAGCAACAGATTTCGAATGGCAGGTATTAGCAGAAAATCTTGGTAGTGACCATTTATTGATTAAAATAAAGATGAGTTTTTCTGACAGTAATATATATACAGTAATATATATCACTACTAAAAGAAATTTTAAGAACGCAATTTGGTATGCTTATAATAAATCAACTGAACATTCATTTAAAGATATAAAAGATAGTAATAATATTCAAGAAATGTATGACCTCTTCATTTTTAATATTAATTCTGCTGCGGACAAACACATTCCATGTATCAAAATATGTGACTCTTTAACTTCTAAGTTTAAACCGAAACCTTACTGGACACCTGAACTGTCAAGACTGGTTGGACAAAGATGCTTAGCTTTACGACAAATCAGACGTAACCCTACGCCCCAGAACCTAGATGTATTAAAAAATAAAGTATCAGAGGCACGTTGTGCAATTATTCGAGCTAAATCTAAATGTTGGCAACAGTTCTGTAGTTCTGTTGATGAAAAAACTTCTGCTTCCGATATGTGGCGTCAAATGCGATGGATTAAGGGTAAACGTGTAAACACTGGCATCTCCGTTGAGAAAAAAATAGATCTAATAAATGATTTGACACCTGATTATGTAGAAATCGAAAGACCTTGCATTAATTCAAATAATCCTGACCTTGAAGCTGAGTTCACAATTCCCGAGCTACAAGCATGCTTAAAGAAAAAAGATTCTGCCCCAGGTATAGATAATATTACGTATTCCATGATATATAACCTTCCTGATATTGCTAAATTGTATTTATTGAGAATATACAACACGATATTTACACACGGTTATGTGCCATATGAATGGCGGGATATATTGATTATTCCTATACCAAAACCTACATTACAGAATGAAGAAACTAAATTAAGATCTATTTCCCTTATTTCGAGTGTATGCAAAATATTTCATTTTATGTTATCAAGACGACTTGAATGGTATGTTGAAAGAAATCATATTCTGTCTACACACACTATTGGTTTCAGAAAATCTCAATCATTTTGAAAGTTATGTAAGTAAACTTAGTTTTACGAATATGCGATTTTTAATTAATGTATGTAAAATATATATAGATTTGTATAAAGCACAATTAAGATTGTAATATTTAATAGGGTAACTGAACCCAAAATTTAAATGATTTGTGAAAAACAGAAAGAACTTTTTAGGTTTTGGCGTGTGCGCTTAGCGTGCAGCCTTTGCACCTGCTGCGCAATTATGTAGCTGGCCATTAGCTGGGTCGAGTCGGCACCAAAAAAACTTCAAACCTGGTATTAGAGCGCATATAACCAGAATTGGGTGCTTCTTAACCTGTCCGATTTTTTAAATCCTCGGCTAAAGCTTTTTTAAATTCGAATCGAAATGCTTTTATCAATCTAAGTTCTGATAAAGTATATTCAAGAAAGTTTCTGATTTAATAAATAGTGGTGTAATTATTAATTATACATAGTTGTATATGTATTGCGTCGCAATTAGAGGGCGAGTGAGTGAGTAGTGAGTGAGTGAGTGAGTGAGGACTGAGTGATGCCATTTGCACACACTGATGCACGAATTAAAATGTATGTGTATAAGCTCAAGTAGTTTCATACATATGACGATTTTATGTTTAAACGTTCGTTAACACGTTTAGAAACATGACACAGCTCCCGTGTTTTAGAGGACCTAAGTTTACGTGAAAAAACCTTGCGAAAAGTTCTAGTTTCTTTTAAAATAAATGTGTAGGAAATAGATTGATTAGACCGCATCCATAGCGCATTCATCAGAAACAGTCTCGGTTTCTGTGATGTAATAGATAAACTTCAAAAGAATCGCCTGAGGTAATGTAACCACGTTATGCTCCAGCATGTGAACAATGTCGTAGATGCTAGATGATTTGATAGCTGTTCCTGCAGTGGGGTAAACTGGCCTATTGACAAGTGTTGCTGAATATCTTGAAGAGACTAGAGCTGTTGCACTGATAATAGAAGATGTTCAAGAGGAGTAGGATGAATAGATCAGCAGCCTTCTGCAGTAGGGATTCAAATTATTAGACACTATATAAAACTCTAGAAGTTCGTTTCTTTCAACAATTGTAAAAACTGTGAAGCCGAATAAGTATTTCATGCGTCCATTAATTTTGTATTTTGTTCTACATCATAATGTCGGCCAGTAATTACTGTTTTTAAGGACTTGAGGTTGACCGATTTTTATCGAATAATTGCAGGTCGTGCTTTTTAAATGTGAGTAGTATTTACCTCTGACAATCTTATATTTTCTGATGGATAATAACTGAAATAAAGAATTCTTTATACATTCAGTGGGTCATGATTGTTTTGCATGTGCATTAGCGTAACCCTCATCGGCACGATTAAGTTTGTAGGGATACATACCTGAATGGATGTCGGGGCTGTGTAAGTGTGACTGCGAGGACACAATGGCCGCCCCCCCCGTGGCATTGTGCGTTAATGTATGCGCGTGCGACGTCGCCGACAGCGGCCGCGGGCGACGCCACAACACAAACATTTCAACGCATCTAATTTATTGTCATGTCGCACTCAGCTTCACGCAAAAAATAAGTTCTTAAGGTGCAGCAGTACTCTTAATAAATCTCTAGAACATTTATTCCGCGTACAACAATGATCTGGAAAGAACTTCCTGCCGCGGTTTTACCTTTGCGCTATGACATGGGGTTCTTTAAGAATGGCTTTATAAAATTTCTTAGAGGTCGGCAACGCGACACCCCTGGCGTTACAAACGTCCATAGGCGACGGTAACCACTGTTCATCAGGTGGGACCGGGCCTTCTGCCTGTTTACCTGCTTAAGGCTATTTAAAAAAATGTATTTTCATATATCTTAGTTTATCTAGCCAGTGTTAATCTTTAAGTAAGTCTGAGGCAAATTGTGGGTGTATGATTTACGAGAAGAGAAGGAGTTCTTGCCGCTGCTTAAATAAATACATAAAAATTTCACTAAACAGTTGAGATTTACAACACAAATGCAATGAACAAAATGAAAATAAAAGTGCACAATACAGTTCCCTCGAGAACTACCATTTAAAAATGGTCAAATCTTCTATGTATTCAAATATTGCTCATTTGTTGGAGTTTCAAAACCTTTTATTAAATAACCTACATTTATGTCAGTTTTGGGCAGTTAACTACAATAAGATGGTGGGATAGTATAATAGACCATAGAAGGAATATTCTCCCAAATGGAGGAGTAACGAAAATACACACTTTCAATTCAAATAATAATTGGGAAAAAGTGAGGTGAATGCCACAATAAGGGGCGACGTTCGCGTAGGTATTGTAACGCATGCCAGGAATCACTTACTTAATAATAAAAAAATCAGATGCTTTTTTTAATTGCATGAGTACAGCAGACAGGCAGACGGTCCACCTGATGGAAAGCGGTTGTCATCGCCTATGGACATTTGCAAAACCAAAGGTTCTACAAATGCGTTGCTGCTCTCTTAAAGGATTCGGGTCACTAATGTCGGAACACAACCTGAGCTTGCTACGGCTGCATACTCTAGACCTGGGGTGGCAGCCATCCAGTCGGGCAAATGCCCTACCACCTGGCAATATTTATAGGATTTATAAAAAAGAAATCTTGTTTAGGTCTGGCAAATTGATTGTTACTCCTCTATTAACAATTTGAACTTGCTAGCGTTGCAGAGTTATCTCAGTCACTGCTGTGAATCAAAACTCGGATTTGAACTCGCAAAATTGGAAGAATGCATGATTTTAGGGGATATCAGCATTTGGAACGTGACTGATATTCCACACCTCGACAGGTCTAGGCAGTGTGTGCATAAAATATTTCGATAGGTGAAAAATAAAAGAATACCTTATTTCTAGAAAGACATGGCGGTAAATTGTTTAGTACCTTTTGAATTTAAGATTATCTTTTTATATTTTGAAATGATATTTATTAAAGTGTATTTCGCTACAATACGCGGCCACTTAAGTAGTATCGTAAGGCTCTCTCTAAGGATGACTCATTCGTTGAGAGTGGTTTTAAATATTATAATATTATGTAAACTAGTTGTTGTTGGGTGGAGCTGTTTTGTTGTACCTCTATACAATTAGTGACATATATTAAAACAATCATTACATAGATATTGTACTGGGTTTTATTATGTCCATTTGAATGAGTTTGGATACACAGGGTATTATTATAAACTCAAAATAAACACTGCACACAATAAATGTAAATTTGTTATCATACTACAAATGGAGTTTGTTACGCGGCTTCTTCTCCTTTAACAGTAACTAAAATTGCTTTGGAAGCGATGACAGACTCATGACTCAATAAGTAATCTGTAAGACTCATTGTCATATAATATATAATAAATATTTAGCTATTAAGTTTGTCATTTCTCGTTTGAATAGCTGGATACCATATTTTGTCATTCTATTTTTAACTGACTTCGCAAAAAGGAGGAGGTTCTCAATTCGTCGGGATCTTTTTTTATGTTATACATTTAAAATAATGACAATACATCATTACCAAATTAAAGAAACTTCAATTATAATAATCTTTTCTTCTTCTTTTGGTTTTTTAATATAGACGGCCTCTGTGGTGGTGGTGGTTAAAGCGTTTGCCCGCAATGTTTAATGGAACACAGAGGTCCTTGGATTGACATGGTATATTTTGTAAACGAAAATTCCATTATTTACTATGATTTCGGTGGCTAGGTTTTGGCCCAAGAATAATAATACGCTGTATGTCACTCGTGGCACAAGCTTTACTTCCTTACAATTAGATTAGAAATATACATTGTATATATGTTTTTATCTGTCGATTTAAAAACAAATAAACAACCATAACAGTGACAATATGTGGTGCAATCAGCCCTTGGCGAATGGGAGTTCGGCCACCCAGCGCTGAATACGACTCCATTCTGCAGCTGAATCGTTTTCTGGCAAAAAGTGCATTTGCATAGAGTACTTCGATGCTCGCTGCGATATGGCCGCAGCGGGCTAAGCCTTTGACGCTCAAGCCATGAAAATTTGGATGCGTTATTATAATATTTTTTAAGTGATAACTTCATATGGGAGGGTAAACGGCTTCGTTACGTAGCGCGTTATGGCGCCAATCTGTGTGGCTTTCTATCTATCACGCAAGTTGTTACTTCTGTCAGCCGTCCCGAGACGCACAGTTTTTTAAAAGTTTTATATGCAGAATCTATATCTTCACTTGATGTTAAATTGATTAAATATTCATATTTATCAAGCAGTTAGTTTAAAAAAAACCGATACCTCAATATTTTTAACCATGCGAGTATTGAAAAAATTCAATAAGTCACCACTTAAACTGTTATTTAATATAACTGTATCATGTTTTAATCTCGTTTAATATTGTAAGGTTGTCTATAAGCCATTTTAATATGAAGAGTAAATACAGCATTTTTATGTTTATTTTAAAAAAACTTCTATGATAGGTAGTCTACGTTTAAGAATTTTAGTTGTTGATGAAATATAAATCTTCGTCAATTTGTCTATATACAAAATAAATATATACAAACGCACGTATTTATACTAACTTGCAGCCCGTACCCTGTAGAAAATATAATATTTTCAGAAAGAAAATGTATCTTAAGTTTATACTCATTACGGAAGGTAAGTAGGTTAAATATAATGATATTTCATTTCAAACTCTTTGAACTAACAACATAAAATAAAAACTACCTTCATATTTGATATGAATCGTCGCTGAGGCTTAGTATAGCATGTTTTGTTTATACGTCAAGTAGATAGAGTTGTTAAAATACTTGTACTAGTAAAAATACTAGTTAAAAGTGTACGAGTATACTTGATACAATGATTTTTGCTACTTTGATATAATGTTACACAGTGTATCATTGTACAAAAATTTAAAAGTAATAGACGAAGAAATTGAAATAAAAAAATGTTTTATTTATATGGATAGATGCATGTCTACCAAAGGACGTTTAAACTGAATTTGTTTTGTAGATGTAACAAGTTTGCTCGAAATAAACGTATAGCCATGCTCGTGGTGACAAATGTCGATACCACCCGCAAACCGAGCGCCCGCGCCGATGGCACGGAGACGTTCCAATAAATCCTACGTAGTACGTAAATACAAAATTGCTACATTTTATTACTCTAATCTAATCTATTAATGTGATGCACAAAGAAAATAGACATTGTTTTATTTTAGCAAAATAAATTTATGTTTTTATAATTTAATCATATAGATGCAAATTTTTATTTATTAAGATTTACTTTCACCATTGTGTAGCGGCATAATTCATTTAAATATAAAAAAGTAGTTTAAAAGTATTTAAGAAAAACGATTGTGATACAAATGGACAGACTTTCATTTTTAGCCAAATGCCGAACCTCAAAAAAGACATTTATATAATAGTATGAATTTTAATTTGATGGATAAATTACACTAGGATCAATTTAAAATTGATTCAATAACATGCTAATCAATTATTAATGCGCAAAATTGTAATACATAATAGGTAGGTATGTATAAATTAGAGGATAATAATATGATAACATCCCAAGGTTCAGAGGACGTCCGAGGAATTTATCTTGTTACGAGGATTAAGGTCGTGTCGGAAAAAATCGTACATAATAGTGCCGACGGTTATCCCATTTGATATTTAATTTGACGCTTACAATCGATTTATGGTCTGTTATTTATTATTTTGTCGCGGATTTATTTCAGATAGAGCATCAGTTGGCCTACTGTGTTCTGTATTTGTTATATAAATAACAGATACAGGGCCACTAGTGCTTAATCTATAATATTATAAACGCCAGCATGCCATAGATGTACGTTGAAGCTATTATTAATAAGCGATGAAGAATACGAGTTATTTTTTTGCATTTCTCGTCTGTTTGTTCGGGATTCACGTCAAAACTACTGAGCTGATTTCGATACGGTTTTCCCTTATCGATAGCAACTTCTTAAACTTAAATCTGCGTTACTTTTTCTCCTGAGAATCCCGCGGAATTTGTTCTAGGAATGATTTAAAAAAATCGAATTGTGATGTTATTTTTTCACTTTTTGATAAAAAAATTTATGTAATAAAATGTTAGATTTTTTATCCCGAGAACCTCACGGGAATTTTACCGTGAGCGGGTTCTAGTTGTTTGAGTGTATAAAAAATATTTTATTCTGGCACAGTTTTCGTTTTTCTGAAAAATGTGCCAGCATAAGCTTACATTCTTTTCTAATTGGTGCGGTACTTTGTGTTCCTGGAATCCCACGGGAATTTCAAGTAAAGCGTGGATGAATTCGCGAGAATATACTAGTTTTAATATTATAATATAAACCATCAAATAACATTCCAATAGTAGTCTCGGATAATTCAAATTAAAAATAAATCTCCTAGTCCATTTGCATCGCTTCGCAGTCTAGAAAAAGAAGAGAAGAAGTTAAGATAGATAAAAATGAAATAAAAGTGATGAAGCTTTTATTTCATTTTTGTCTGTCTCAACTTCTTGATCCAAGTATACAAATCTTTATCAATGAATTAGTGAAGTTGCGTAAAATAGAATAAAAAAGGAAAAAGAAAAGCGTATTTAGTCATTATAACTGACACACAAAAAATATACAGTGCAATTATATATTACGGGAAGCGGATGGTAGTACATCTGTCTCAAATGTCCAACGCGGATTGACGGGTTTCATGTATTGGTAATATCGTTATGAAGCTTTCGTCATGATGTTTTCATTCACTAGTAGCACGTGATGAATGTAGCACTATGTCCACTTGGTTAGAAAAACTGTAAACAGCCGAAATCCCCAGCCAAGTTTGGAACTTACGTTAACTGAACCACTGGGCTGCTACGAATATATTAAATATATTAATAAGATTAATCTATACTAGTAAGTAATATAAGTGATAGTTGGTATTTCAAAATATTTATCAAAATTTAAGGGACGCCCAACATAAATGACCGTTATTAACATTTTTATGGGCTCCAAAATAGCTCGATTGATTTCAATGAACATTTTAAAGGATTATAATTATAATATTAGATCTGCTACAACAAAATGGCGGGTACGTATAGTTGCGTAAAAAATATTCTTAAGTTGTAGATAATTAAGAAGAAATATTAATGTATGAAATGCCCCTAAGTCACCTTGATCACGGAAGACGTAAAGTGGCCGGAACGACGGAATAACAAAAATCAAATAAATTACCGCGATTAAAACGTAGTTAAATTTGATATAATGTTAAGAAATATAGAAAAAAAAATTGGAACTCACGATTGAAACTTGTAAGTGAGGAGTTCTTCTCTTCGAATTCTCAGTGTCATAATCAATACTCGATTTAGCTTCTTTCAGTCTTTCATTGAAATTAATTACCTGAACAGTATCTACATCAAAAACAATATTACATTAAAAAATATATGTTAGACGAGCCGTCTCCTTACAATTGGGCATTTGACACTCACATCAACTGAGATACTTTTTATCAATGCACAAAATGTTACAGCCTCCTTGATTTTTTATAAAAATACTGGCTTATGATATCACAATTCTAGTGAGTCAAATAGGTTATTGTTTAAAGTATAATTAAAATTATTTCTATAATGAACTGTTGAAAGTAACATGATAACAAGATATTTTGACGCCTGTTCTCTTATATGAATAATATTTTAAATTTTATTGTAATATGTGTCAAATATACAATTAAGGAGTTAAACCTCGAATGCCGGCCGGGTTTCCATTAGCTTGCCACATTCCTCGAGTCAAATTTATTTATTTTATACGGGGCGTGAGTTACCGGCCGACCCGCCCCTTCGTTACTATGTTAATTTCTGCTACCATACCTCCTTGTTCATCCTAATGTCATCAAAAAAAAAAACTTAAAAATAAATATGGATTTATTTAAACTACTTCATGCTTGTTTAGGCGTCAAAATTTTGTACTTTTAGTGTAGGTGAAGTTTTTTTTAATGTTAATAATTATTGAGGAATAAATGTAATAATTGAAACCAAGGACGTGACTGAATGCAGGGCATAAGTAATTTTTGCAGCCTTATGTGCATATTGTTACAATTACCACACGATGATGGTGAAAGAAGATATAATACCTGTCCATTGAGATTTATGATATCTGAAACTCACCAACTCGCCATGAATAAGTGTCCTATACAGTACATTCACTTACAATAGGGAGGCGCTTATGCTCAGCAGTAAAATATTTATCGATCTGTATTATTTATTATTAGTAACGGTTAGATATAAAATTTCGTGTCCATTAATATCGGCAATGGTCTTTTTACTCATTAAAAATCAGTGAAAAACTTAAATTGTTTACAGCATGCAGAATTAGCTCAGGAGTAAATTACAGCGCAAGCTCGGTCTGCTGAGCAAATCTCTGGAGTTTAGTAGTGGCCGCCTAATTAATGCAGCTGTGAAAAATTAAGTGATGTGAAATACGACTGGCAGTTATCAGCATACAGTAAAAGTAAAATATAAAAGAACAACAACAAATTTACAAAATATAGTATTTTTTATGTTTTACTTGATATCGACTTTGAGTAGTTGTAAAAATATTTATATTATTGTTTTTTTTTACCTTTCTTTACTTACTTTTATTTTTATGTTTAGTTTCGCAAATACTTTAATAGCTTTAGAGATAATCATCGAGGTTTTAAGGAGATAATATTTTAATAATCTGTAGAAATTGTACAACAGGCATGCATACATAAAGTTGCCATCTCACTTCTCGATGTATATCGAGGGCTTCATAACAAACAGGCGTATACTCAAAAATGACATTTCTTGTTGTTCACTAAAATCTATGCATTTACAATTTAGAAAGTCTCACCGGTATGCAAGTGCACGTAAATAGAAGAATAACCCAAATTTCAGTCTTATGCAAACAATTAGTTTTGTTTTATTCACAATTTTGTCCCTTGTATAAAAATGCAAGTTTTTCTGTACGCCCATTTGAAGTCCTCGATATGCTCTTCAACAAGGGTTGCTCTCGATTTCCTTGCGATCCACAATTGACGGAGAAATCGCGTAACATACATATAAAAAATTGAGGCTCCTGTAAAAAATGTAATACCTACACGCGTATATAATCCTTTTCCAGGAATTTAAGCGCATGACGTTCTTTAATAAGGGTTATACTCGATATTCCTGGGATTCGATCTACTCATCAGACCCTGACTCGGTGAGACTACCTCGGCAATATAAACTTACAAGTAAAGAAAACAATTTAAAATCGGTTTACAATTGACGGAGAAATCGAGTAACGTACAAAAAAACAGAGACGAATTGAGAACCTCCTCACTTTTGAAGACGATTAAAACGGATCGTAGTTCAAACAAGGTAGCTAAATATCTAATAGTACATTTTTTCCATACTATTACTGACTGCACTTATACTCTGTCCAATTTGATATATTAGAAACTCCTGTTCTTACTTTCCCTACAAAACCTACTCATTCTCTGTGCGTCCCAAACAAAGATTTAAAAGAAACTATTATTTCATAATTTAGATTTCGTCTGTCTTGTTTTTGTTTAGTACCCTAATAATTTTAAAACTGGAACAATGTAATTGGTTATTATAAAGGGCATATATCACGCGGCGACCGATGCAGTCGCGAAGCGGCACTGCAGCGCGCCGTGTGGGAGACACAGGACGTGATTTGTGTAGAACCGCCAGCAACCGGGACACGCCCCTTCATTAACATGCTAATGCTGATTTTGAAGCGATCCCGATGAGTATCAAACAAAATATTCGGCCAACGGTATTGTCGAATTAATTTAAGGTGGTAGCGTCATTTTAAGACTGTTGTACAGTTGAAACTTTTCTACGCTCTAATTTAATTGATCTTATGAGTTGTCGAGGTCTATTATTTTAATCTTAACTAAGGAAAGGAAAAGCAGCAAGCCTTCTGGGCACCTTACCCATAGAAGAGGGTGACCTGAGCTCAGTATTCTACTTGTAGTCTTGAGGAACCATAGGTAGAATACAATATAACTAACTATGTTTGCTTTCATTGTATTAATTTATAAAGTCATTGTAATTTATTTGAAATTGTATAAATATTTCAACTGATATTTACATACAGCAAATAAAACAGTTAAAATTATAATATAATAGGATAATTTATGATTATTTAAGAAGAAGAAAATAAAGATGAACCACAAGAAGGAAGGACTTTCAACCGATAACATTAGCTTACATTTTTTTAAAATACTGCGGTGCCTTTGCCCCGGGAATCCCGCGGGAATTTCAAGTCAAGCGTGGATAAATTCGAGGACATATTCCAGTATCTTTAATAAAATGACTGGGTGCCAATCACCGGGTAGGGTGCCAACAGTGAACCAACCCTATTTTACTTATTGTCCTTTACAATTCCTAATGGATATATTAAGGCGTATGCATGCGTGTGGCCACATTGGTGTGGCGGCAATGTGTGCAGGACGAGTGCAGGCGACCGACGACAATGCCTGGTGTGGTAATGTATGCGCGTCAGGGAGGTCCCAAGCGAGCTCGTGGGAAGACGCTATCGTCGCGATCTGCTTCTCTCGATATATAAGTGTATTTAAATGAAACACATACATAACTACACGCACACCTTGTTGCCTATAGACGTAACGCTTGTTGCTGAAGTTTTGCTACTAGGTACGTATTTTTTAAATTTATTTACAAATTTATTAATAAAAATATTTTGTGTCTGAATACAACTATATGTGCATAAAACTCACAATTTTCACCTATCACTATAAAATATCAAATTAATATTAAACTATTATCTCAATAATAAAAAAAATGTATTTTATCTAAAAATTATACATTATTTAAGAACTACAAACATCAACTGATTAATGCGCTTGTTTGAGAAGGAGTGTTATTACGTTTCGCTTAAAAGAGTGGTATATATTTGTATTAGACCAATGGGTAGTTGTTAAAAATTTCAACAGTGGGTATAATTTAAACGTTTATAGTCTATAAGAGGTATTACAATTTAATAAGCTTTTAGGGTCGACAAAGTTTTACATATAATAATAATTCAATAAATAAATCCTTAGTATGGAAATGATTTTGTAGAATGGGATTTTAAAAATAGTACAAATTGTTTAATAATTCTAGATAATGAACATTTTAGGTAAGTAGGGTAAACGTAGATATAATTGACCAATAGGCAAGTGATGTAGCAATCGTGTTGTAATAGTAAAGGTATTTCAGTACATATACTACATACAACATACAAAATACATATACAGGAACCGGCATTAAAGTAAGTAAGAAATATCATAATAAAATAGTTTTGATTAATAACTGAATTGACTTTTACAATTGTGGACTCCTAAGTCGTCATAACTTATTACTTTAATAAAATATCAAGGAGGTTGTAAAGATTTGTAGATAATATAAATTATGTTAGTCAACTAGCTGACCCGCCAACTTTCTACCGCCTTAGAATCAAAAATAAAAACGTTGATTTCTGAACGACGCGACGAACATCAAATGTTTGACAGGCAGTAATGTTTGTAAGGGAAAGCGAAATTGCTGTTTTACTATATTCCAACCATTTTTTTCGTATTTATTCACCTTTTAAACCTTCCACTGGACTTCAATAATAAATAATTCAAAACCACAATTAGTCATATCAGTCTAGCCGTTCTGGAGTTTTATTGAGACTAACGAACAGCAATTTGTTTTTATATACAGTGAAACTTGGTTAAGTGGGACCTGAATAAGTGAGAAACCTCCATAACTGGAATTCATGCTGAGGTCCCAACACTGGCACTGAATTACTCCTGTTAGTGGGACAAATCTCTATATCTGGGATTCGTTCTTTCGATTTATCATCATAGTTACCTCTATAACTGAGAGAGCGAGCTGAATTTTATATGCATAGGTCTCTGTAACTGAGATAACATCGTTTTGTTTGTTTACTTACTTATTCTTATTCTACCCGCAAATTCCGCACTTAACTACGTAAATAATTGTGGGCCTCAATAACATCCATTTGTATGATTACCTTTATTATTATTTTTTGATTAAAACTCATTTATAATCTTTACGTATAACACGTTATTTTATTCAATAATCGCACCTCTATAACTGAAATAAATGTATTCTGACCTCTATTAATGAAACCCTCTGTAAATGAGATAGATATTTATTTATACCTGGATATCTGAGACACGGGGTAAGCGGAATACCTCTATAAGTGAACCCCCTTTCCGGTCACTTGATGTCTCACTTAACTAGGTTTCACTGTATATAGATTACCCGTTTCTACAAAAACTGCGATTTACGTATGCTTTCTGTCTTGACTACGCGCTACGATAACGTAGCATGGTCAGGTCAGGTGTAGCACCACGTCGGCTTGCTTGCACACTCGGCTGACCTGCGCTCAGCCGTGCTCGTGCCCGAGGGGGAAAGCACACGCGATCTCGTTTCTTAAATTTACATAAGCTTTTTGTATTCGGTAATAATGCGGTGCGTATTTTAATTGCTGCGATTAAATCTTAATAAATCGGTCGGTGTTCCCACACGCGTCTGTTGGGCTCTCGCAATTATGCCGGCGGCGTGTGTTGTAATTTGGCAATGGCCGCGGGCGAAAGGCAGAAATTGAGCATGGCTTTAGCAGCACTCCTTTACATGCTAAATACTAAAATACTGTGTGCATCGCGTGCGGCTCGCAGCCCCATCTTCCGACCGCAACTCCGAACCCTTGCAGCTCACTCCACAATTACCAATCGTAAACTCCAATGCAACCAAATTAATGATACATACTTGCTTGTCATTGTAATTTGCGCTCTCTCTTTATTCTCCTTTTATATAATTATGTGTAGACATAATGTCCGGTGTAGACATCGCCCCGGATACGAGACACTGCCGCTCCACAAATTTATTGTACATTTACAATTTATCTAATTTCATTTTGTTAAGATTTCGCGACTAGTATTCATAATGAAACTACGTTTCAACGGTTTTAAGCACTTCCGACGATTCGGCCACTTTTCAGTAGCCGTGATCATAAACCAATTGGATTGATAATTTCCTTTTTATTTTTCCTCCCATCCATTTTAATGTTATATAAAATTATTAGAGCTAGGAGTATTTACTGCAGAGTTTTTTTGCGCCGCTTCTTCTCTTTAAGCCACAACATGTTGCGGAGGGCACATTATATTAGGCTTCCGTAGTGTAAAAAAATAATCAAAATAAACAAGTTGGCGGTATGCGGAATAAATTCTTAACAATACTCATTGGCACGACATCTTTGTCTGCCGTGATCAAGGCTACTGAAAAATGACTGAAACTTCGGAATAATAAAAATCAAATAAATTACCGCGCTTAAAATCGTTAAGACTTAGTTTTATTTGTCTAATTTTTAGACCAAAATGCAATATAAATTATTTTACTTTACTTTATACATGACTTTAAAGACTTAATACAAGTACGTGCCCGTGCCTATTAAATTCAAGGTGCCTATTAAATTATCGAGTAGATAAGTTCGAACACTGTTACTTTAAACACCCGGCTAATTATTTGGGTTACCCAGAAAGATTATTTTCGGCACATAAAGCAAGGTCCGACCAAAACTAATTTATATTGGAATGTGATATACGCGCGCGGGCGGGCGCGGCCGTTGCCGCGGGGCACGCGCTCAGCGCTCACCGCGCCGGCACTTTTAATCACCTCAACCCCAACTTAAGGCTAAACGGCACACTTATAACTAAGAGCCGCGACCGTCACCTGGAGAGGCTCTCGCTTGAAAAGTGGGGGAAGGACTAGATACAGAAGGCAGCACTCTTGGACCGGCATGAATTGTGAGGACATTCCTGTCTCTGGTGCCCTAACCACAGGTACTTTGGACCCCAGACCGAAACCGAGCAGCGGGCTGCCGACGGACCTCAAATGTTCTAATGAATTTTACTTTAAATGGTTTTTTTCTAAAAGAAAAGAAATATTTTACAATATTTATGTAACATTAAAAAATATAAAACCTTTGAACGTCCCGCGGCTGGGCTCGGGAGGTTTTCATGGGGGAACGGACAGTATACTCGCCACTCTTCTTTAAAGTGGATTAGCGGGATTGACACATCGGTAATCTCGATGTGCAACATAGTAATTATAACAATATGCACATCAGGTCAAAAAATTGTCCAAGTGCTGCATGCTTTTCATCCAGGATTCAACCCACACAGTTTGAGGTTGGGACACGTGCGCTAACTATTACACTACCACGGCTATCATGATGCTATCATTGTTTAATTTATATGGGACAGGAAAGTAATCTACAGGAAGTAGTGTTACGCTGGGTTAGTTAATCAAAGAGGAGCGCGAAAATATGGGTAAAAGAATTGCTCACATGGAACCCACAAGATCCACGAAGTCGGCAATCCGTGAACACACTGGATAAATCCAACCACTACATCAGATTCGGTAAACCATAAATCCTCGCAAAAGAGAATATTTTCATACCTAGAATGGTGCGTATTTTTTTGTTCAATAGCCTCACTATTGAATCAAAAAATAACCACATTTTAATAGAGAAGATGGTTGACAAGTACTAGTTGTTTGGTATCCGATTATCTTACTATGTATTAAGACGCAAACGCAGCAAAAACCAACTGCCAGGCCTCAAGATATTGTAAGCTCTTTCTGCATGCACGGGACACCAACTTAATTGATTTGCTTTTTATTTTATTAAAGCTTACTCTACTTTCTGGCCCCTTAAACATGGTCGTGGAATATTTATGATTATTACTCGTATATTGTTACAACTCAGATCCCGACAAAAACAAAATCCACCTGCATATCTGAAAGAAAGCATATTTATTACCCGTCGCATTTGAACTAATAACAATGAAACTCTTTTATGGTCGTCTTCTTTTGTTTACTCATTGGCATGCGGCCTATTGTTGTATTGTAATCATTAGCCAGGTGTTACGGATTTTAAAGTAAAAGCTGATTCTAGGAAATTGCATTCGTGCTGTTTGAAACAATGATGGACGAGGGAGGCAGTCGAGCAAGAACCACGAGTGAAGCGAGATGTGTGTCCTACAGTCGGGAATCTAATAAATGACGGACTTTGCGGCTTTTATTAAATTACGAACTTCTGCATTACGTTGGGCTTGTTGTGTTCGGTTATATTCGTACCTGTGTTATACGTGTTTGTATAGTTCTAATAAACTCTATAATAATTCTAACGGCATTTTAATTCGAGTCCCGCTAAACTCGTAACATTATATTAAGAATTGTTTAAAAGTTTTAAGTAGAATAGGTTTAGAGTAATAATAATAGATTGTTAGGTTTAGCCTTAAATGCTGTTAAGGCACTACCGATGCGCGGTGCGGCGCATGCGCAGCCGCCGACGCAGGCGCCACGAGCACCCATTACGCCGCGCACCGGCCAAATCAAACGCAATCATGCTTCGACCTCATCTTTGCATTTAAGACGGAATTTAACCATCCTAAGCTTTTTAACTTTATTGCATACCAGCATCTGAACGGAACATTTAACGTTGAAATCTTAATAGTACAACAAATGTGACATTTAGATACCAAGATAAAGACGTCCTTCTTCTGGATCTTGATGGCGTACAGCTCATCTGTACCACGACGCTCTGCTAGCATTATCTATGATTATATTTAATTATGTAAAAAAAATATTAAATAAACATCTCAATTAGAAGGTAATCTTCGCGTATATCAGGGGTTCCCAAAGATTGCCCCGTAGAGAGAAAAGAGAGGCGCCGTGAGGTTCTCCTGTTTAGTAGTCTCCGGAAGCTATGCTTAGCATTTGCGGATACAAAAGACGTGGAGACCACAATAAGGCTTTATTTTAGACATAGGTAAGAAAAATAAAATTCTATTTCGACATAAAAAAGTGTTATTGATTAGATCTTTGGTAAAGAACTTATACATTATCCAATTTTTACGAGCATATGTAATTTATAATTTACTTTGCTAGGATTAAGTCACAGCATAAGTGTAGGTTTTGGCAGACGCCAATCACCTGAGTTATTGTAGCATGTTGTAAAGTCGCATTAATTTGTTAAATAGTTGAGATTTTGTGACACAGACCTTCAAACAATTTTGTTAATTTTTAACGTAACCTTTAAGAACAAACCCTTAATTTTACGCCATTTATCATTTATCAAATAAGTAACTTTTTATTTTTTTTAAATTGCGGGAGTTCAGCCGACGGCTCACTTGATGGAAAACGGTTACTATCGCCTATGGACATTTGCAACACCAAAGGTGCTACAAGTGCGCTGCTGCTCTCTTAAAGGAGACTGGAACCTGGTCACTAATGCCGGAACACAGCTCAATGTTGTTATGATGTCGTCATCATGGAAGGTGTGTTATTTAAGCTTTAAATACGAAATTTGAATTATTAACGAAAATATTCAAAGTATATCCAAGTCTCTATGAGCATAGTATTTAAATTATTATTAATATAACAATTTATTTATTAATTTTATGTAAAATTAAAAATATTAAAATGTGACCAGCTTTGGCAAGGACGGGGAGGGTTCAAATATGATCAAATTCGTGTCATGTAATTTGTGGATGACCCCTAAGATAGTACAATGGGCGACTTTATTACTTAAGCAATCTTTTCCAGGCACGCTTTTAGAGAGATAGATAACACTTTATGGTACACTATTACAGAAAACTTATGAGCTAGTATTATTATAATTGTCTACAAAGAGTGGTCTTATCGCTAAAAAGCGATCTCTTCCAGACAACCCGTGGCAGGAGTATTGCTGATTAGGAGTGGCGATGATGGTATACATAATTATTGTACGATTACTTACATTTTAATTTTAACAAAATAAAATTTTAAAATAATTATATATATACAGATAATTTAGCTTCGAGACGTTTCTGCGTTTGTAGCAAGTAGTATTTGTATATTAACAGAGCTTTAAACTTGAAATTTAGTATTCAAAATTATGTTTAATACAACTTTAGATCAGGGGTATAGTTATTTGGTTACGACTATATCTGTAGTAATGTTTCCAAACATTGATGACATTAATAGCCAAATGTAACTGGGCCTACCGGTAATTGCATGAATTCGACTGCGACGACGTCTATTAATAGTAAGTTGTCATTGGATTGATCAAAATCGATTTGTTGATTCCCGTGACATCTTTTTTCAAATTAATTCCTGAGTGATAGCTGTCACGGTTCAGATGTCAATTTAGTGCGATTCTCACGGTTAGTTGTAGCGCCGGTTGGCGCCGTTAGCTAGCAAATGGCAAGTAAAGGTTTGTACACCACAGGCAAAATTTACAGATCGGAAAATATTTATGCCCTTAGCAAATTCAAATTAAAAAATTAAATTATTTATCAATCAAATCAATAATAATTATTCCCTTTCTTTTAAACGTAAAAAAAGCCTTTAAAGAAGAGTTTTGCCTTGCCGGTTGATCATCTTCCACTCCTCTCTATTATATGCCAGCTATTTCATTTTTTCTACAACACGACACCCACTTTTACCTTCATTTTATCAACATGAGTATATTGGTATTGGTCACCTTGGTCTTGACTTTTGTCTCTTTCCTTTCCTATCCTATCATACAAAAATATCATGTTGTAGTAAAAGGTCTAAAGTCTCTACAATGTAGGTAACGGCTTTCAAGTATTATATTCTATTAGTGACGGTAATCACTTACCATCAAGTTAGATTCGTTAGTTTACTAGAAATAGAAGACATAAAATATTGAAATCACCGTTTGCGTTTTTTTGTTGTCGGTTTGTCACGCAGAAAGTTCTTGCCGAAAGAGTTGAAATATGTACCTAAATCACCGTAAATAATTATGATCTAGGAAACTAAAAAATAATACATGAGTTTCTAACTTAACATTTTGAACCCATATCTCATTTACTAAGATGTTTTTTGCATTGTTTTTCATCTACAAGCATTATGAGTACGAAATGTAATAAAAAGACATGAAGAAGTAGAATACAGAAAACCAAACAACTTGGCCTCCATATTTATATAAGTATATATATATTCACCTAATGGATCTTGTTAATGTAAGCATTATAAGAGATTATAGTTTATTGACGTTGTACAGCCTCAATGTAAATCCATCTCAATGCCGTTGGAGACGCGAGGAATGCTTGCGGTTTCCGAGTCGGAAGCACAATGCTCGGTGCCGATTATTATCCGTTCCATTGCGAACTCTGTTAAAACTGTCGGCTCCTTTGAAATACAAATTAGTGTAATGACTACGTGAATCATAGCAATTATACGCAATACTTTAAAGATTTTTTTCGCTTGTCAGAATACGCAGAAATGCTATGGTGAAATAGAAAACTTCTGCCCTCGTTTTAGTAATGAAATTGATGTTTAGATTATGCGTATGGGTCAATTTTCATCCTTAGTTACATTATTGGAATATTAAAAAAAAAAGTTTATATTTTACGAATATAGACATTGTAAAAAAGCAGTATACATACTTAGCTATCGGAACTAAGTTTTTAGCGATTCAAATAAAAGATCGTAAAAACAATTTGTACGAAGTCAGAAAGAGGTTAGTAAGGGCATTAATTAAATAAAATATACATACATACATAATGTAATGGAGATCAGCTACTGATTAAAAGCAGTTAACACTGCGGTCAGATCCAGCAAGAAGTGTATAGCCGAGGCTAAGATGCGGCACATTCAGAAGATCGGCGACAAATTGATCAGCGTCCCTTCTGGGAGTCGCGCTTTTTGGTCTCTCGCCAAGGCTGTAGAAGGCAATTTCTGTAGGTCTTCCCTACCACCTCTACACGGATCAGATGGCTCACTGGCTACTTCCGCAAAAGAGAAGGCTGATCTCTTGTGTACTCTTTTCGCGTCGAACTCTACTCTTGACGACGGGGGAACGGCACCACCGACCATTCCGCGGTGCACGGACAAAATGCCTGAAGTGCGCTTCACGCAACGTGCGGTGCGTCGGGCGTTGCAATCCCTCGACGTCAAGAAGTCCAGTGGACCTGATGGTATACCCGCGATCGTGCTTAAGACGTGTGCTCCCGAGTTAGTTTCAGTATTGACGCGCCTATTCTCGCTTTCCTATTCTGCCGGTGTAGTTCCAGCTTCGTGGAAGGTAGCTTATGTCCACCCTATTCCCAAGAAGGGAGACCGCACAGACCCGTCCAATTTCAGGCCTATTGCAATAACCTCCTTACTCTCCAAGGTGATGGAGCGCATTATAAACACGCGTCTTCTCGGGTACCTAGAGGAGAACCAGCTTCTAAATGACCGCCAATACGGATTTCGTTACGGACGGAGTGCTGGCGATCTTCTAGTGTACTTGACTCACCGATGGGCAGCCGCCATTGAGAGTAAGGGGGAAGCATTGGCGGTTAGCCTGGATATTGCAAAAGCCTTCGATCGGGTCTGGCATAGGGCACTTCTTTCGAAGCTTCCCAGCTACGGACTCCCTGAGGGGTTGTGCGCATGGGTAGCCAGCTTTTTATATGGGCGGAGCATCAAGGTCTTAATTGACGGTGTATGCTCGGAGACGAAGCCTATTAATGCTGGCGTACCCCAAGGCTCAGTGTTGTCGCCCACGCTGTTCATTCTGCATATCAATGACATGTTGCAGACCAGCAACCTCCTTCATTGTTATGCAGATGACACCACGGGCGATGCCTTCTACACTGGCCGCGTAAACATTCCCCATGCAGAAGTTGAGGAAAGTAGAATCCGGCTTGTGTCTGAAATCGAGACCTCCCTGGAAGAGGTCTCGGAATGGGGTAGACGAAATCTCGTCCTTTTCAACCCTAAATAAGACACAAGTCTGCGCGTTCACCGCTAAAAAAGCCCCATTTTTGTTAGCGCCACAGTTCCAGGGCACTCCCCTCAAGATCTCGAACTCAATCGGGATCCTAGGCGTCGACATTTCGAGCGAGGTGCAATTTCGGGGTCATTTGGAGAGCAAAGCGAAAATCGCTTCTAAAAAGCTTGGGGTGCTCAACAGGGCTAAGCGGTACTTCACACCGGGACATAGGCTTCTATTATATAAGGCCCAAGTCCGTCCCCATGTGGAGTACTGCTCCCATCTCTGGGTTGGGGCACCTCAGTACCAGCTGCTCCCACTTGACTCCTTGCAGCGCCGAGCGGTCCGGATTGTCGACGATCCCGAACTTACAGGCGGCTTAGAACCTTTAAGTCTCAGAAGAGACGTAGGCGCTCTCAGCGCGTTCTACCGTCTGTATAATGGGGAGTGTTCTGAGGAGCTGTTTGGTTTGGTACCTACATCGCCATTTTACCACCGCACTGCTCGCCGGCGACTGGGAGTTCATCCACACTTCCTTGACACGTGGAAGTTATCCACTGTACGTGGCGCTCGCTCTTTTATGCCATATGTGAGCAAGCTGTGGAATGAGCTCCCTCCTGCGGTTTTCCCAGAGCGCTACAATTTGGGGCTCTTCAAAAAGGGCGTAAACAGATTTTTGAAGTCTCAACGAGGTAGGCAACGCATCGGCTCCCTTGGTGTTGCAGATGTCCATGGGCGACGGTAGCCACTTGCCATCAAGTGGACCCGTCTGCCAGTTTGCCTATACGCAAACATAAAAAAAAAAAAACATAAAATCACGCCTGTTTCCCATGGGGGTAGGCAGAGACTATGGATCTCCACTTGCGACGATCCTGACAAACAACTTTCGCTTCACCTACTTTCATTAACCTCTTCATACATGCGCGTTTATTTGAAATGCTTTTTACCTGACCTTTTTACTGAATATAGTATTATTTTAGTATCTAGAACTTTCCTACGTATGTATTAAAACTATGACTAAATAGCATGAAGCCGTTAGTTCTTCAATAAGTCATTGAGTACTTTTAGAAACATAATATTCTGAAAATTACCACAAGCTCGATAATTACCACGTAAGTTTTCGTGTCATAGCATTTTTTGAATAATTTTAATACTAATATGAAAACAGAAATTCATACAAACAAATGATAGGCACTGAATGGCGAAAATAATTGCTTAGCCATTTATAGCAGTAATGTAATTTATAGCTCGGTCATCGGCTGAGTGTACTAAGTTAGGTCAACATTACAGCCAACGTGATGCGTGTAAATAGGTCGCCTGAGTTTGCACGCCCCCGCCTCCCGCCATAACGGGCTCATCGCGCCAAATGAGCACTACATATTTTATTTGGCTTATTCAACAACGTATCTTGTCGCTCTCACTAACACACATTCTATTTAAGGCATATTATAAGTTATGAAAAACGACAAATTTATTTATTAAGAATTTATATTACAGAGAAATAAGAAGCACCACTTAAGCCTAATAAAGTAAAACATATATTGTTGTAAACCGCATTGCAATTAGGATAAATTATATATAACACATTAAAGTTTTATTGTGAGATATTAAATTGGCAAATGATGTTTACGAAGTCATATACGCTTTATATTCTGCAGGAATGTGTAAATGTGGATAAAAAGACAGGTGTGTCCGCTTGCACCTGTGCATCGATTGTTGAATTCCAATTCCTCGAGACGACTGGATCTCGACTCCGGTGGACGACTGCCGTAAGTCAGCTCGAGCTTACTCGACCTTATACGCTTTCCTTGCTTACCTAGCACTATGATTCTTATTACCATCAAATAGAGTTTTTATCAGTCTGTCCGACACTAGCAGTCTGGAACGAACTATCTTTATCCAGTATCCGGTAGATCTGCAGATTATCTGTATTGATTTTGCAATCAATTCACCAGCTCAATAGGTTTAAGTGCTGTTAATGAGCATATAAGTGACATGCGCGTGTTAGTTGTCGACAGATCGTTTTAATAGTCGCCATTTAGAACTCGCAGAAGCGATGGATATCCGTGATTATGTTATCATGATCGTCAGTACATCAACTGTACTTAGATGGAACTTATTAATGTATTATAAACGAGATAGGGACTTCTGGGCCAAATAAATGTAATAAGTTGACATATGGCTTAAAAAAAAAGCATTATGTGTTTCTATTACAAAATGGAAAACATCAACTCTAAATTCTATCTGGAATACGAGAATTTCGAGAATACGTTGTCGATTACCATAATCGAATTATCTAAATGAATATCAACAATTAATGTTTAATATGAATATATTTACGCCACGCGACTAGATAATTCAAAATAACTAAATCCACTACAATCATAAAAATATCAACAAAAGAAACAGAAATCTTAAATACGCTCTCATCTCGTTATCATATGAGTCCATTAATGTATAAAAATGTATCCGTCTCTTTAAAGCTTCTTTAAAAACCATAAGAACCACAAACTTACTACAACTTAATATGAATAAAAAGTTATTTTTTTAAGAAATCTTATATATATCCTATTACATTAACATTATTGTGTAGGTATTTAATATTTACATTGGCCATAGGGAAAATAGAATTAATATGTTACATTTAGTTTAACTGTGTATTACAGTTTTCTTACATTTAAATAGTACTTTAGAGTATAGAATCTAGATGATAGATGGAGCTATTTTTAAAAATCAATATTTTGCACTTAAATTCTAGAAATGTTTTATTCAAAACATCCTCTTTTAGAGTTATTAGACACCGACTAATATATAAATACTAAAAGTACTTTAGTATTACAATGTACACATATTCATATATATATATATATATATATATTTTATTGCAGGAGTTCAGCAGACCGGCAGACGTCCCACTTGATGAAAAGCGGTTACCATCGCCTATGGACATTTGCAGCACCAAAGGTATTACAAAGGCGCTGCTACTCTCTTAAGGGAGACTGGAACCTGGTCACTAATGCTCGAACACAACTTAAGGTTGTTATGGCGACATACTTTAGATCAGGGCTATCACAGTCATCCAGTCGGCCACCTGGGTGTGGGCTGTTTTGGCGGCTCTTGCGACAGGTCGCCCGGCCGCAGAAAATTGTATTATATCTCTGCTCTTGCACGGATAATAATTTAAGTCTTATTGTAGGGCAAAGGACCAGAAACTACAAGTACTGTTTTAAAGTAATCGAGGCGCGTGCGCCGGACGGACAACGCCGGACACACAGGCGGATGTGGCGGCCCTACCATGCATACAAAGCAAGTGGTTCCGACACTTGTCAAATTAATTCCACTACCGGACCGTCCACGATCACTTCATTCAAATTGCTTCTCGCATAATGAACCACATGCATAGAACTAATACGATACACCTATTTAACTACTTATAATAAATAAAAGTACATACATACATAACTTCACGCCAGGGATCTTGCGGGGTAGGCACGAACAACAGAGCGCCATTTAGGCTTATTCTTACTCACCTCACTTGCTTCTTTGACATTCACAGCTCTTGTCATAATTAACGCACGCGCCTCATATACTTTAAAACAGTATTGTAGTTTCTGGTCCTTTGCCCTGCAATAAGACTTAAATTCATTATTATCCGTGCAAGAGCAGAGATATAATACCATTTCCTGCGGCCGGGCGGCCTGTCGCAAGAGGCGCCAAAACAGCCCACATCCATAAATAAAAGTGATTTATTAATAAGCAGAATGTGAAAACGATTAAACGCTACACTCAGAGACTTTTGTTGTGATTTAAAGAGAAGTGAAAATGTATTATTACCATTATTGTAAAATCGATATTTGGAAGGACTTACTTGTATAAAGAAATAAAGTTTGAAAGATTTTGAGATTTACTACTTTTTAAAACACAGAGTTAAACGTACCTAAACCATACCCATTTGTATGATTGTTTGGTTGGACATATCGTATTGTGAAAAACATTAATCGCAGCTATTTGTAGTTGGTAATATATTGTTCGTTTCGCTTCGTAAATTTTGTGTTGTTTATGCAAAATGTAAACGGCAACAATGTACCCTTTCAGATAGACAGCGGAGATAATGAAACGCGGAGATATATTCACACGCCTGGTTGTATGAAGGCCTGGCTTATTGTATCCTCTGTGTTTTAAATTAAATAAGGAATGTAACTCATGATTTTTGCGACTATAAAATTTCAAACATTTCGACGGCTATTTTGAATTTTTAGTAATTGGTTATGAGAAACAAATTATTAAAGGGGTTCCTATGGCTTTGCTAATGAAATGAATGAATTGTGTATTTTTTTTAGTTTTATGCCCATAGTGAACAAAATTATGGATCTAATCTTGATTAATTCATAGTACTATCGTAGTCAGCTAATCAGTGCTGGGCATAAGCGTCCACAAATCTACTGTAATATGCCGAACTTTTGCTAACTGCAGATCACATTGTGTAAGCCATTGGAACAAGATTAGAGAATTTTATTACCTTAGATGGCTCTATTACCAATAGAGATACGCAATCTTGCAATTAATGTGGTCAACTCACTGTTATTTTTTTAGCTAAGTTTTTATCCAGAGACAACTGGCCAGAGATACAAATTTGTGAAATAACCCTGCCGTTTGTGTCCACCTTTCAGGTGCGTAGGTTGTAGTCGACAAAGAGACTTTATAAAGCTTACCGAATACTGTCCAACCTAAATAAATTCTTCCATTTGCTTCTTCATCGTACTTTGTTGCTAGTTCCTTGCCTACCTAGGTTTTATTTTCACCAAGATAAACGCATTACTAAAAAGGTAGATTAGAGCCAATCCGTACAAATTTATAAATGTAAAAGTTACTTTGTATATATTTTTAGTGTTGGGATCATATGAAATTTTGTAAGTACCTAATATATTTTTGACAATGAAAGTGGAATCTTTTCATCACTTATGTACATACAATGTAATATTTTCTAGAGCAAAGTCGCGTTAAAATGTCTAGTAATAAATAATCCAAGTATAGCATCTTAAATTAATTCAATGGTAATTAAAAAATGATAATGTGTATAGATATATGTATGTATAATATTACTACCTATGATTTATGTATTTAATCATGTGTATATAAATCTATATTGATAATAATGTTATTCATAGATAGATAACAAAAAAAAAAAAAAAAAAAAAAAAAAAAAAATTATATATAATAATATTAACATATAAAATATGTCATATTAAAATTATTGTGCTGCCTGCATATTAGAAATATTATGCAGCAAACCCTAGCTTTTGTGCCATATTTCTCTCTCCATCCCAAGGTTGTCTGGAAGAGATCGCTGTCAGCGATAGGACCGCCATTTGTACCTAATTCTAAGCTGGTTTTGTATATTAATTTATTAATTTTGTTGTACAATAAAGTATATTTTATCTTTTCAATAATTATTCAATAGTCCTCAAATCACCAAGCATCGTTTCAACTCTACAAGAACATAATATGAATGGTTCTAGATTACACCTGCATTCCCATTAGCCGCTATGATAGACGATATCTGTCTCCATAAAATCTCCTTAGCGGTCGCGGCGGCTTTAATAGCTTAATAGAACATTTTATTACAGTGGTGCTGTCTAGATTGAGTCGGAGCACTCAAAGCCTAGCCACAGGCCCATAAAAGAGGTATTTCCTCGGTACAGTGAGTGCGTTGTGCAAGTGGCGGGAGGCGGTGGCATGCGGGACGGACCCGCCTGTTTAACGTTCCCAGGCGATACCAGCTATCTCTCGCAAACACCTCTTGTTTGAGCCGCAGCCGACACGAATGGGCCACATCGCATTCGTTGATCAAAAACAAAGCTTTCAACTTTAAAACCTCCATATTAAGACTGTTTCCAAAGCATCCTTTGTGACATAAATACGTATTTGCGGTATGACACTGAGTACATAAATATATTGTCTGCGCCTTCTTAGGTCAGACACGCGACGATTACTTATCTATTGAAATTTTCAAATGAAGTCTCACGTCACTCGATATTTGTATTACAGAAGTGTTCTGATATCGATAGATAATTTTCATGTTCTTTATGGTAATGATATAATTTTTCATTTAATGTTACGGTAGCAATGTTTGTCTTTGTATATACGTTTGTATTACTCTTACCACTGGAATATAAGACTAAGCGATTGCTATTAACTATATATGAATACGGACTTTCGAATTCGTAACTATTACTAAAAGTTGTTAGAGACTCATTGTGGTCAGATAGATATGATCCAAACATCACATATAAATCTATAGTTATGCCTATCACTGCCTATACTACACTAAGATTGTAAATGCGAAAGTTTGGATGAATGTTTGTCACCCAATCACGCGAGAACGCCTGAACGGTTCTGGATAAAATTTGGCACAGAGATAGAGCAGTCTAGAATAGCACGTAGTCTACTTTTTATTGCGAAACAATGACCATTTCCTGTGGGTTATCATTAATGCGAGTTAACCGCGGGCAAACCCTGGTACCAAATATGTACTGTAACGACTAACCTACTAATGCTGGTGTGCACCAACATTTAACCGACGGTTAAAATAAAATAATCACTATTTATGATACATTTTTATCGATTATTTCTTTTAACTGATGGTTAAACTATAATAATCGCAAAAATGTATGGAAAATAGTGACGATTTTTGGTTAACCGTCAGTTAAATTTCGGTGCACACTAGCCTTAGTCGTCATGTATATTGAGAAATGTAATGTTTTTAAATTACAATCATAGATCTCCTCCCAAAACTAGAGGAGACAGAATTGTATCGGGCCGCGAACAGAACACATCTATGTAAAAGTGTCTCTTCATTGATAATACAAATTACCTGAACCAGTCTCTTATTGAAGATCCCGGCCAGCTCTGAAACCGCTGGCCGTTACAGTATTATCAAATCTATATATGTATATAAAAGAAAGTTGTATTAGTTACACTATTTATGATTCAGAACGGCTGTACCGAATTAGCTGAAAATTGGGCGGTAGCTTAGAACCAGGAGACGGACATAGGATACTTTCTATCCCGTTGGAATCGGTGGATGGATCTGAGATCGGATTTTAGGATCCTCCTAATCTCCTGGACCGATTTTGGTGATTTTGTTTCGTGTATTTGAGTGGGTTCCCGGATGGTTTAAATCCACAATTGGAACCGGTAGGTGGCGCTGGGGTCGGGTCCTAGTTTTTTATTTTTTCAGAGCAGGACTACGACTGCCGGGGCCGTTAGTTATATATTAAAACAACCGCTTGAAATATCTATCCATTGACGTTATTTGTAATTTGACGCAATAGTTAGGCTATTGTTAGTTAGGTTACTGCTTCATTATCACACTATAGTGTATGGATTAGTAATATATCGAGCGGCGGGCACCTGCTGGAGTGGCTGCATGTGCAAATTGCAAGGCCGCGTACCGTATAGGTCACGGGGCCGGTCCGCTAGGTGCACGCGCCTGCGCCCGCACACCATTACACCGTCTGGTTCAAGGACTAACTTTATGCCAATGTACAGGTGCTGCTTGCTAACCTGTCGTTTTTACAAGTATTGCAATGAACGAGGAAATATTCTTCAACCTAATATAGTCAACATAGGTTTGAATTGCATTGGATTTTTTTTTAAAGACACTCGCAGCTTCGTCCACGCTTGACTAAAAATTCCAATCATAAAGTACCGCAGCATATAAATAAAATAAAAGCTATCGTTTTAGTGAAAACTGTGTCGTAATAAACTCATTTTTATGCACCCGATTAACTACAAACCGCTTCCGGGAAAATTCCCACGGGATTCCCGGGATGAAACGTAGCGCAGATTTAAGTCTAAGCATTTGCTGTCGAACAGCGAAAACCGTATCGAAATCGACGGACTAGTTCTTACTTGAATATCGAACAAGCGGATAAATCGATAAACAGAAGAAATCTGGAAAAAAATGTATCTTGTTCTCCATCGTTTATATAGTCTATTCCAGTTGTTTCTTTTACTTAAATCGTTTTAATTACAGACACGGCATGCTTAGAATTTATAATATTATGGATTTAAATTAAATTAACAAACTGTCGCTGAATTTAAAAACACATTGAGGGAGCAAGAGCAAGCCAATTTTGAGGGTATATAACTAAAACAAGCTTCAACTTAACTCTTTCAGGTAGTTCAAGAAGTGAACAAAATAATATTTATTGTACATATATTAAATAAAATTCTCACAAAGTAGCCACCATAACCATTTTGCCAGGTAGTAGAGTATTTGCTTGACTGGATGGCGATCACCCCTGGTCTAGAGTATGCCGCCATAACAACCTTATATTGTGTTCCGGCATTAGTGACCAAGTTCCAGTCTCCCTTAAGAGAGAAGCAGCGCATTTGTAGCGACTTTAGAGTTGAAAATGTCCATAGGCGATGGTAACCGCTTTCCATCAAGTGGGCCGTCCGTCTATCTGTTGAAACCTGCAATTAAAATAAAAAAAATAAATTTACTAAATTGTTAACTAAATCATTAAAATAAATGCATGGCCCGAATTATTCTTAGGAACGACTTCTACTGGACAACCTTTCTTTACAACTACTTAATTAGATATTTGACAGATTTTACAATAAACTACTAAAACAATGTAGGTACGTCCGTAAAAGGACCGCATGTTTCAATATCATGTTGCTTTCAAGATTCCATGATACAAACAATTTTATATGTGGTAGAACTATACTGGTATCGTTGGCCTGAATCCCAGCTCGTAGGGCCGTTGTAATATCACGCTCTTACATATCGCCGTGAATCTGTTAGCCTTGAGCAAATCTTGTTTCGTTCAATGAGTGAGTATCCTAATATCCCAATCTCATCCCAAAGCTCCTATCTGATCTCTATATTCTATCCCTTCCTATCCTATTTCCTTTGGTATTTCCCTCCTACAGGCTGGCAACGCGTTGGTTTCGCCAGTAGTGTTGCAAACCATTAATTTTAGAGACTGCGGTAATTCGACCATCTGTCAGTCGAGTGGATCTTGACTCGCTCTGGCATAATTCTAATTTGTGAAAATTACAGATTTTAGGGTCGTTACATAATCAGGGCTTTGACCTTTTGCATGAGGATATTATAAAAGTGTCTCCATTAATTACACAGTGAAGTACCATATTAATATATAATAATGGGATTTAATTTCACTATTATCATATTGAGATATTTAAAGATAGATAATTCGCAACAGGAGGGGTATGCTCTGCGTTCGTCGTATCCCGTCGCAAATCCTTGATGGCGGCGCGGGCGGTTAGTCTAAATCCGGCGACATCCGCGTCGCCGCCACTTCATTTCCAAGTTCTCTCTTTGCTTCGGAGACGCGTCGCGACGTCGCGTCACCTAATGGCAAGTTTACTTTGGAAACATTTGGATAGTGACGAAAGAAAGCTACGAGGCCGTCACACCGATAAAGAAAGGTCTTTTAATATTCTTACTAATATCATTTCTTTGTACGATTATAAAATTGAGAAGACTATTATTTTCCGAAAGTTATTTACATTATAATAAATACATCATATCATAAATATTTTTACTTGTTGATGCCTGAAACATAACGTACACATATAGACGGAGCATGAACATGAACAAAAGTATCAAATGAAGTGAATCATTTTTACTTGTGTAGTATCCACGTGGATTGCGTCTGTGTTGTTAATAGTAAAGTATTTATTGGAAACTATTTCGTGATTATCCGTACTGACTCAATTATTATTACATAGTTCTCGTAAAGCACTATGGCGTGATCGGATTCCTTTTAACAGCTTCACCTTGAGAGCTCGGGGCTTGGTCTATCTATCTTGTTGGTCTAAGACTTGATGTTTAAATTGGGATAATTTACTAGGATGTTGCTAAATCGATTGTAAGTTCTTTCAGAAATTTTCCATTATTTTCTCTGATCTGGGTGTTACTGGAATTAACTTCAGGCCTTATTATTGAATTATATTATCCATAACTCAAGTTTAATATGTTCAACTGAGAAATTTAAGATTTGCCATGAAACCAATAACTTCCCAATTTTTGGAAATCATTGATTATTATAGCAGAAAGTTGTTCTTTATGTTGACCCTCCAAATCTTGCCACTAGAGGCTAGTGCCCAGGACGGCAAGATAAATGACTGCATACACAAATAATAAAATCGAATTATTTTTTGACAAATCCCATATGTTCTGATTAATACATTTTTCTATTGCTAAGCACAGTAGACAGTCGGACGGCCCAACTGTGATAGAAAGTGGTTACCGTCGCCTATGGACATTAGCAACATCAGACGTGCTGCTAATGTGCTGCCGACCTCGCTTGCGTTCCCCTGTCCAATAAAAATATCTTTGCATTCGATGTAAATATTTGGCTGGATCGCTGCAGGGTGACGGCCACGGGCGAGTAATACCAATACACCGCCTCCGATTTGTGTTTTAAAATAACATGTGTTTATTTGCGTTTTAATGTGTTGAATTGCATTTATACAAAAGTTGTGTCACTGGAAATAAAGAGGTTTGATTACACTGAGACACTTGAATAGATTTTATGTACAGTTAATAGAGAATTGTATCCTGTGATCAAAACACTAATAATATAGCGCAGACGTTGGCCCGATTCCTATATCTGATCGACCGTTCATTTGCCTTAATATCTGTTAAAATTTGACATTAGCTCTATACATACAATGTTAAAATTAAACCAATGGTAGGGCAAATGAATGAATAGTAAGATATAGGAACCGGCCAATTGTCAATGAGCTTCGCTCCTATCTCGATTTCAGTCATATTTATTACCATCGATTTGATAAAGCGCAAAAAATTAAAGTTAGAAAGAAATTCTCAGCTAGGGTTGTCATATATCTAAAATAGATTCTGCCCGCGACTTCGTCCGCGTAGAATAGTAAAAAAAAGTAAGTTAAAAAAACCCCCGATTTTGAAACATTCTTCATTGGTGCTCTACTCCTATTGGTCTTAGCGTGATGATATTGTTACGACCTAAACGCCGACAAAAGAAAAATTCACACCTGCAAACCTGTAGAAACACATTTTATTACCTTTCGGCACTTGGACTTCTTTTGCTTACTTTGTGAAAAACAGCCCATTGTGTATTGTTATCTTTTATGGCCTAGTGTTGTATTGTGATCACTGTCAGGTGTCTTGGATTTGAAAGTACAAACTGGTTCTAGGAAATTTGGTCCACGCGGCCGGGCAGACATATTGCATCTGTGCAGTATAAAGCAATGCCCCAATTGTGAGATGAGGTAGTCGAGCGATATCCACAAGCGAAGCAAGTACAATAATACATAAGTTATTATGATAAATGTATTAGCATGATTATATTCTGTTAATCAGCCATAGTTATTTGTGGACAAATAGTGTTTTCTGAGCAAATTTCTAAATATTGGTAAGGATTTGGCCTCTCTGACAGTAAGAGGCAACATATTCCAAAGTTTAACAGCCTTCAGCGTAAAACAATTATCTATAATGTTCATTGCAATTTTATTTATAAACTGGTGACATTATTTTTAACAATAAAGTACTTGAGATCGTAGTCGAAGTGGTGTTTAATGTTGGTGAATTAATTTTGAAATGTCACGTAATTCGACGGCGCTATACCCTACTCATTAACATTACTCTACGTCAGTACTGCAATAGCTTTTTGGCGTGTAACACGCTATGACAGGGCTTATGGTTGTCAAATTAGTATTGGGAGGCGGGTCCATTGGCGTTGAGGCGATAAAGCACCAGACCCAATTTTGAATTATTATATTTGTGTATATTCTACCGAGACTGGCCGTTGTTTTTTTCAGTCGTTTAATCGAATGATAAAGCATATGTATTAACGTATTTTGTATGCAAAAAGCTTCCGTATCCTAAACATATTGAAAGAAGAAAAAGCGTTGTAAAACACATTAATTGAATTAAGAAAAAATATATATTCGGAAAGTACGCTTGTAGTTACCTGATCATAGGGATGAAATAAGTACTTTTCGTCCTTGGGAAACGATTTTCCCTGCTGTCAAAAACTTTAAAAATTATGCAAGTCATGTCCGAAACTTTTATACATCCACTGTTAATTCGCGGCATGAAATTGTAATTAAAATTATCAACAATCTTGTAAATGATTTTATATCATAAATTACTTTTTACTAAATCTATTAACACGTGAAGCAAAAACTTTGAACCGCTTTTTACGAAAATTGCGCGCATGGAGGAGTATGAAATTGGCACACTTATTGTTTATATATACAAGGAGCGACGAATACGAATATTTTTTTAAATTATGCATATAAAATACATTAAAACGATATAAAAAACATTACACACACTACCATGTATTTCACACACGTATATATAGTCTTTTGTTTATTATTTTAACAGTGTAGCCTTGGCGAAATCTGTGATTATACAAGTACAGTCTATGATATTAATTATTATGATCGAATTTCGACCAAGGGCGACCACTAGTTATTATTTAATTTATATAAATTTGAGCTACATATCATCAGTGAGAAAAAACTTGAGAGGTGTCAAAGGACACCCGGATGGAACGAAGTTCCTTTCAATTAACCAGTGAAGGAATTCTATTTTTTTTAAGTTATAATAATATAATAGAAAAACGAAACGAAAATAACTGACTTGCTTTCTATGAGAGAGAGAGAGAGAGAGAGAAACAGACAGACGGAAATATGCGCACGCCGCACGGCTTACAACTATAGTAAAGTGTCGTTACAACTTTTGGTCTTAATTTTTTCCGTCTAGCCCTCTTTCGCAATGCGCGATAAGGAACTTCGTTCCAAAAATACTGGCTGGTAGAATCCCACGGAAAAAGAAATTTACTTGACGTATCATATGTGACGTACGTATGAAATGAGTTTATAAAACTTATATATTGATTTAACACCTGATTTAATTTCAAAAAATGTAACTAATTTTTTTTATTTACTTTTCTTATGCTCGAAATGAAAAGAAGAGGATTTCACCACAAGCGAAAGACCTATTTAGGTACTTTTGGCGCCCTCACTACGCTCGTGAGCCAAACCATCTTGTGCCTAAATAGGTAACTTTCATCCCTTGTATGACAATTTACTATTTAAACTGGGCGGTTGGTGAATGTTTAGTGTGAATTTGGTAATAATTATAATGTAATTAAAAGATTAATAATAAATTCCGTTGGTATTGGATTTTAAAATCTTTTAAGGTGAGATCCGGTGGGCTTTCTTCGCTAAAGCTTGCACCAGGGCCGCGGATAAACAGCATGGCTAACTTCGCGATGCTTGTCAGGCACCGGCCCATATGCTTAGTCAACTGTAGGGTAGAACGACTAAAGACTGCTTCACAATAGGTAAGTGAAGCACGGACGGAAGGAACATCGGTGCGGTGGGATCCTAAGGTCTCTCTTGAGTCTCTACAATAAGGATTTTTCCTATATTTCATCGGATTAAATTCTGTGTCTAACTTGGACGAAACATCAACGTGGCTATCAAAAGATATACTTGAGATTAAAGAAGGTGACTGATTCGTTTCAAATGTTCTTAAGATACTATAGATAAAAATCAGAACTTCACGCATTAGGTTATTTATTAAATTCTCTTTATCGTATTGTGTAATTAAATTCTGAACGTCTTAATGTTAGCGTTGGATATAAAATTCCCATATACATATCTATAAGAGTAAAAGGTCAGACCAACTTATCCGGAGAATGTCTCGAGATACACCTTAATAATGACCACGTTTCGGTTAAAGGCCATCAATGCTCGCCTACTTCGGTGGCATTTAGCCACTAGCTTTGCGGATATCTTATTTCCCATGCACATTGCGAAACCTGAACTACATTGTTATCAACTAAATACAATATCCAATTCGAAAGTAATAAGATTGTATTTACTAACGATATTTACTAACAAAATTTAATGCCGACACAGAACTGTATTCTTAATGTACTAAATCTGAATTTTATGCTTTATACCTTTTGAAGTGAAACTTCTATATAGACGGGGGTCTTACGATTTTTTGCTCACGAAAAAGCGTCACGGCCGCGTGTTCTAATACTTAATTTTTTAAACTCGTGATATCTTCCGAATGGAATATCCGAATTGAATAATTAAAAAAGTTATGTAAAGGTTTTCAAATTGGACAAGTACATTAACAACCTGCCCGTAACACTTCAAGTTAAAATTTTGTGGCGATTCATTTTTCTACTTATCCGTTGACATTCCTTTTTCTACTAATCCGTTGTGATTCGTTTTTCCACGTATCCGTTGCGATTCGTTTTTCAACTTGTCGGTTGCGAATCGTTTTTCCACTTGTTTATTTAAGGAAATTGATATTATATTTATTTTTTATCTAAGCTTATCCACAACGGGTTGGCTAGTTTCGTACATTGGTAATTTAATCTGAAGATCTAATGATAATTATTTTTATTTTTGGTAAGGACCACCAGCCCAGAAAAAACGCCTAACTAAATGAGTAAAATTGTTTAAAGATTAACGACAGTAGCTAATAAACTACCGAAATCGATTAAGTACTAATTACTTAACCTGAGAACAAAAAAAATACCACGTAAACATAGACAGAATTATATACATCTGCAATAGCTATCATTACAATATACGTGCACCTCTCGGCTATCTACTTGTATTAACATCTTAGTTTATATAATATTATTATACTTTACAATTTTAATTTTATCATTAGTATATGAATTTTAACAATTAGTAAGTATGTTGAAACAATGTTAAGTTTAATTTAATGTAAGTAAACATAGAGGAATGTAAATTCCCAGGCCTCCTACGCAATATACGCATAATTACCGTATGATTGCGCCACGTCGATCCGCCATTGTTCGGTGTAATGTCTCGTCTAAATCAGAGCGCGGTGCATCATATGTGTACACGGGCCATTGTCGCGCTCTGTTCACACGCACTCACTAAAAAGCTCCCACGGACCCCTTTGTTAGGCCAGCCGCAGTTTTACCAACTACTGTCCAACAGTCCACAGAGAAGACTTCCTTACTCCCATGCAGAAAAATGTTCAATTGTATTTTTTTAAACATGGAATTGTTAATCGCAAATTAACAAGCAAGAACCTGGTAGTCCAGTTTCATAAGCAAAAGCAAAATAAACTGTGGATAAAAGTGTTGCAATAAGAGTGCATTCTCTACATATTACATGAATACTTGGGCTCAGTATTCTAATTATAGTATTGGGGATTCTAGCTAGATAGCATGAAATATAACTAATAATTGATCAAATTAGGTTGATTTGTCTTAATTATACTAGTTTATAATATACACTGATGTAAATGAATAATTAAATTAATACACACATTTTTATTACGAACATGTTTTGTTTAAATTACGTATTATTACATTATATTATAATATGTATTAATTAAACACAGCATTTATAATTTAAAATGGTCACGTGCGCCTCGGACTGGCGCATGAAGGGTTCCATCACAAGAATAAAATATAATGGAGATGTAATAGTCAATTGTTACACGAGAGGTGAAAGTGGACTATTTAGGTGTGAGATAGTTTGGCGCACAAGCGTAGCGAGGGATAAGTAGTTAGAGTGCGTAAATAGGCCTTTCACCCGAGGTTAACACTCTGATTTTCATTATGAATATGAGGAAAGTAATTAAAACTGAATAGTTCAATAAACAACTACTAAAATAAGCTGTAAGAGGCATTCTACTAGCCAATATTTTTTTGTCAATAACGATAGTAAATATTTAGCTCAAAACGTAAATTAAATAATAATTTAGTGAAAAGTATTTATTAATTTATAAGTTCGTATAGTTTTTAATTTTTTTGTCAGCAGGGAAAATCGTTTCTCGGGGACAAAACTTACTGTTTCCATCCCTGTGCTCAGGCAACTTCAAGCTTACTTTCAGAATATGAGACATGAAAAGAATATTTTTAATTTTATAATTTTTTGTCTAAACCCTATAAATGGTTATATTAATTCAAAACTTAATAGAAAATATGAATAACATAATAATAATATGAATTTATGCCGTTTATATGCTCCAATAAATATATTTTTCTAAACTACGCCGTCGTGCTTTGCGATTCGCGACCTAAGGTCGAATAGCAAAGCAAAGCAGTCCTGTTAATAGCATTCAAACTAAAAATCTCAAGAATTTATCATAACGATCCTAACAATGTAAATGTTCTATTTACCATAAAAGCAGACCTTTAAAAATTCTCTCCACGATAAGCACCCGAAATACGTGAGATAGGCAACCCAACAATGCCACCATTATTAACATTAATGCGATTTAATAACTGGAACCGGCATGAGTGCATAATTGAAATGCACGATTTAATTATCATCGTTAAACTTGTTACAATAAAAGCGTAAAAGTTTCTAAATAATATTTAGAAAGCGTAACGTGACACAGTAGAAAATGTATTCAATTAAACTTTACAGTCAATTTTAGTACTCATCACATCATTTGTGTTTAATTTATATTTCGAATCTAATATACGTTTGTTTCTAAAACAGACTTTTAATTTAAAACAATATATTATGAGTATATAATAATAAATACTTTTGTTTATCACCTCTTTGCTATTATAATGTGTTATATAATTAATTATATATTGTTGAAAATTGAAAAATTGTAAAACAGTGTTTTTGACAATATATCGTTATCTGCTGATATTAAAAAAACCAAAAACTTATGGCGCGCAAGTTATTTTTCTACTATGATTAAAAATAAATATAAATTGTAATAATAGCAAAGGTAGCATCATCGAAAATTTATGTTTCCTTGTCTTAGTTAATAGTTTCACCTAATAAATGGCATAATAAAATTGTCTGTTTGGAATTTACTTTTATTTTATTTGCGTAAAAACTAAAACAATTTCATGTTAAACACTGTTTCCGGAGTGACGTAATGTTACCTATTTTTATTTAAGCGGGATCTATCTACATATATCAACAATTATTATTTAAGCACATTATGAATGCTATGTTTATTTTGTCAAAAATAAACATAGCATTATTTATAATGTAACTCGTGCACTTTTAGAATATAAAACTGTTTAGCAAAAGAATGCCTTCAAGTTTTCGCCATAAACTTCTTTCTCCAAACTGCTGCGCACAATAGTAGCCAATGATAAATAATATAATCTTAAATATATATTTAAGTACAGAATAATCTTTATGAAAATTCACTCATCGATAAACGGTTCAGATCTTCAACAAAAACATATGATTCTGATATAAAATTAACAAACTACGACTATTATTGTGAATTTATAAATAATATATCTATAATATTATAAAAGTGTAGTATCTTTTGATTCTAACATGTTTTGTGTTTGTCTATTTTTTCTCACATTTTTATTTGGACATTACAAACAGACACTTCAATTTTATCTGTATGTATGTATTAATAATATCAACCCATAAATGTCCCACTTTTAGCCTCATTATAGGGGGAACGGACAGTATACCGGCATGCTTATCCAAGGCGGCTTGGCAGGTCAGACACATCGGTTGTCTCGATGTGCAGGTTGCATCACGATGTTTTCCTTCACCGTTATTAGCACATAGTAATTTAACAATATGCACAGAATGCGTTCCAGCCAGGGTCTAACCCGCTCTTTGAGTTTGGGACGCGTGCGCTAGCCATTGCGCTACCACGACTTGTATTGTATGTATGTATTAGTACTACATTATTAGGGCTAAACAGATTGTCCATTTTATAACATTCCTGCAATACACAGTTACTTCTTTAAAAAAAACTTGTCATTAAAAGAAATTAAACAAGTACATTTTATTAATTAGCTCATTATAAAAAAAGCATTGAATTTCACTGGTACATTTTTCTGATCCGTACATCACTGTAATTATTAAGAATTAATCACATACTTTTCATACACTCGCAGCACGTGTTCGTCTGTCCAGTTCGACAGGATATCTTGCGCAGGTGGACATTTACGCTCATCTGTATTCGATTGCGGCTAGCACTTTTTGTCTTTAAATAACGATAAGAACACCTCCAGACTGCAATCTTGCGATTGTTCTAAAAAGTTACTTTTAATTAAAGCTTTGTTTATTTTATTGAAACGTAAAAACGACATTACATTACAATTACTTTTATTAATTATTATTTACTTTTTATTTTTTATATTAACAAAATTGGGTCGTTATGGTCTTACGCCTAAAGGAAGGTTTGCATTGAAAATCAGCGTTGTGTCGGATATAACTCCGGCACAACAATATGCTGAGTGCAAACCTTGTTTGCTGAAAATGCGGCGTACAAATTCTCAAATAATGTTTTGTGTGTATAATGTCTAAAGAATGTAACTACGTCGCTATTTATCTCAAATAAAGTTCTTTTCTTTCTTACATTATTTGAATAAAAGAATTCGCCAGACACGCAGTAAGAATAATAATTATATTTCTAAGTTAACAAATATGCATGTTATGTCTGAAAGACTGCCTAAGCAGTGCATACTTCCCTTTGGTAATGATCTATCATTTTTAATATAACCTATTTCGATCAAGGATAATGTAGCTTTCGAATGGTGAAAGAACTTTCGAAATCGGTTTAGTTGTTATTTAGTTTATATGTTACAAACATACAATAATACAAATGTTTCCTCTTTGTTAGTATTAGTATAGAAATATAGATATCATTCGGAATAAGATTAATTCATTTTTCTCTTTGCAAAAAAGCATGCACACAAAATACATGGACGTACATAATTAAATTAACTATGATACTATACGAAGTAGGTACAAACTGCAGACAAAAAAGTAGATTTTTAATCTTCAAACGTACAATACATAAATGCAAAACGTTAACTGATTATGGTACCTCTATTTAATTATGGTAAAAGAAGTACAATAAAAGAATCTAGCATTACAATAGCAGCGCGGTATTGTAACGCAAACATTTTATATACTTTCATTAGCAAGTTTGTCTTCCCACGTTTTCCTCTATCGAATGCTTTCTCTCAGTTCTGAGAGATGCGAATAAATTGACAATTATAGCGAAGAATCGAACGAAAGTTTACTATGAAACATAAACGGTATATTATTAGGCTTTATCTATGGCTGATTTACACGAAATAAGCCTGTAAGATGATAAGTAATCTATACATATAATAAAACTGTAGAGGGCGAATTTCTTGTTTCTCTGCTGGACCGATTTAATTGAAGTTTTGTATGGTGGTAGCTTATATTCCTGGTCATATAGGATACTTTGATCTCGAAAAATTAAAGAGTTCTCGTGGGATAGTTAAGCAACTTTAACGAATTAAGCAGGTTATTATACAACTCATGCACCTAATTAAGGATTGATATTACCGGTATCATCATACATACGTTGAATGTCGTTTATAAAGAAGCATTATGAGGTGTCGCGATCTATAATTTTGTAATTGACAAGGAATAATAAATACCACGCGGATGAAGTCGCGGGCATCAGCTAGAGTTAACTAAGTTTTAAATGCAGCTTATTACAAACATCAGCCCACTTCCTATATCTTACCGACCTTTCACTTGCCTTACTATCGGTTAACATTTGACGTGAGCTTCACCCGACGGTAGGCAAGTGAATGAATAGTAAGATAAGGAACCGGCTATTAATACTTTTATTTTGATGCGGGGAAATGCATTTCGCACACTACCAGGTCCTTTACCAAAATTTATACCAAAGGGACGAGAGGTGAGACCACGAATGGGCACTAGAGTCAAATCGCTGGCTTATGTTGAGACTCGACTACTCAATACCTACTCCAGTAAAACCACCCTCCTCCCATGTGCCCCGTGCTTATGGCAGGAAGAGCGCGAGACTTATAATGTAGTTACGCCCACGCTGATCCTAGCGCATCAGTGCTTGAGAATGCCCCGGGAAAGGCAAACTTACTTCGTCAACAGGGGTGAAGTCTCCTCTGCTCCCTACATGCTAGAGGGCCCCTGCAGCGGTATTATGGGAGGAGAGCCGGCCATTAATAAGTGTACCAACCATAAGTAGCCTATAGTAAAAATTGAGAAAATCAATATTACTACCATTGTTTTGTGTGGTCATAAAAAGTAATTCGTGTTTGAGTAAAGTTAAAGAAATATAAGACGACCCGCATGTAAGTCACTTCCTTATCAAAAATGTTTATGTGGCCACCATTGCAATTAAGATATGGAATTAACGTTTTCTATTAAGATATCAGTTTGAGTTGAAATATTTGTTCAATTTATTTTGAACTAGCTGTGCCCGCAGTTTCACCCGCGTGGTGATGGAAAATCGTTTTATTTTGAATTATTCACACTATAACTTTATAAATTATAGGCTATGCGTTATGCGTCTGATGTGTAAGCTATATTATTGGAAAGGTTCATCAAAATCCATTAAGTAGTTCTAGCGTGAAAGAGTAACAAACATACACATATCCATACATCCATTTTTACAAACTTTCGCGTTTATAATATTTATAGAGAAGAGAAGAGATATAGAGAATTTTGAAAGTATATATGCTGCGTATTTGAATTATAATATTATTGAGGCAGAAGGCTATTCTATAAACTACCGCATCACAAAACTTGAACAGTAATGTACGTACCTTTTGCTGTGTAATGTTAAAAATATATAATATTTGTTAGAAATAAACATTAGTTGTAGGATATTGAATGTTTTTAACAAAATATAGTGTATTTGTGCAAATAAATATGGTATTTGGCAGCCTATTCAAATGAGACACTTTATGATTCAAAAAGTCAGAGTCACCTTGATTTTGTATGGATGTACTGCCTTTTAGCATCATGATTTTCAGGAGTCAAATAGTACTTATAATGATTATTGTTTATTTTAAATGTGTATTGTTTTAGAATTTATTGGCAAACACTTCAAATACCCAATTATTTAGTGAAATCTGCCTTTTAGAGCTGCCATAGAAGCTCGCCTATTTGGCGTCTTTTATATTGTATGTGTTCACAATCACACAAATGTCAATCATAATAGTAAGTAAGTATACTTTTCTAAATGTAATAATTTGTTACTACACTTGGCAAGCTTAGAAATGGGCCCGAGGGAAATATCCGCTTTTCTCCTCCTATTCCCTTTTCCAGGCCATAAAAATGTTATCGTTCCCTTGCATATAATAGCAATAAATAGGGGTTGAGTTTGTACATTAAGCCCCTTACGTATACAATTTATGTAACCCAAAGAATCGTTGTAGTATCATAAACATCTTGGTCTTATTCTTTCTTAAGAGTACTTCCTTATATTAAAGGCTCCTTATGGTAGTAATAAATACAAGTAATATATAAATAACGGCATAGACTTACAATTTATCGTCCGTCGTCAGTCTTTCCAGAAACATACAATCTAGGTGTTTTCAAATCTCGCATGAACAGGTATCTTTTAGGTAAGCGTGCTCCATTTTAGTCTGCATTACCACTTATACCAGGTGCAATGTCGATAAGTAGTCCCCGCTTGTGAGGCCACGCCTGCCAGGGCTGCGGAGGCTAGGTCATATACCCGTAGCCTGCATAAGCGAAGGACGGAACACCAGGGTTTTAGTGGTATCCCTAACCGGGGAGTGGCAATAGCATGGCATCAGTTCTGACTGGGCATGCTAGTGCCACCCCGATCTGGCGAATCCCACACTAGTCGCGAATTATGCTCCAAGTTTCTGCCCTTGTCGCGGCTTAGTTCTCAATCGGATTTCCCTGGTTAAAACAAAAGGTGCAATGTCGGTCAAACACTAACCTATACAATAATAAAATATACAAAGTAAATCGACTTTGGAAACAAATTACTTAGAAGTCTCGTAGGTACGTATACATATTTAGATCCGATTGGGCTTCGAACTCACAGATGACGTGCAAGGCGAATTCCGTAACTGGCGAGACGACCGCGCCGTTAATGTGCATTTCCTTTTTAAATTTTGTAATAAAGTAGACGAGAACTAGGAAAAGAGGAGTTCTTGTGGCAATACGAAAAGTTATATTCTACTCAACAATTCATAATATATACCTTCCTCCTGGCAATTCTTGTTTGAAGTCAAACAAAGTCCTATATTTTGTTTGGATTGAAATCTGGGCCCGGTTTTCTCTTTGTTTTCGATTTTCTTGAAGATTTTTCAAGTTTTTGAAAAGAATGTTAAGTGCCTTACAAACTTAATGCAAAGAAGATAAGTTATCATATCACTCAATTGAGTTCGTATCGTCATAATAATACATATGCGGTACATAATACAAGCACGGACAGAAGTTTAAAAATAACTATAATTAGCTGGATCTTTATTAGAATTTAAACAAAAACACAGTGAAAAAAAATATATTTGTAGACTTAAAACTAGCTTATTTATGGGCTTGGATCTGTTTCCGTTGATATTAAGCACCCTCATGTCGTAGACATGGAAGCCTATGCCTATATCGGATTGCAATAAATTGAGAAGGGGAGCGAGCGGGTGGCGCGGCACTGTCGCGACTGTAGTCTTCCGTTTATGAAGGGTTTCCCAATTTCACACTATATTGTTTATATCAGAGTATTTATTCTATTTTTGTTCCAAATGGCGCCAACCCATGGGCATTTATTTTACCAATAGCACATAGAGAGTAAAGTAACAGGTGTAAGAAAATTTAGAAGAAAAACGCTTTAATCGGGATTCGATTGCAAAGACCTTCTGTAATTTCTGTGGACAAAACATTCATATTTTATGATAGGCTACCTACACTATAAATGAATGTTATCAAGCATTACATTTTAAAAAAGGATAAATACATAAACATGATTTAGAGTTAACATAGAGTTTAGACTAACATAGCGGGGGACATCTCGTGGTAAGATATCGTAGAGCGGGGTTTCAATTTTATTGCGATTGAAGAAAATATGTTCCAATGTCCCTTCAGCTAATTCAAATTCACAAAGGGAGTGGAGCCCTGATTTTGGCTAGGAGGTCACAGAGTAAAAAATAATAACGTGTATGGTTATGTTTTCAATCAATGACAGAATAGTTTTGGCAAGTACCTACTACAGCTTACTATGTTTGTTGTGGGTTGAATATAAGACTTGTCCGAGCAGACCAGAAATTACTTTTTCTCTAGTTAAGGCTGATTCACCTAGTTTAATAAGGACCGGAGTTCTATTACCGTTAGTATATCATTCGTAAACTAACTTTCCCTTATTATTTTGGTGACTGTGATAGACCGCAGAGTTTTTTGTTGTTCCCAATAATACAAGCTTGTCTTGTTTAAGTTGGACAATATGCCTAGAAGTTGGGCTGCGCCGACACTCTGGATCATGGCTCATCTTTTTTCGCTATTGTAATGTACATAATGTGTACATAACTTTATCAATGCTTAAAGCTAGCCATGTGTGTCTGCGCAATATACATTTAATAGTATTTATTATGCACAGCCACCTACAGACCATAAACTCAGTGAATGTACTCAATAATTAAAGGATGATAATTAGTTATAAATCTCAATAAAATAAAATCAAAATAATTATTTTAAAAGGCTATCCTGAATTATTATTTTTAGATAGATCGACGAATTTTATATTTAGTTTAATATCAATTAATGATTCGATAAGATTGCGATATTAACACACAAGAAAGTAAAAAAGGAAAGTGAAATGTGGTTCTTCAGAGAAAGAAAGGAGAAAAAGTTGAGCTTCATTTAAGATAGTACATAAAAATGAGTTCTGACATTAATAATTTAGCAGACGATACTTTTTATCTATTTCAACGATAAAATGCGGAATAGACACGAAGAACGTTCCATTCGTCGCCATAGTAAATTTAGATCGCAAACTGTTTAGCATTCTCGGGTTGGCGCCAGTACGTCTGAACAATTCCCACTGCATCACATTCACTTCCTTACATTTTGTATGTTTGAATATAATAACCGTTGGTAATCATTGACACAAAAGGTTAGATCTATGAAAGATATGTAATATATATGTACATTAACTAAGGCTTCTAATGCATCTTTATTAAAGTATGCTTTGGCTTAGGAAGTGGGCATCGAAAATCAATGCTGTGTCGGACTATATTTCGGCTACAAAAGGCGTGGAAAAGCGTTTGTGAAATAATTTATAATAATTACAGCGAAAAGATACAGATGATCATGGCAGGGACGCGTCCAGCAACGTTCATGATTCACATAAAAATGATCATTTCATCTACGACGGTATAACGCTTTTCGGTGCGGAACGCGATTATGTTTAGGCCCTAAGCGAGTTCGCCATACACATAACTATCTTAAAGACCTGTCGTAATCGCCCTTATTTTCGTAGCATGCGGTTCACTTAAGGTTCTTCAAGACCATGAAGGAGGAATAAATAAATGTACAAATGTCCAAAGGTGGTTGCTTTCACATTTATATATAAGTATGGGTATATAATATAACCTATAATATAATATAAGCTGTCCCGGCAGACGTCGTCGTCTTTTCAATCGATATGGTGACAGCAGCGCCACCTACCGGGTCCAATTGTGAACCAACTTTTAAACCAACCTTCTCTGGCTCATGGACAACAACTTTAATATATATCATCACATGATCAAATATAAGTTCATTTTTATATATCAAGAATAGAACTACAAACTTAGGTATTTAGAATATTCTTTGAATACAACCACTTATATACAAATAAATAAATGTGGAATTTGTAGACTTATTCTCGACGTTTTCACCATAGATGTATTGATTCTAGTTCCTTATCTAGGATGGGATGGGTTAGTAAACAATGACGAATCTGAAAGCCTAGACATGTCAGGTTTTGTGTCGCCATATTACGAGCATTACTGTCGTCTTGTATAATATGTTGGACGCATAGATATAATGCTTATAGCTTTCCGAAAAACGTAAGATAAGTTTATTTAATTATATATAAATGTATTTTCGAGTAGTTAAGTAATGACTATACACTACTATACAGTCACGTGGTGGGAGGAAAGCCAAAGACAAATGTCTGTGAGGAGTTCTAGGAGGAGGTCTATACTTCAAAGTAAAATTATCTGTAAACCGGTGTATATATACACCGCTGACATAAAAAGTAGAGGTAAAATTTAAGAGCGGGGTTTATTTGATTTTTCTTTCGACGTTTTGGTCACTTTTCAGTAGCCGTGATCCCGGAAGAAACCGTTAAAATGTATTTAGTCTTAATTATGTGTACCCACTAGTTCCGAAAACTTACGAAATTACTAATGCTATTTCGTTATATACTTAATACATTATTACTTGAATAACTTTTAATACAATAGTGTTACAAAATAGCTCTAAATGTACAAAAATAAAACTAATTATGCTATATAAATAGAAGTTAAATTGAAGGATGCTTCAAAAATTCTAAATGAAGCTTAAATATGATTAATGTCAGCTTGAAAGAGAGCGAATAGTAATTTCTCATTCACTACAGGGCCATTGAAAAGAAAACACTGAATGCGACACGACCAATTAAATGCAATTACATCAAAATACGATTGTGTGTTTTGTGCCCATTGTATCACAAAAATTTAAAGGTACTTCGGCCCGACAGTTAAATATCGTGTGATCATTCAATGCTATGAATGGCAATTATTCGAATCAGAGCACATTTAGTGACCGGCTTCACGAATGTGGATAGTTTTTGTGAACTGAAAAGCACATTTGTAAATATAATGATGCAAATTAGTTCTAACTGAAATGTTTATTTTACGTGAAATTCAATTGTAATAACTTAACAGAAACGTGATGGTGTCTGTTTTGAACGAAGAAATATTTACTTATTACATTTTGAAATAACCACCCTAAAATTACAAAATAAAATCTATACTGTGTCAATGTATCATGAAGATTACTTCCATTATACTTATATTCTAAACAACACATTGTTCGTGTTTTAATCCTTTATTTAACACTAGATGAACCTCTTGTCCGTACTCAGTTTAAGATAATGTTAGTGACTGTAGCTAAATGCGTCTTGATTATAGCGTTAAAAATATCGCCGTTGAAGGTTAGCTTCATTATTGTATAGAAACATAATTTATTTATCTGTCAATGTTTACGCAATTAAAACAATATCAATAGAATGGCGTTGAGCCGTGCGATGATATGCTATCAATCAAAAACATTAAAAAATAAGATGTTAAAATATAAAATCATTCAAATTAGAACTAAAATAAACTAACAATTAATCTTTATAATAAAAATTCTAATGTTAGTTTGTATGTTACTGACCGAACTTAAATATATGGTGCTGAAATCGGGTTCTAGGATTTCGGTGAAAATTTTGTATGTTTGAGTGACACCCGGAATGGTTTAGAAAGGTTAGATTCACAATTGAACCGGATAGGCAGCGCTGCAATGGGGTTCTAGATTTTAAATTTTCAGTAAAGCCGTCTGCCGGGTCTGCTAGTGAAAATATAAAGCAGGAACTGCCTTTTTTGGACATTATTTATTATTTATGATAAGATTTTTCAATGCTTTCTTGTTCGTGTATATAATTATATTTTCTGTAACCCGCGCAAATTATAATCCACATATTGTAGATTTTTAAAACCAAGTTCTTTATTACTATCCTAAATTATTCAACAAAGTACAATTTGCGTTGTGATAAACAAATGTCTTTATATAAAAAACTTTCTGTTTTATAATAACGAGGATTAGTTCTGGTCTTTCGTCCATAAGACATATTCACCTAGATTTATATGCTAAGAGCGTTTCCGACCGTATAACCTTGGGTTCGTCTAGTTGCGCTTGTAATAAATTGTTGTGCCTATTATAACTAGTAAAGCCACCCTCTGATATACCTATGTCATTATTTCTCAAATCCCTCCCGTTGGCTGCTCTATATTTACGACTGCTGCGTCATGGGGTTTTACTGTAAGTAGTATGGTTGACTGGGCGAGGCATTTAGATATAAAAATAATAGCCCGTGCTAAGTCAATAAAATGTTCATTTATATCTTAATCCATGATGACATAGATACTAAAGCAAGTCTGTTTTTCACCATGCTTTGACGTCTAAATAGATAAACGGATTATAAAAAGAAACCATTTATTTCTAAATATGCTACATTTAACTATAATTAATAATAAACACAATAATTGTCATTCAGTGTCACCTTGTCAGTCACTCAGTGGCCTTCCCATGCCCCCCCCCCCCACGCAAGCTCTCCAAAAGTCCGGCCAATTTTTATGGCCCATGATCTTCAAAGACAGTCAATAATTCGGTTGGCACTCAGTATTTTGCTGTGCCGAAACAGTCCGACACAGCACTGATTTTCAATGCCCATAAATTACAAAAGTCATTGGACCCATGACAAAAACAAGAAAAACTAAATTAAATTATAGCCAACCTATACGTAAAAGGAATAATAACAAAGAAAAAAACAGTAAATAATGATAGCATAATAAAAAAAGGAAGTAAGTACGGATAGTGTAATGTAGGTAAGACATAGATTGGTTTTCAGGAAAGAAGTATTTCCGTAACAATGTTGTTGTTTCACAAAAATATCTTCAAGTTAGTGAAATGGATGAACATTTGTATAGGCAACCCATCATCTTTAAGTTAGGAATATGAAAATTCTAATTTATGCTTGGATTTTAATGTAACTTTATTATAAAAATAACGAGAAATTGTAAAGCAATTTTCATAGGTGTGTCTATTCCAATTTCACTATAGTGTAATTTTAGCATTAACTATACAAATGTGGCGTAATAGTGCAAAAAGCAAGCATACTTCAAATCACGCCAGCCGTGTGTGAACACCTTTCCATTTAGTAAATTAGTAGTGTGGCAGTGGCACATGTCTTAGAAAAAATACATTAACACCCGGCTAATGTGCCAGATTGATCCGCTCGCCCCTTACTGTATGCATGTTTGCCGACAGTCCTCCTTGATTTCTTAACCTGTCCTGAATGTTGTGCTAAAACACGCTTTATAGCTTTAATTACCATAATAACATCTTTTTAAAATATCAACATTTTGATAATGTGTTATTATCGTCATTCTAGAATTAAATCCCGGCTGGGACTGAAACATCCACTTCAAAGTTCGAGGTACAATTTCGCTATTTATTTGTCTTCATTTCACAATGTTTCGGTATTATTTATTTCATCCGTTTTTTTGATGGAAAACAAAATTCTTGAATCGGTGCTCTTTAATCGACTTTTTTAGACAAACTTGTTGTGAATCTAACTTACCTATATTTATTTATAGAAAAGATGTTGCATACTACTATACATAACAAAGTCTTTTAGACGTTCAGAAAATAGGCGGTACGAAGTTCGCCGGGTCAGCTTGTATAATTATAAATGTTTTGGCCGGGTTGGGTTAATACCCAACTTTTATGTCGACATAAAGGGATTCTCGTGAAATTAACCAGTGACATATCAGAAATTTATTATTAGCATTTGAAGTCGGTTTTGATCTATTATTTTTTTGTTTTCTACTTTTTAGTTAAAAATACTTGAATAGCTTAGAAACAAAAACATATATGAAACACGTACGAGGCTACAATATTCGAGGGTTACTTTCGATTTCTACTACCTCAGGAGTATATACTCTCTGGCTTGAAGGCCTAGCTGCCAAGCCATAAATCTAAATTTAAAAAAAGTATATACTCTTTAAAAAATCAGTCCGCAATCACGTAACAAACGTACAAAAATAAACAAATCGAAACATCGAATCGAATTGAGAACTTCCTCCTTTGGAAAGTCGGTTAAAAATATATAAAATCCTATTATTTTGTGTTTATTATTTTTGTGTGCATTGTGCCATGTCACAAGTTGTTTTTGCACTCTTGCACACGTGTCCAAATAATTGAAAGGATACTGTGTAAGTAAAGACACCTTGCAAACCAGATGTTATCACATGGACCAGATATATTTTTGAATCAAACTTTTGGGCACCCCAATGGAAGTAGGAAAGGTGTTTCAAATGTTTGTGTTTTGATTCATATCAATATTATCAATTTAAATGTTAATATTCCATTCCACAGTTTTCGAGTTTGCATGCTAATAACTCTCTTTTTCTATTCACTTAAAACAAAAACGTTATTAAGAATCTTTTTATGATTGTTAAGACTTAGTTAATGATAGCTAAGATTAAAATTAAAAATAATTTCATCTTTCTGTTATAGATATGGCCATTATTCCTAATATTGTCGTGATTTCAGTACAGAATAACGTAGCCACAGACAATACTCAAATCTTTTTCCAAATATCATCTATTCAGACGTTTCTGGAGAAAATGACTGTGACACACTTACACAAAATAAAGAGACGGACGGATTTTAGAGGCGTTCTGTTTTTTCCCAAAATAACCACGGAACCATACAATTATTCACCGAACTAATGCTACAAAACAAAAGATAAGCTCCCGGTGTGGCTTGACAAGTGGCGTATGGCCATCAATGTGGGGAAGACGGCCGCGCTACTAGTCACCCACCGACGCTACAAACCGGAACCGCTGAAGCTTCGTGGTCAGGAGATCGAGTGGCAGACCTCGGTCAAATACCTCGGAGTGCATATAGACAGGTCGATGAGCATGTGTCTGCAGGCTGAACGCGTCATAAACGATACGCGAGCCGCTGGCGCTCTGCTTCGGCCTGTTCTCGACTCCAAACTGCCTCTGAGGACGAAGATCGGGCTCTATAAGGCTTATCTCCGCTCGAGGCTCACATATGCGGCTCCAGCTTGGTCTTGGCTTGGCTTTGGTTGCAAAATACAAGCTCGACAAAACATCGCCCTGCGAGTGTGTACAGGAGCGGGTCGGTATGTCAGGAATGACGTTATCGCTCGCGACGTGGGCATACCCAGTGTTGAGGAGTTTGTGGCAAAGATGGCGCGACACATGTTTGACCGCGCCGACAATGGCGGCCACACGTCACTCCACGGGATTGCCCCACTACACGCACGGCCACCAGACCATCAACGCACCTGGCTGCCGACTCCTCGTGATCTCATATGCTCACCTAATCAGGGCGATAGCGTGAGGTCGCAAAACCCACAAAGCTGCTGACAGGCCACCAGAAGCCACAGATGGCCACCTAAAGCCCGAGATGGCCACCGAACGCCAACGAATGGCCAACTAAGCCGCGGAAGTAGCCAGCGGAAAGCCCGCGAAGGCCACCGAACGCCGCAGATTGGCCAACGAGAGCTGCTGACAAAGTCATCGCTATGCGGAGAAGACTCCAGCAGCTCCAAACCCAGTTTCCGGTGGGTAGTTGCCCACTGAGTTGCAGCCGGAGTAAAGAGGTATACCTCGAGGCCCCAACCTCCTCATCACAAACCGAGGAAGAAGACCCTGGAGAGATAATGCTACAAAAAAGAAAAATTATCGAAATATTTTAGTGTTGGTAACTGATTATGTAACAAATCGCTGGCAATGCTAATTCGTTGCGAGAAATAAAAACCAGCCTCATAATCACGAATGATATCAAATAGTTTCTTACAAATTTCTTTAAAGAATCCTTTGCTGATGGACCCCACGGACCTATAGCTTCAACTCCAAAAAGTACAAATATGTAACCTCTTCCTAGGGTTAAAAAGAAAATTAATTTAATGTTAAGTGATTGAATTCAGTAAAATAGATATTTTAAAATGAATATTTCGTGTGCGTATTTCCTAGTTCTAGGGCAGCCAGTACGCAAGTCGAGAGTGAAGTGAGTAGAGTGAGTCACACGTTCAAATTGGTTCAACTGCGCAATTTCAAAACCTAGCTAAACAATTATTCTAAGATTTTTAATTTTTTATTGCATGTGATAAGGAGATAGGCAGATGGCCCGCCTGATGGAAAACGGTTACCATCGCCTATGGACATTTCATGTCACAATAGAAGGTGCTGCCAATGCGCTGCTGCTATCTAAAGGAAGACTGAAACCTGGCTACTAAAGCCAGAACACAAATCAAGGTTGTTATGTCGGAATACTCTAGACCAGGGGTGCTAGCTATCCAGTCGGGTAAATACCCTACCACCTGGCTGAGTGTTGTTTTGTCGCCTCTTACGACAGGCCGCCCAGTAGCAAGAAAACACACAAACAAAACAAAAAAAGTCATAAACTCTATAACTACTTGCCGTACAATACCATTTATTATGCTTATTGGGAACGATACTATATTTTGATAGTTAAACAATACATCAGTAAATATTAATTCTCTTTAATTTGCTTGATGTAGCTAAGCCGTGGTACACTTAGAGGTACCAGCGGAAGATCAGCGCTGGTTGTGAAACCATCATTATGCTGAGCAAGAACCTTTTTGGACACCACAACTAATGGTTTGATCTTTTATCTTGTATCACCTTTTTGTTTATTGTCCTAATCCTTCATCCTTTCTTCTTTTTGAATAAGCAAAGCAATTACATACTCGCGCCCACTTTTACTGGCCACTTCAATGCTTGTTGCCATGGAAGTGGACATTATATAAACAAGGCTAACATTAGCCCGCATTAACATTAGGGGGCGTCCATTAATTACGTAAAGGCCTTTAAAGGGGAAGTGGATTCCCGATGAATCTCACCTAATCTTGCTTTAGGGAGAGGAGGGTCTCGGCATATCACGTAATTTTTTGTACAATGCACAACCGCGTACATTGTGGAAAGTGCAATACTTACGGTACCATAACGAGCTACTGAACTCTTGTGCGCAAGCGACAACGAAGAAGCAGACGATGTTACTGAAAATTACTTGGACATGTTGGTTCCAATGCTCACTTTTAAGGCCGTGCATGAGTCTCCGACTGAACTGAGATAAATATTATTTATGAATTGTAGTTACGTACCATTTAAATATTATATTATTTCATTTTGATTCTAGCAGAGTTTCTAGTTTACACTAGAAAAACGCGTTTTGAAAAACTCACGTAAGATTGGGGGATCGGGGAGGGGTTGAGCTGAATCTCATGATGTTTCACCAGGGTCGGAAAATCGTCAAAAACGCCTCACATAATTAATGACGCCCCCGGTACTAATGTTAAAGCCATTTCAAACCATTACAATGTTGTTAAACACAATACGACAGAGAAAGATTGATTTCCGATTACTTTATAAATTAGATCGACGACTTCAAGATTAAAGGTGAATTGCAACAAAACTAAACAGATAAGCTTCTTAAGTAGCTCTTCCAGATAACTGATATCGTGTTACCCTTGTTACCTAATGTTATCCTGGTAGCGAGATAAGCTAGCCAGATAAGGTGGTTTCGCCAGGCGTTGCTTTGTGCCCTTACAATGGGATTAAGCAAGGGACACAATGGATCATGGCGCTAGAGGCATGGTAATAGCATTATCTCATTTTACGAGACCTTCGACCAACTGTTGTAATAAGATTACATGCTATGGTATCTCTATCAGTTTACAGCTTCACACTTGCTTAGTTTTATAATTTTACCATTTTGTTCATTTATGCCTGTGATTTTGCAAAATAAACTAAAGACTAAACTACCTGTTAATAAAAAATCTAACAAAAAGGAACCAATTGCAAGAGTAACTAAAAAGCGAAAAATGAATATGTTCTAAATCTTGAAGTCGGTGCGAAGTAATACGTTAAAAATATTATAAATTTTGTTGTCGCTTTTTATGTTTTACTTGGCACCCACTTCAAGAGTTGTAGAAAACATTTATTTTTCGCTTTTTTAGCTTCTCCTGAAATCGGTTTCTGTTTTGCTACAAAAAGTTTTTTTTTTTCACTTTTAAGTTACGTAAATAAATTTATTCAATAATAATGACATTTATATGAAATTATTCTCTACCGAGTCCAACGCAAAAAGAACGATCAAAACCTGTTAAGAAACAAAAAAAGTATATTTACACGTCTGTTAAAAACTAAAGAGAAACAAAAATTACAGATTAAATAAGTACTTATTAGTATTTCAGGAAGCGGTAACAATTAAATACAATGTCATTACAAAATTAAAAACATATATTATGTCAGTAAATAAATAAATTTTTCATGACATCATTAGCGTAACCTCTTAAACGTAATCTTAACAACCTGCAATGTTTTGGAGCTTTTAAGATAAAAGTAACATCAACACTGCGAGTGTTAGTTTGTTTCAGTGTATCTTCATGTGCTTTACGACATTTCAACACGCAGGCAGATGTCTGGCATTTATCGGCTGAACTTTTCGGTTACTTTCTAAAAATATTCGTTTGTGTTAAAATGTTTTGAATACTACTGCCCATATGCATTTTTGCTATAGATAATTCCAACGTTGTCAATGTGAGTTTTACTAATGTAAAGCAATTTGGTCAGTAATTTATATAAGCTTTTTCTCTACTCGACTAGGCTGAGTTTGAAGTTTATTTTGTAATAAATACTTAAAGCACTTGGGCGTTGAACGATCGAGTACGTGTAGTTTCGGTAACGGGGATAAACGATTCAAAGTTTGTACGAGTGAGAAACCATGGAAACCCCTAGTATAAAATTTAATTTGGTTTTAAGTACCCCACTTAAGACCCCTTTAAGAGGCTTTATTAAAGGTGCCGAAAGAAGATGTCTGTAAGTAAGGTCACAGTGATATGAGGAGCTGATAATGAAACCATAGTTTGATAAGCTATGAATAATAATGGGTCCAGTTACATATTAGGGTAGTCATTCACGAAAAGCATTCGCGTACAATTTAGATTTGAACACTACATCAAATAATATGTGCGGCGCCATACTTGTGATGATACAATTTATAACATTGTTTTTTTATTGAAGTATATTCTATATATGTAGGTGTGCGTATGGCCATTGTCTCACCCGATGTTGAGTGATGACGCAGCCTAGAATGGAGCACGCTTACCTGGAAGATACCTATCCACTCGACTTCAAGATTGACTTTATCAGGAAAAACAGATTCCGGCAAATTATTCCACTCAAAATATTATTTACTTTCTAATGCTTCCTGTGTATGACCATCCTTATAAGTAATATATTAATTTGAACCCATAGACGTATTACTACTAGGCACGAGCTTCCCTACTTTCCTAAAAGGCACTTTCACACACTTTTAAATCTCGACGTGTAAGTTCCCTTGCGACGTTTTTCTTCACCGTTGCACAATAATTACAAGAACAAAACACTTGTAGACTTGTCAAAGGTTTAATAATAGTATGAGTATGGAATGAAGCACAAAATAACAAAGAGATCCTTATTTATAGTCATGTGCAACGGTTATCGGAAACAGGTTGACGGAAGAAGGTATTCGGGGCACGTGGCTTTTTGTACGATAAAAAACTATGCAGGGTTTCGCAGGGTGTCGACAGATGGAAAGCTTCAACAAGCTCCTGGCTGGTATTCAAGTTACAATTTTTTATCATGTGATCGCAAACAAAACTAAAAATACTAATGTTATTTTTATAATTAACTTTTTTCTGACAAGAAAATTTTTTCATTTTTAACTGCACTTAATCGTATCAAGTAACTGTACTGAAAACATGAGCGTATTTAACAAAAAAAATTATGTGGTACTTTCCTTTACTCACTAACTTAAGTATAGCAGGTAAATAAAATTATATATAACATTATGATCATCATTAAGTCCAGGCAGAGACATTGAATTTCTGATTGCTATGGACTGTTCAATATTAATATCATCTATAATTTCTACAAACGTGGACCTCTGCTTGAAGTGTTTTGCTGTTATTACGTGTATTATTTAGTATCTATGCATATGATAAAATCTTAAGCTAATTTGAAGTATATGTACTTGTTACTTTACCATTGATTTGAGAAGTAGCAGTCTGACTTAGTATTTTTACGAGAACGTTTTTCTAAGTCTACAATTGCACGATTTTGTCGATCCGATTTTTTCATCGAACGATTTACGTCTCCGTCAAGAAACAGTTCTAATCTGTATATCGATGCAAATATTCCTTCAAACAAGTAGCACGTCGATGCAACACAACGATAACGATGGACGAAGGCTGAGATATACCTATTTAAAACAAAAATACGCTCAACATAAGAAGCAGGGAACATAAAAGAAACCACTACACAAACAGTCTGTGAGTAAATCTAATATCTCATAAATGTAAAATTCAATAAATTGCATTGTTTAATTAAATTTCTTCCTCAAACTAGACCATAAGAAACGACAGCTAGCACCAATTTGTCAACAGAACTAAGATAAAAACTATTCATGTCTCTTTTCCTGATCTATTTTTGAAGCAAAAGAAAAAATATAACATCTGTAGATGCTTCCGTTAATGCCGAATATAAAAAAAATAAGTCTACGTGAAGCGTTCGATTTCATCAATTTTTTAGAACAAAGACATTTATTTTTATACTTAAAGGCTGTGCTACATCTGGGTTAATGTTAGTCTCAGAGACTAATGCGACTTACTTATACAGTTACAACTAACGCGTTACCGATTACTAGATCAGCTTTATTAGTGTATATACGTAAGTTATCTATCAATCTCCATTAACAATAGCATATCTCAAATAACGCATTAAATACTACTACTAATAATAATAGTTATTTATTAATATCCCGCAGGGGGCTTTGTGGCGGAGCCTTAGGTGAGTAGCGACACCTCGTACCTGACTCCGGGGGCCAAGACAAGGGGACCGCTGGGACTGGTTAAGGCAAGCGTCCGTGCTTGCCTTAACCAGCCGGCACGGAGTGGAGATCGCTAGAGCTAAGACTCAAGTTCCAGGGGTGGAAGTGATAAATGGCCTAACGTCAGAAGTAGCTTCGGTGAACCTGCAGCCCATCTCTCTACACCCCTTAGCCACTCATACCCATGTTGCCCCTGCCTTTTATGGCATTTTTTGGGGCTCATGCAGGGAGTGGCGAGTCACCGTCTGCCCATTTTTCCATGTTCCCCGAACATTGCGACGGGCAGACGCCATAGTCCCCATATTCCCAGAACCCCAGTACCACTAGCAGTTCACCTCAATAGCCCGGCACTTTTTGTCCTCATTTTCCACAATAGTCCTACACTGGCCGGGGTGCCTATAATAATGCACCCAGGGACAACCCTGGGTGCATTATTATATGGTGTATACAGGGATAATCACCGGTCAGTGTCACGCCACATTTACATTAAATTTGTCAAAAGGCCTCTACGTGTTGGCCTTTCCATGGCCCCGCGCAAGCCCTCCAAAAGTCCGGGCCATTTTAATGGCCCGTGGTCTTGAAAACATACATTGAAAAAAAAAGTTAACCTGACCCTTTAAACAGACATCAAAAATACCTTCTAAGTCCATGCAAACGCAGTGGTGGTCACAGTTAAACATAGACAAACATAAATAAAGAATACCTACCTCAATTTGTTTCAGTAGCGATAAGTTAGCTTGCATGGTACGTTTCCGCAATCAACTGTCTTGAGAGACTGTTTTTGTAATCCAGGTGATAAATTAACGGAAGCTTTCGGTATCTCCCCCACGAGCCGTCTATAAATAGTTAATGGAGTTTTGGTTTGTCCCATATCATAACTGTGACGTGAAGATATGTTTTCCATGAAAATAAAATTGTGCGACTTGATATAGTCCACATTATCAAAACTTTAAAATTGTAAACTATTTTCGACTTTTGGACGGCCATGGAGATAATTTTTCTATGTAGTTTTAAGTGCTATAAAAATGTATACTATAATTAAGAACATTACAAACGCGAATGTTTAGATGTTTGTTACTCAAACACGCCAGAACGGCAGAATGGATCTGGATGAAATTTAGCACAGAAACAGAACATTAGTCTGGAATAGCACATTACATTTTATCCTGGAAAATGTACGGTTCCCGTGGAATAACATTAACGCGAGCCAAGCTGCGGGCAAAAGCTAGTCTAACATAAAATTAACAATAGTCGTAAGATTATTGATTGTTTTTAAGTAATAATTGTAGAAGAAAATCTTTGTTGTTTCATGCTGCTAAAAAACTAATCATAGTTATGCTATTAATAAATAATATAATTACTTTTTAACAGTTTTAAGCGCAATATTTTATATTTATTCTGACGTTTCAGCCTCTTCACAGTAGCTGGGATTGTCAATGAATAATGTTAAAGCTATTATTAGTTTTAGTACATTAGTATTAGTGCATTTTGGATTTTTATATTTGTCTACGTCTAGTTTTGTTTAATGACAAAAATGATTGCACTGACACAGCTACGGGTACAACATAAAATTCATTTGAACTCAGTCACTTGTAAACCGTACTGTACGGTAAACAAAACGGAAATGACCTATTAGATAGCAGCTGGTGTGTTGGCGGCGCACGCGCAGCTGCCATCCGAATTTCGCCGAGAGATCGCGAAACGCGCGCCTTCCGTTTCCGGCCGATTGTACTCGCGACTTATTTTACTTGAGGGTACTTAACTATTGACATGAAACGAAGTCTCCGAATACCGCGGTTTGGGTTTAATCCAACGCTTTTTGTTCAATAGTTGGCATGTGACGTGGGTATTTATACGTTTCGGCAGATGGTCAATTCGTTCAATATCAAACTTTACTTGACCGCTTAGCGAATAATATAAATACACATTTAAAACATCAATATCTCTTGAATTACAACAGTAAGTAAGCGGAATAAACACATGCACATACATCATTTAAAAAAATAGATCAGTTATAGATAAGTTGTTGTATAACAATTTACACAATTAAAAAAAAATTACAATTTATGTTTAACTTAGGTACTAATTGTCCCTCAACTTACTATACCAATAATTTTTAATATTTGACATTTTTCAAACAGTCATCAAACATTTATAGTAGTCCATAAACGTCATACAGTAACTTAGTGTATATCTGTTTATTATCCTAAATAAATAAAATAAAATAATGCTGAGCTTAGGCTTTGTCATTTCAACAGAATAGACTGTATAACTTAATGATTATTACATAAGGCGGAATGCTCGATTTCAGATCTGAAATCTCGATTTACAACTTTAACGATTTACCATCAACGCCAGCACGTAACAATATTGCAAATTATGGTAATGTAAACTACGAGGCGTAGAATCTTTACCGGTTGGAACTCATGTCATTCGAGTGCACGGTCCTACATTGTAGTCCTCCGCGTAATGCACGTTTGTAAATGTTGTTTCAATCTCCATTGCGTCCTGTAATACCGAGCAGGATGCCTTTTGAGTCCTACGAGCTCCGTCCACTGAAGCTTTGGCCCTTTTAGCACCTTGGTGACTGTGCAAACGCGACATACGATGTATTATATAATAATTATACGATCTTGTAATTAAATATGCGATATATAGTATTTTGTGGCCGGGTGTCAGATATAATGACATTGTAACAACTCGATTGTTCGGTTTTGCACGGTGCGGTGAGTTGTCACATTGTCAGTGTCTATTGTCTAACAGTGAACTAGTTGTTCTAGTACCGTAACATTAAAGCATGTACTTTCAGTTAGAAACCATCGAAATAATGAGGCAAGACACTAATGTCTGCTGGTTTAAGTAATGCCTCGTATCTTAGGTAGGAAACCGTAGAGGTAATTATTTACTCTAATGAAGTAATTAATACAATTTTGGAACTTAAAACTGTTCAAATAGTCGTCTTCCTCTTCATCATGTGAAAAGAAACAGGCTGCTAGCATGGATTTCTTCGTGTGTTCATGTCCGCATTTCTTCGCTATAAAATCATGAAGAAAGAATAATCAAACAGATATCCATAGAGATCCTAATTTAGAATATTTAAAGAAAATAATTTTTAAGACTTAACGTCTTTGTTTTTTTATTGCAGGAGTTCAGTAGACAGGCAGATGACCCATTTGATGGAAAGCGGTTACCATCGCCTATGGACATTTGCACCTCTAAAGGCTACAAATGCACTGCTGCTCTCTTAAGGGAGACTGGAACCTAGTCACTAATGCCGAAACACAACTCAAGGTTGTTATGGCGACATACTTTAGACCAGGGGCGGTCGCCATCCAGTCGGGCAAATGCCCTACCTGGCTGTGGGTTGTTTTGTCGCCTCTTACGACAGGCCGCCTGACTGCAGGAAATTGTATTCTTTCTCCGATACTGCACGGATATGGCTATATTAATAAAACTACTATAACGTCGTTTGAGAAATCGATAATTGCACCTATTAATCAATGTATGTGTAATATCTACGTTATGAATCCTTCGTAAGGAAAAAGTAGTTCGTTTAAAAAGTTGCTAACTGCATGCAATACAATTGTTTTCAATTTTCTATTTCATTTCGAAAGCCGGAAGCCTCAAATAGAAGAGCCTACATCTTACTATCTTAGCTAATAAGGTCACAAAAGGGCATTATTTGAGCTCTATGCATTAACATGCCCTTATAAGGAAACATTCCAAAGAGAATGCTCAAAATTTGTTGTTTTACCTGCAACACCTACGTATTGGATATAAAACGCCGCTTTATCTTTACTTTTCCAATTATTTTTCATTTTCTATTAGGGATAATTACAGTAATAATTACGTATACATCAGAGGAATATAGTGTTTAACAATTATTTTAGATTGTAAAGTTTTTAGTATTATCCTTTAAATTCAAATAACCAAGTGGCGAGAACATTGACGCACAGAAGGAAATTTTGTTAGTTTACAATTTTACATTAAATAAATGAGAATTTAAAAAAATAAAATATACATGGGGAATCCATGTATAGCGATTTCAACAGCATCTATTTCAGTATTTATTATAATATATGTCAAAAACCGAATCTGTGACTGTGTTTGCTTATTTTGTCTTTAAAGTTTTCTAAAAGGAATAAATATCTACATGTATTATCCCCGCAAATTGGTAATGCGTTGGAACCTTGTCAAATTAACATTCGCGTGATGTCATCTGCAACTCGATATGTACGGGTACTCGCCGGCCAGTGATGTTAACAGTACTGAGTGTTCGGCAACGTTACGTCACCAAAATGGCGGCCAGGCGCAATAGCAATTTGCGGGGATAATATGTCAAGTAAAAGATTGATTTTTCATCAGCCCATAAACATCTCACCGCTGGGCTCCTTAACTTTTAGGAAACTGGACAATACACCTGCCGCGTTTGTCTAAGGTAAACGGGCGTATTCCAAACATCCGACAGTCGGTTATATTGAGGTGCAATTTACGATGTTTTCTTCACCTTCAATTGTAACAATGTAAACATTAGCTCGGAAAAACTGCCTTAGCTGTGCATGATCCCGGCCAGGATTTAAATAAGATGCAGGTGTGTTTAGCTTATTATTTATTTAGCCATCAAGCTACCACGTTTTCCGTGGGATTTGGAACAGAAAATATAGCGAGTGACAAATAAGGTTACAAATGTGATCGTAAACATAGAATCGGAGTCATTTGGTTAACGTGTTTACCAATTACCCCCGTATACACCGTGGAATTAAAACATCTCGTTTTAATTTAAAAAACAAACTTTTTCTGTTATTCTCATTTTGTTTATCTATTGGGAGGGAGATGGCGTCAAAAGCTGCAACGCACGTGCGTGAACACACCTGCCGACTGTGCTCCGCCCAGCCCTCGGGCTTAGACGGTGGCACTAACGAAAGTGCCATATTCAAACTAAGAAAATAAAATATTTTCATCTATTGCAGCTTACTTTAATACAGAGAAAACATCTCACTTATTTATGTAGGAATACAAATTGCTATTGGATTAAAATTTGTCACGTTTCAGTAATTTTAGAAGTGTCGGTAAATTGTTCAGTATCTTCAATGGAGTTATATCTAATTGAAAACAATTTTTAATCTATATGCAGGCGCATCCGCCTACCGTGGATTCCATCCAATGCCGCGTTGTTTGTATCTTTGAGGATCCTTTCTTTTTAATGTGGGGAAACCCGATTGAGGGCCATCTGCCGCGCTTAATGCCAGGGCCACGGGTATATGGTCTAGCCCCCCCCCACGGCTCTGGCAGGCGGTGGCCCAGCGGCCTCATCCACTACTGGGAAACTTCTTTTTCTCCCCCGGAATCTTCATACTCTCGTTGCGTGGGGTGGTCTATAACGTGCTTCACGGGAGGAGAGGTAAGCGCGAACAGAATAAATACGTCGCGCCCCCATCTCAACGGAATAACGGTGGCGGGAACCCTTCAGAGAAAGATCTTCGAGGATCCTATTCTAACAGACGACTAAGAATCGCTTAGCCTTCGAAGTTTCTCTCTGTCTCTGTAATATTGAACCTATTGCAAAAAAAACATTATAATAAAATTAAAGTGGTATAGCTTAAAAAATACTTGCAATGAAAATTGATATTGGATTCCTAGCTATGCCTGACCAAAATAGGCTATATATTCCTTACCTGACATACCTGCACATGATTTGTCGTAATGAGATTTATAATGTTTACAACTCATAGCGATTGTTATAACCGAAATCGTTTTAGACAGTTATTAATACTATTATTAGTAGTTAATAAAATAAAATAATTTATGAGACAAAGTGTTATTGATAATAATAATTATTATGGCTATATATCAGAGGATTAAAAACCTCATGCGCTACATATAAAATCCATAAGATAATCTGAATAAATATGGAATATTTTGAGGTCAAATTTGAAATAATATTAGAAAATCAATTTTTAAACTATGTTACATTGTTCACGTGTTGGTTGCGTTTTAAGGGAACATTAATTAGTCCTAAGTTTTGATTGTAATCAGAAATATTTAACCACTAAGATAGTTTTAGCTGTAAATAGGTTTTACTCCATTGTGATATATTGTGGTTAAACCAAGGTAATTACCCGACCACTTAGTTATACACTGTATCGTAGCTGTATATCGTTGCCAAAAGCATAACACCTTACTGTTTTAGGAAACATATCTGTCTGTATGTTTTAGAGAATGTCCAAAGAAAAATACAAAATTATTCTGTTATAAATAATAAGAAATAAACCAAAAGGCTGAAAACAATTATTTACTTCCAAGCTAAAAAGCGTAACCTATCTTATATTTTAGGTAATATACAATACATGACTCAAGCACCAATGACAGGTTAAAAATACAAGAGGTGCAAGTTCATTAAAGAAATTTATTTTAACAGACCTCTGTATTGCTGAGACCTAAGCGAGATCACTATTTGACCAGTCAAGTAATGACCGATGGTTACTTTACGTATAATAATTTGTTTCCATGCTTTTCCTTCATTTTTCCATACTATAATACATAATATACCAATACTGTATATACCCGTACCTATATATTATTATGTAGACAAAATTTAATATTGCCATTTTATTATTACAATATTTATGACGCGTCTATAAATATGTAAAATGTCATAGAGTACTGGTTCGGTTTCGTTAAACTAAACAGCGTAAATAGTCACGAATATGAATATTTAAGCCTTTGTTAGCAACATTCAAATACAAAAAACACACTAATTATTCAAATAAACTGTTAATATTTACTAAAATATTTCCAAATACTATAGTATCACAAGAAAAAACTTTTATCAGATTGAATAATATTTTATTTTTAAAGATTAATTAACCGTGTATGGCAATAAAATGCTTTAGATATAATAAATGTTAGGTACCGTGTGAATGTTGTGGAAGGAGCCTATTTCGCGATGAAATAATTTGTAATTAATACAGCATAGTTTCAGGGTTGCGTAAACTTTTATCAAAAACGGTACCCATATAAAATAGTCATATTCGACTATCCGTCTTTCTGTGTAATGACACAGCTATGTGGGTCTATATGGGTGCAATTTGGCAGGAATGTGATTTATTTCATATGCTTAGTTAATATTTCATATTATTAGCAACTAGCTGCGCCACGCAGTCTCAACCGCGTGGCGATGGAAAATCGTTATATTTTGAACAATTCACACTATATATCTTTATAAATTATAGCCTATTTGTTATTATGATGTGTAAGCTATATTTTTTATTATTATATTATTTATTTATATATTATATTCTATTGTAGTCTCATCGAAATCCATTAAGTAGCTTTTGCGTGAAAGAGTAACAAGCCTTCTTACAAACTTTCGCGTTTATAGTGGGATATTATTGATATTAGTGGGATTTTTCTCCTTAGAAAAAATACAGTACTTTATATTAGATTAATTATTACATAACATTAGATAAGAATAAACATGTATTAAAAAATCTATTTAGGGGCAATGTATAAATTACGTCACATGTTGGGGGGGGGGGGGGGGGTTCTGACGAAGTGTGGCATTGTGTGACTAGGGGTGGGAGGGTTCTAAATTTCGTGACGTCACATTTCAAAATCGAAAATATTTAAACCAATTACGGAATTGCATTTCTTGATGAGGGGTCAAAAATCATGAAAGTCGTGTAATGTAATTCATGGATGGCTCCTTATCAGAAATTAATTAAATTTTAATTAATAAAATACTGTTAGGTATTGAGGCGTCGCGTTGATAATGTTACGTGCCTACAAAGTGAATGCAAACCTGGTTTATTACCCTTCCCGTATTTGGACTTCTTCTTAATCGTCGCTAGACTGGAGTAGTCAAGCGACGATTACGATACGAGCAAGACGTGTGTAGTGCATTCGATAAGCGATATAGTGACGGACTTTGCGCGTATTATTGGATCTTGCAGTTTGTACTGGTTGTGTCCAGTTATGTTTCTACCTGTGTTATACGTGCTTGTATAGTTCTAATAAATTCTATAGTAATTCCAACGGCATTTTAATTCGAGTCCCGTACTCCTAACAATAACTTTTTAGTTATTGCCTGGAGCTGCCGAACAGGCAGACGGTCCACCCGATAGAAAATGGTCACGAGGGCGTTTACTAACGCTTTGCTGGCCTCTAAGTGGGAAGTGTAATCTATTTATTGATGTAGAAACACAGCGAGAGGTTTTTTGGCGACACGCCTTAAACCAGGAGTGGTAGCTATACAGACGGGCAAATACCCTATCACCTGGCTGCGGGTTGTTTTGACGCCTCTTACGACGACCTGTATAGATAGACTTACTCCCATTAATATTACACATAAGTTTATTTTTCAATAACATATAGTTAAAAATTAATGCTTAGTAATTAAGGCAGCGAGCGTTTTGCTCAATCGCCCGTGCCAGTGATTAACTTGTATTTATAGCCATTAAAGCAACTGTTAAATACCAATTATAACAGTTGTCGAGCTTCCCTTTTTATGTTCATTTCCAAGTAGAAAAATGTTTTGCGTTAATTGGTCAACTATTTTGTAGTTTTACAAAACGTTTTT